>UESW01004010.1:767334-978806 GCA_900491605.1 Calamus simplicifolius
GTATACAAAGACCTAATCTCACATTCCTTATATCTTCAGCGAAATCAGGATGATTTTCATTGAAATGCTTCCAAGCCTTTGAATCTGATGGATGCCGCATTTCATCCTCTGGATTCATGTTCGGCATGCCATCTCATATCAGCAGCTGTTGCCTCATATCTGTATAATCTCTGCAGGCGTGGGGTAAGAGGAAAGTAATGCATCCTCTTGTAAGGCACACTTTTCCTCCTACTTGTACCGGCTCCTCCTTCGGTGTTTTTGAACCTCGATTGCCCACAAATCTTACACCATCTCAGCTCTGAGTCTTCACCCCAAAATATCATACATTGTTCAAGCAACAATCGATCTTATTAACTGGGAGCCCAAGCCCACGCAACAACTTCTTTGTTGCGTAAAAACTGTCTGCGGCAACATTATCATTTGGCAGAATTTCTTTGATTAACTCAGCTACAGAATTGAACGCCTTTTCTGATAATCGATGTTCTGCCTTAATATTCAACATTCGAGCAGCTGTAGAGAACTGGGAATGACCCTCACACCCAGGATACAATTCTTGATTTTCAGCACGCAACATATCGTAAAATTGTTGTGCTTCTGGATTTGGTTCTTCCATAAATGTATTCTGATTGAAGTCATTACCCGATGCATTCATCACCATTTGTTCATATGTGTTTAAATTCACAAATGGTTCATCTACGGAAATTGACTCTTGTTGGCCTATAACAGCTGCTGGAATATCCTCTGGTTCACCATGACAGTACCAAACATAGTAATCAGGAACAAAACCCTTCTTACACAAATGCACCTTAACAGTTTTTACATCTCTGTAGGCTTTATTCTGACACCTGTGGAAGTTGCATGGGCACCTAATCCTAGGCCCATCCATCCATTCAGGTTGGCTACATGCAAATGCGATAAATTCTTCCAATCCATTCAGAAAATCTGGATTCAGCAAGCCATCTTTTATCCTTGCATACATCCATGAGCGAGTCCCGCTCATTTTTGACCGACTTATACAAAGTCTGGTAAATCATTAAATGAAACCAAAAAATAAAACTATATTAGTATTAATAAATATATAACTAAATTATTTCTTGGGCACAACTAAGGTTAATTACAACCAATTAAATCATTTATAAGTACCCAAATTTTTTTTAGGTAACTAAGGACCCTACCATGCAAGGGCGAGCCACGGCTACGATCCTTGGGGTGCTAGCAAGGACCGATGCATAGGTTCATGGCTAAAGGGAGGGCTTGAGTTTGTGTCGGGCCGCAAGGCGGTGCGTTTAGTCATTAGACTTCACAAGAATTCAAGTGTCTTAAATAATTCTACCTTCACTCCATGTCTATAAGGTAAGGCCCTATCCCATTCAAGAATATTTTTTGTGATATGTTATTCTGCTATTAATTATCATCGATCGGTAACATTGAAATTTCGGCAGCATTTCCCCATATGTTCTCCTACATGTGTGGTATATAAGCCACACTAGGAGAACGTATGAGCAAATGCAATCCGAAATCTCACCCCACGATGATTACTAGCAGACTAACATGTCACAAGAAATATTCCCAAACTGTCCACCAGGACAATTTGAGAATTTGCAAGACTAAGGCTTACAAATTCTCAAATGGGTCTAAAGGTTAAAGTGCTGTGATTATGGAAGTCCGAAGACAATCGAACTTATGCTTGTTATTCTTAACTACTTGTGAATTATACATGTAATCACTAACTTTTTTAAGATTATTACGTCAAATACAAATGTTTTCGAATACTAAAATGTAAATCATTGAAACTACTCATTTGTTGCTGGAAATTAAATAATATTACAACAAAACATTTTATTTAATATTTCAAACTGTAATGCATCATTCAGTTTGCAGCAGAATATAAATAATCAAGACATAACAATTGTAAATGAGTATAAATGCACAAATACTATTATCATAAACATTCTGCTTAAATTAATTATTACATAAATATTATGTAAATTAAATAATAATACAACAAGACTTCCTATCTAGCATTACAAATATTATTGAATAATCAAGACATAACAAACAGTCTATCCCCCCTCCCCTGTTTAGGAAATTTTTTTTTTTTGTCACAGTGGCCTGGCCACCGCTGCCGTGGCCGGACAAGAAAAGAAAGGGGGGGGTTTCCCCCCTCCCCCCTTGTTAAGGAAATTTTTTTTTTTTGTCACAGCCAGGCCACTACCGGCCACGGCAGCGGCCGTGGCCAGACAAGAAAAGAAAGGGGGGGGGGCGGGGGGTTTCCCCCCTCCCCCTATTAAGGAAATTTTTTTTTTTTTTTGTCACAGTGGCCTGGCCACCGTGGCCAGGCCACTGCCGGCCACGGCAGCGACCGTGGCCGGACAAGAAAAGAAAGGGGGGGGGGGGGGGGGTTTCCCCCCTCCCCCCCTGTTAAGGAAATTTTTTTTTTTTTTTTTTTGTCACAGTGGCCTGGCCACCGTGGCCAGGCCACTGCCGGCCACGGCAGCGGCCGTGGCCGGACAAGAAAAGAAAGGGGGGGGGGGGCAGGGGGGTTTCCCCCCTCCCCCCCCAGTTAAGGGAAATTTTTTTTTTTTTGTCACAGTGGCCTGGCCACCGTGGCCAGGCCACTGCCGGCCACAGCAGCGGCCGTGGCCGCCTTGTCCGGTCGCGCCACGGCCGTGGCCGGACAAGGAAAAACAAGGGGGGGGGGTTTCCTCCCCTCCCCCCTGTTAAAAAAAAAATGTTTTTTTTTTGTGATTACAGTGGCCTGGCCACCGTGGCCAGGCCACTGCCGGCCACGGCAGCGGCCGTGGCCGGAGAAGACGGCCACGGCAGCGGCTGTGGCCGCCTTGTCCGACTGCGACCACGGCCGTGGCCGGACAAGAAAAAACAAGGGGGGAGGGGGTTTCCTCCCCTC
Organism: Calamus simplicifolius; assembly: GCA_900491605.1. Taxonomy (NCBI): domain Eukaryota; kingdom Viridiplantae; phylum Streptophyta; class Magnoliopsida; order Arecales; family Arecaceae; genus Calamus; species Calamus simplicifolius. Next base: position 770,243 of record UESW01004010.1, read on the forward strand.
CCCCCTGTTAAAATTTTTTTTTTTTTTTTGTGTGATTACAGTGGCCTGGCCACCGTGGCCAGGCCACTGCCGGCCATGGCAACGGTCGTGGCCGGAGAAGACGGCCACGGCAGCGACCGTGGCCGCCTTGTCCGGCCGCGGCCACGGCCGTGGCCGGACAAGGAAAAACAAGGGGGGGGGGTTTCCTCCCCTCCCCCCTGTTAAAAAAAAAATGTTTTTTTTTTGTGATTACAGTGGCCTGGCCACCATGGCCAGGCCACTGCCGGCCACGGCAGCGGCCGTGGCCGGAGAAGATGGCCACGGCAGCGGCCGTGGCCGCCTTGTCCGGCAGCGGCCGTGGCCGCCTTGTCCGGCCGTGGCCACGGCCGTGGCCGGACAAGAAAAAACAAGGGGGGGGGGTTTCCTCCCCTCCCCCCTGTTAAAAAAAAAATTTTTTTTTGTGATTACAGTGGCCTGGCCACCGTGGCCAGGCCACTGCCGGCCACGGCAGCGGCCGTGGCCGGAGAAGACGGCCACGGCCGTGGCCGGACAAGAAAAAACAAGGGGGGGGGGGTTTCCTCCCCTCCCCCCTGTTAAAAAAAAAAAAAAAAAAATTTTGCGATTACAGTGGCCTGGCCACCGTGGCTAGGCCACTGCCGGCCACGGCAGCGGCCGTGGCCGAAGAAGACGGCCACGGCCCTGCCGTGGCCGGAGAAGATGGCCACGGCAGCGGCCGTGGCCGTAGGGAAATCAAAAAAAAAATAAATTTTTTTTTTAGATTATTGGGGCTAACCTTGGTTGAGATGAGATCGCCGGGTAGCCGGAGTCGGATGAGATCGCCGGGTAGCCGGAGGACGGGGATGCGCCGGAGTATCGAGCTTTAGATTCACGGTGGCGGCTAGGTCAAGACGGGAAGGAAGAAAGGAGAAAGGGCCCGGCTTAAATATAGGTAATTAGCGATGCCAAAATTGCGTCGCAATTTTTGTTGCAAATTTTTTTTTTTTTTGTCTTAGCGACGCACTAGGGCGTCGCTAATCCGTCGTTACCCCATGTTTATAATAATTTTCTGAAAACATAGCGACGCCAATAAATGCATCGCTAACGCTTCGCTAAATTGGCGCCATCATCTGGCGGAAAAAGTATTTTTATTTCCTAATAATTGCGTCGCTAAGGCGTCGCAATATTTTTTTAATAATTTAAATTGATTAAAATAAAAACTTATTACATATATTGTGACGCAAGCAGTGCGTCGCAATTATTTTTTAAATAATTTTAAATGAAAATATTTAAATTTATTATAATAATTGCGATAAAAAATTGCATCGTAATTATTTTTAATATTTTTAATCAGCTATATGTATTCTAATAATATTGCGACGCATATATTTGTCGCAATATTTATTTATATTTTTTTAAACTATGTCGCTAAGGCGTCGCAATAATTTGTTAATATTTATAAATGATTATATTTATAATTAATGTTAATAATTGCGACGATAAATGGCATCGTAATTTATTTTATAAAATTTTTAATTACATAAATTTATTTAAAAAACATTGCGACGATTGGCGACGATCTATCTCGGACATGACCTATCTCGGACAGTTGCAATCCATCCGAGATCGGCGACGATCCGACGGTTGCGATCGATCCAAGCTCTGATCCCGATCGGCCACGACCTATCTCGGACAGTTGCAATCCGTCCGAGATCGGCGACGATCTGACGGTTGCGATCGATCCAAGCCCTGATCCCGATCGACCACGACCGATCTCGGACCGTGGCGATCCGTCCGATCGGCGACGATCCGAGGGTTGCGATCGATCCAAGCTCTGATTCCGATCGGCGACGACCGATCGCGGACCATGGCAATCGGTCCGATCGGCAAAGATCCGACGGTTGCGATCGATCCAAGCCCTGATCCCGATCGGCCACGACCTATCTCGGACAGTTGCAATCCGTCCGAGATCGGCGACGATCCGAGGGTTGCGATCGATCCAAGCCCTGATTCCGATCGGCGACGATCGATCGCGGACCGCGGCAATCGGTCCAGTCGGCAAAGATCCGATGGTTGCGATCGATCCAAGCCGTAATCCTGATCGGCCACGACCTATCTCGGACAGTTGCAATCGCCCGAGATCGGCGACGATCCGACGGTTGCGATCGATCCAAGCCCTGATCCCGATCGGCCACGACCGATCTCGGACCATGGCGATCCGTCTGATCGGCGACGATCCGAGGGTTGCGATCGATCCAAGCCCTGATTCTGATCGGCGACGACCGATCGCGGACCGCGGCAATCGGTCTGATCGGCAAAGATCCGACGGTTGCGATCGATCCAAGCCCTGATCCCGATCAGCCACGACCTATCTCGGACAGTTGCAATCCGTCCGAGATCGGCGATGATCTGACGGTTGCGATCGATCCAAGCCCTGATCCCGATCGGTCACGACCGATCTCGGACTGTGGCGATCCGTCCGATCGGCGATGATCCGAGGGTTGCGATCGATCCAAGCCCTGATTCTGATCGGCGACGACCGATCGCGGACCGCAGCAATCGGTCCGATCGGCAAAGATCCGATGGTTGCGATCGATCTAAGCCCTGATCCCGATCAGCGATGACCGATCGCGAACCGTGGCAATCGATCCGATCGGCAAAGATCCGACGGTTGCGATCGATCCAAGCCGTGATCCCGAACGGCCACGACCTATCTCGGATAGTTGCAATCCGTCCGAGATCGGCGACGATCCGACGGTTGCGATCGATCCAAGCCGTGATTCCGATCGGCCACGACCTATCTCGGACAGTTGCAATCCGTCCGAGATCGGCGACGATCCGACGGTTGCGATCGATCCAAGCCGTGATCCCGATCGGCCATGACCTATCTCGGATAGTTGCAATCCGTCCGAGATCGGCGATGATCCGATGGTTACGATCGATCCAAGCCCTGATCCCGATCGGTCATGACCGATCTCGGACCGTGGCGATCCATCCGATCGGTGACGATCCGAGGGTTGCGATCGATCCAAGCCCTGATTCTGATCGGCGACGACCGATCGTGGACCACGGCAATCGGTCCGATCGGTAAAGATCCGATGGTTGCGATCGATCCAAGCCCTGATCCCGATCGGCCACGACCGATCTCGGACCGCGGCAATCGGTCCGATTGGCAAAGATCTGACGGTTGCGATCGATCCAAGCCGTGATCCCGATCGGCCACGACCTATCTCGGACAGTTGCAATCCATCCAAGATCGGCGATGATCCGACGGTTGCGATCGATCCAAGCCCTGATCCCGATCGGTCACGATCGATCTTGGACCGTGGCGATCCATTCGATCGGCGATGATCTGAGGGTTGCGATCGATCTAAGCCCTGATTTCGATCGGCCACGACCGATCTCGGACCGTGGCGATCCGTCCGATCGGCGATGATCCAAGGGTTGTGATCGATCCAAGCCATGATTCCGATCGGCAACGACCGATCGCGGACCGTGGCAATCGGTCCGATCGGCAAAGATCCGACGGTTGTGATCGATCCAAGCCCTGATCCCGATCGGCCACGACCTATCTCAGACAGTTGCAATCCATCCGAGATCGGCGACGATCCGACGGTTGCGATCGATCCAAGCCCTGATCCCGATCGGCCATGACCGATCTCGGACCGTGGCGATCCATCCGAGATCGGCGACGATCCAACGGTTTCGATCGATCCAAGCCCTGATCCCGATCGGCGATGACCGATCACGGACCGCGGCAATCGGTCCGATCGGCAAAGATCCGACGGTTGCGATCGATCCAAGCCCTGATCCCGATCGGCCACGACCGATCTCGGACCATGGCGATCCATCCGAGATCGGCGACGATCCAACGGTTGCGATCGATCCAAGCCCTGATCCCGATCGGCCACGACCGATCTCGGACCGTGGTGATCCGTCTGATCGGTGACGATCTAAGGGTTGCGATCGATCCAAGCCCTGATTCCGATCGGCGACGACCGATCGCGGACCGCGGCAATCGGTCTGATCGGCAAAAATCTGATGGTTGCGATCGATCCAAGCCCTGATCCCGATCGGCCATGACCTATCTCGGATAGTTGCAATCCGTCTGAGATCGGCGATGATCTGACGGTTGCGATCGATCCAAGCCCTGATCCCGATCGGTCACGACCGATCTCGGACCGTGGCGATCCGTCCGATCGGCGATGATCCGAGGGTTGCGATCGATCCAAGCCCTGATTTCGATCGGCGACGACCGATCGTGGACCGCGGCAATCGGTCTGATCAGCAAAGATCTGATGGTTGCGATCGATCCAAGCCCTGATCCCGATCGGCCACGATCGATCTCGGACCGTGGCGATCCGTCCGAGATCGGTGATGATCCAATGGTTGCGATCGATCCAAGCCCTGATCTCGATCGGCCACGACCGATCTTGAAACGTGGCGATCGGTCCGATCGGCGACGATCCGAGGGTTGCGATCGATCCAAGCCCTTATTTTGATCGGTCACGATCGATTTTGGATCGATCGCTATTTAATATAATTAATTTTTTTAAATATATAACGACGCAAAGGGTTGCATCATATTTTTTTAATATGATAATTATAATATATAAAAAATTAACTTTAATTCTAATAATTACGATGCAACAAGTACGTCGCTATATTAAAACATAATTTTTCTAATTAATATTTTGGCTTATTACATCGCTAATGCGTCGCTATTTGACATAATTAATTTTTTAAAAACATTGCAACTCACTGTGTTACGTCGTTATTATTTTTTCTCATATTTATAATTTATAAAATTTAATTTTATTTAAAATAATTGCGACGCAGTTATTGCTTTGCTAAATTAAAAATAATTTTAATTTACTTTTTAATTTATTGCATCGCTAATGCGTCGCTATTTAAAATATTTAATTTTTTTCAAAATATTACGACGCACTGGGTGGCATCGCAATATTTTTTAAAATATTAATACTGTAAAAAATATAATTCCATTTAAATTATTTGCGACGCAATTGTTTCGTCGCTAAATTAAAAATAATTTTTTTATTTTTCTAGTTTATTGCGTCGCTAAGGCGTCGCTATTTAAAATATTTAATTCTTTTCAAAATATTGCGACGCACTGGTTGGCGTCGCAATATTTTTTAAAATATTAATACTGTAAAAAATATAATTCCATTTAAATTATTTGTGATGCAATTGTTGCATTGCTAAATTAAAAATAATTTTTCTATTTTCCAATTTTATTGCGTCGCTAAGGCGTCGCTATTTAAAATATTTAATTCTTTTCAAAACATTGCGACGCACTGTTATGCGTCACAATATTTTGTAAACTATTTATACTTTAAACAATATAATTTCATTTAAATTATTTGCGATGCATTTGTTGCGTTGCTAAATTAAAAATAATTTTTCTTATTTTCTAATTTATTGCGTCGCTAATGCGTTGCTATTTAATATATTTAATTATTTTGAAAACATTGCGACGCACTGTGATGCGTCGCAATATTTTTTTTTGATAATTAGATTTTATAAAATTTAATTTAATTTTAATTATTTGCGATGCAATTGGTGCATCGCTAAATTAAAAATAATTTTTCTAATTATCTATTTTATTGCGTCGCTAATGCGTCGCTATTTAAAATATTTAATTCTGTTAAAAATATTGCGACACAAATATTGCATCGCAATATTTTATTGATATTTATATTTCATAAAAAATTAATTTAAAACTATTGCGATGCAATATTTGCATCGCAATACTAAAAATTTAATTTTTTTTTTGATTTTTTGGTTAATTGAGTCGCTAATGAGTCGCAATATTTTGTTGTCACAAACGCGTCGCAAAGTGGTCGCAATTTAGCGATGCAAGTATGCGTCGCTAAATTTGCGTCGCTATTTTAGTATTTTCTTGTAGTGGCTGGAAAGGGGTGTCGGTGCCGGAAGGAGTCGGAGAGGAGAGTTGGAGCTGGAGGGAGGGAGCGACCGAGCCAGGGAGGGGTGTTGGTGCCGAAGGGGAGTTGGGGAGGAGAGTTTGAGCTGACAGAGGGGGAGGGGGGGAGCTGGGGAGGGGAGTCAGTGCCGAAGGTGGGGGGAGTCGGTGCCGACCTCTTAACAAAGGGGGGTGAGATGGGGAGTGGAGAGAAAAAAAAATGGATGCGTAAGGAATTTAAAGGTAGTTTAGAATTTTTGCTGTGTATTTAGAAGCTCACATTAAAAAAATATGTCTTTTCTTTTGTTTAAATCTTTAGCCCTAGCATTTATTTAATTTTTTCGGTTGAACCATCAGCTAATTTTATTAGTCATAAATAAATTCATTTGGCCATTTACAGCTTCTTTCCAAAAGAAAGCATCTGGCTCACTATATGTTTTACAAATTATTCAAATAAATAAGTATAATTTTTTCGATTTTTCCTCCTCTTTTACTTTTTCTTCGTTCCATTTGCTTTTCATTATTAGCATTAAAATACACATTACAATCTAAACTTATATTAGATGTGGAACACATTAATAATTGATATATGTAAATTATTTATTACTAAAAAAATATTTTCAAAGAAGATTGCATTAAGGTTCCATAATTTTATTTTTAAAAAATTTAAATTTTTTTGAATTTAATCCTAGAAATTGATATTGACACTATTTAAAGAATATCAAACAAAAGCACAGTATATTGTTTCAGGATCTATTTTTTTTTTCTTATTTATTAAAATATTTATCTCAATTAGGCATCTCGTACTTTAAGAATTTTTTTGTTTAATCTTTTATTTTTCTAAAATTCATTGGGCATTTAATTTAATTTTATATGAAATTAATTCTATTAAAATATGGCAAGCCAAATATAAAGCCTCATCCTATAAATTATAAGGTAACCTAGAATTTACTAATATAGTATTCAATGTAACTAATAATGTTTGATTTTTTTTTCTTTGCATTACTCCATTAGACCAATGTACATATGGAGGTGTTACTTGATGCGTAGTTTTATCCGTGTTACAAAATTCATTCATTTTAGTTGAAACATATTCTTCACCTCTATCTATTGGTGGGGTGGGCTCAGGTTCAGGCTAGACCAATGCTTGAACCTAGCCCAACCTGCATTCTTTATATATTATTAGTTCTATAATATATAAAATATATATTTAAATAAGGTTAGAAATGAGTTAGTTGATGCCTTGGTCCACTTTGGTACTTATTGAGAGATCTTTTGTTTGACTTAATTTTTAAGGCCTTTATATAAAAATTATATATTCAGATCGGGTTAAACCAAGTTTGATTTTTTTTTTTAAAGCTTGAGCTCAGCCCAAAATTTGAATAGGTTTAGATACTTAGGTTCGACATAGTTCCATAGGCTAAATTTTGTGACTTGAGCCTAAAAATTTTTAGGTCAAGCTTGGCTAGGCCCACAAATTGCTTGGCCCATCCCACGGGTTGTTCGACCCATACTCACCCCTACCTTCATTGGTCCACAAAATTTTAATTTCTTTTCTAATTGATTTTCAACTTAGCTTTATAAAATTTAAAGTCATCAAATAATGAATTAATTAGATAAACATAAAAATATTTTAAATGATCATCCGTACAAGAAATATTTACTTTCATGTATCATGACATTGTTACTATTACATATGTAACTATAAATTACTTACAACAATTTTATATCATTCTTCACTGATTTGAATGGTTCTCTAAGTTGTTTGGCTTATATGTAGTTTTCACATTTTTTAAAAAAAATTGATTTGAGATTTTGGAATAAAATATAAAATCATCATTCCTTATTCATATTTTGTATACCCAAGCGTACCATGCCACGTATGTTGGGTTTGGGCTCAGAAAAGGCCCAAATGTGTAAGCCTACTTTGTGTTACACTTGTCTAAGTGGTAAGTCTAATTTGGTAAGAATTTCTAATCAGTGATGAGTCTGATTAGGTAAGAATCCATCTTGGTAAGAATCCTTAATCAGTGGTGAGTCTGATTAGGTAAGAATCCAACTTGGTAAGAATCCTTAATCAGCGGTGGGTCTATTAGAGTGATATTAGGGTTAATTTTTAAAAAAGAGAGAAGAGAGCCGCCATTCGAGAGAGAAGAGAAGAAGAAGCCCTTCCCGCACATACTCAGAGCAGCCACCGTAAAATCGCTACTGCAAATTCATTCACCATTGGATCGGGCTAAAATTTTGCCAGCAGGTTCAAGACATCCGGTTCTTCATTCTGAACGGTTAGATCGGTGAAACAAGATCTAAGGTGCAAGAAACTCAGGTCGGACAGTAGCTCTGTTTTGAGATTTGTTAAACTTCTTGGTTCTCTATTGTAAGCTTCTTAGCTTTATTGTTTGGTTGGCTGTGAGCACTCATTTATGTTCTTGTTTGAGACTCTCTTGTACCATTATTTGATCATAGTGGAGCTATTTCTTTGGTCCGAACGACCCATGATTTTTACCCTTGCTTTGAGGGATTTTTCACGATAAAAATCTTGATGTCTCTTGTGTGTTTGTGATATTCAATTGCTGCCACAAATTTTGTTATTGCTCCTCATAGATTTTTGCAAGTTGGGGGGAATATATCTCCGTTGCATATTATGATTTGTTGGTGCTTTGTTGTTGTTTCCCCATAAGAGTGGTATCAGAGCTCTCAGGTTTGGAGCTATTTGACTTGCTTGAATGATGGAGGCAAATACAAATAAGATAGTTTATTTGAATATCACTAATTATCATTTGTGGAAGGGCAAAATGAAGGATTTGCTATTTGTGAAGAATTTGCATCTTCCTGTGTTTGCTACTAAAAAGTCAGATTCCAAGTTTGATGCGGAATGGGAATTTAAACATCAGCAGGTTTGTGATTTTATTCGGCAGTATGTAGAAGATAATGTTTATAATCACTTGCTAATGAGACACATGCTAGAGCCTTGTGGGAGAAGATTGAATCATTGTATGCCTCTAAATCAGGGAATAATAAATTATATTTGTTGAATTCTCTGATGAATTTAAGGTACAAGGAGGGGACTTCTATTTTAGATCACTTGAATAAATTTCAAGGGCTCCTTGATCAATTGTCAGTAATGGGTATCAAGTTTGATGATGAAGTGTTGGGACTATGGCTATTGAATACTCTACCAGAGTCTTAATGAGGAGATGAGAAGGAAGGCACAGGGTACTTCATCTCAGTCCGAGGTGCTTGTCACTGAAAATAGGGGAGAAGTCAGAGAAAAGAACCAAAGGGTGGTAGAGAGAAGAGCAGAAGCAAGTCCAAGTTAAGATACAAGTATATGGAGTGCCATTATTATCACAAAATAGGGCACATATAGAAGAATTATTTTATGAGGAAAAGGAAGAACAAAAAGCAAGAAGGGTAAGCAGAAAGAGAAGGATCATGATGATGATGATGATCGTGTTACCACTGCTACCGGTGATGATCTTATTATTCTCCGTGACCATGAGTTAGTTAATCTTGCATCAGATGAGAGCATGTGGATAATTGATAGTGGCACTACACTGCATGTTACACCAAAGAAGGAGTTCTTCACGTCTTACACTTCTAGTGACTTTGGAGTGATAAAGATGGGTAATGATGGTGTGTCTAAGGTGATTGGTGTTGGTGATATTTGCCTGCAAACCAACATGGGAATGCAGCTGCTGCTTCAAGGAGTCAAACATGCTCCGGATGTTCTCTTTAATTTGATTTCTATGCAGATGCTTGATGATGGTGGTTATGATAATCATTTTGGTTTTAGAAAGTGGAAACTCACCAAAGGTAACTTGGTTATGGCTAGAGGGGAGAAAATTTCTAAACTGTATTAGACAAAAGCTTTCGTTGCTAAGACAATGTGAATGTCGTGGATATGGAGGCATCTTTATGGCATCGAAGGCTTAGTCATATCAGTGTAAAAGGGCTGAACTGCTTAGCTAAAAAGATGTGCTTCTAGGATTGAAGAGTGCAAAGTTAGAGAAGTGTTCTCATTGCATGGCTGGTAAACAAAACAGAGTATCCTTTAAGAAGCATTCTTCCTCAAGGAAGTCAGAGTTGCTTGAATTGGTGCATTCTAATGTTTGTAGTCCGTTGAAGGTAAAATCCTTTAGTGGTGCACTTTAATTTGTTACCTTTATTGATGATTGTTCCAGAAAACTATGGGTCTATGCATTGAAGACAAAAGACCAAGTGTTGGAGAAGTTCAAACAGTTTCAGGCTTTAGTTGAGAGACAGTCAGGCAAGAAGCTGAAATGTATTTGTATTAACAATGGTGGTAAGTATTGTGGACCCTTTGATGTCTATTGCAAGCAGCAGGGTATTGGTATTGCACATAAAAAGACTCCTCCTAAAACTTCTTAGATGAATGGTTTAGCATAAAGGATGAATAGAACATTGATTGAGAGAGTGAGGTATATGCTCTCTGAAGCAAAATTACCCAAACACTTTTGGGGTGAGGCACTGTACATGGCAGTGCATGTTAATAAACTTAGTCTTACATTTGCATTGGACAGTAAGGCGCCAGACAAAATTTGGTTTGGCAAGAATCACTACAAGAAAATACTAAAATAGCGACGCAAATTTAGCGACGCATAATTGCGTCGCTAAATTGCGACATCTTTGCGATGCCATTGTGACAACAAAATATTGCAACGCATTAGCGACCCATTAGCGACTCAATAAACCAAAAAATAAAAAAAAAATTAAATTTTTAATATTGCGACGCAAATATTGTGTCGCAATATTTTTAAATTAATTTTTTATGAAATATAAATATCAATAAAAATATTGCGATGCAATAATTGCGTCGCAATGTTTTTAATAGAATTAAATATTTTAAATAGCGACGCACTAGCGACGCAATAAAATAGATAATTAGAAAAATTATTTTTAATTTAGCGACGCCCCAATTGCGTTGCAAATAATTGAAATGAAATTAAATTTTATAAAATCTAATTATCGGAAAAAACATTGCGACGCCTACAAGTGCGTCGTAATGTTTTTAAAAGAATTAAATATATTAAATAGCGACGCATTAGTGACGCAATAAATTAGAAAATAAAAAAAAATTATTTTTAATTTAGCGATGCAACAAATGCATCGCAAATAATTTAAATGAAATTATATTGTTTACAGTATAAATATTTACAAAATATTGCGACGCATAAAAGTGCGTCGCAATGTTTTTGAAAAAATTAAATATCTTAAATAGCGACGCCTTAGCGACGCAATAAAATTGGAAAATAGAAAAAATATTTTTAATTTAGCGACGCAACAATTGCGTCGCAAATAATTTAAATGGAATTATATTTTTTACAGTATTAATATTTTAAAAAATATTGCGACGCCACCCATTGCGTCGCAATCTTTTGGAAAAAATTAAATAAATTAAAATTAAAATTAAATTTGCAACGCATTAGCGACGCAATAAACTAGAAAATAAATTAAAATTATTTTTAATTTAGTGATGCAATATCTGCATCGCAATTATTTTAAATAAAATTAAATTTTATAATTTATAAATATGAGAAAAAATAATTACGACGTAACACAGTGAGTTGCAATGTTTTTAAAAAATTAATTATGTTAAATAGCGATGCATTAGCGATGTAATAAGCAAAAATATTAATTAGGAAAATTATGTTTTAATATAGCGACGTACTTGTTGCATCATAATTATTAGAATTAAAGTTAATTTTTTAGATATTATAATTATCATATTAAAAAAATACGATGCAACCCTTTGCATCGTTATATATTTAAAAAAATTAATTATGTTAAATAGCGATCGGTGCCGATCTCGGACGGATTGCAACTGTCCGAGATAGGTCGTGGCCGATCGTCTATTAGGGCTTGGATCGATCGCAACCGTCGGATCTTTGCCGATCGGACCGATTGCCGCGGCCCGCGATCGGTCATCGCCGATCGGGATCAGGGCTTGGATCGATCGCAACCGTCGGATCGTCGCCAATCTCGGACGGATTGCAACGGTCCGAGATAGGTTGTGGCCGATCGGGATCACGGCTTGGATCGATCGCAACCGTCGGATCGTCGCCGATCTCGGACGGATTGCAACTGTCCGAGATAGGTCGTGGCCGATCGGGATCAGGGCTTGGATCGATCGCAACCGTCGGATCTTTGCCGATCGGACCGATTGCCGCAGTCCGCGATCGGTCATCGCCGATCGGGATCAGGGCTTGGATCGATCGCAACCGTTGAAATTTGCGCCGATCTCGGACGGATTGCAACGGTCCGAGATAGGTTGTGGCCGATCGGGATCACGGCTTGGATCGATCGCAACCGTCGGATGGTCACCGATCTCGAACGGATTGCAACTGTCCGAGATAGGTTGTGGCCGATCGGGATCACGGCTTGGATCGATCGCAACCGTCGGATCTTTGCCGATCGGACCGATTGCCGTGGTCCGCGATCGGTCGTCGCCGATCGGGATCAGGGCTTGGATCGATCGCAACCGTCGGGTCATCGCCGATCTCGGACGGATTGCAACTGTCTGAGATAGGTCGTGGCCGATCGTTTATTAGGGCTTGGATCGATCACAACCGTCGGATCTTTGCCGATTGGACCGATTGCCGCGGTCTGCGATCGGTCGTCGCCGATCGGGATCAGGGCTTGGATCAATCGCAACCGTCGGATCGTCGCCGATCTCAGACGGATTGCAACGGTCTGAGATAGGTTGTGGCCGATCGGGATCACGGCTTGGATCGATCGCAACCGTTGGATCGTCGCCGATCTCGGACGGATTGCAACTGTCCGAGATAGGTCGTGGCCGATCGTCTATTAGGGCTTGGATCGATCGCAACCGTCGGATCTTTGCCGATCGGACCGATTGCCGCGGTCCGCTATCGATCGTCGCCGATCGGGATCAGGGCTTGGATCGATCGCAACCGTCGGATCGTCGCCGATCTCGGACGGATTGCAACGGTCCGAGATAGGTTGTGGCCGATCGGGATCACGGCTTGGATCGATCGCAACCGTCGGATTGTCGCCGATCTCGGACGGATTGCAACTGTCCGAGATAGGTCGTGGCCGATCGGGATCACGGCTTGGATCGATCGCAACCGTCGGATCTTTGCCAATCGGACCGATTGCCGCGGTCCGCGATCGGTCATCACCGATCGGGATTAGGGCTTGGATCGATCGCAACCGTCGGGTCATCGCCGATCTCGAACGGATTGCAACTATCTGAGATAGGTCGTGGCCGATCATTTATTAGGGCTTGGATCGATCGCAACCGTTGGATCTTTGCCGATCGGACCGATTGCCGCGGTCCGCGATCGGTCATCGCCGATCGGGATCAGGGCTTGGATCGATTGCAACCGTCGGATCGTCGCCGATCTTGGACGGATTGCAACGGTCCGAGATAGGTTGTGGCCGATCGGGATCACGGCTTGGATCGATCGCAACCGTCGAATCGTCGCCAATCTCGGACGGATTGCAACTGTCCGAGATAGGTTGTGGCCGATCGGGATCACGGCTTGGATCGATCGCAACCGTCGGATCGTCGCTAATCTCGGATGGATTGCAACTGTCCGAGATAGGTTGTGGCCGATCGGGATCACGGCTTGGATCGATCGCAACCGTCGGATCTTTGCCGATCGGACCGATTGCCGCGGTCCGCGATCGGTCGTCGCCGATCGGGATCAGGGCTTGGATCGATCGTAACCGTCGGATCGTCGCCGATCTCGGACGGATTGCAACGGTCCGAGATAGGTTGTGGCCGATCGGGATCACGGCTTGGATCGATCGCAACCGTCGGATCATCGCCGATCTCGGACGGATTGCAACTGTCCGAGATAGGTTGTGGCCGATCGGGATCATGGCTTGGATCGATCGCAACCGTCGGATCTTTGCCGATCGGACCGATTGCCGCAGTCCACGATCGGTCGTCGCCGATCGAGATCAGGGCTTGGATCGATCGCAACCCTCGGATCGTCGCCGATCTCGGACGGATTGCAACGATCCGAGATAGGTCGTGGCCGATCGGGATCACGGCTTGGATCGATCGCAACCGTTGGATCATCGCCGATCGTCGCAATGTTTTTTAAATAAATTTATGTAATTAAAAATTTTATAAAATAAATTGCGACGCCATTTATCGTCGTAATTATTAACATTTATTATAAATATAATCATTTATAAATATTAACAAATAGCTTGCGACGCCTTAGCGACACAGTTTAAAAAAATATAAACAAATATTGCGACAAAATATATGCATCGCAATATTATTAGAATACATATAGCTGATTAAAATATTAAAAAATAATTGCGACGCAATTTGTCGTCATAATTATTATAATAAATTTAAATATTTTCATTTAAAAATATTTAAAAATAATTGTGACGCACTGATTGCGTCACAATATATGTAATAACTTTTTATATTAATCAATTTAAATTATTAAAAAAATATTACGACGCCTTAGCGACGCAATTATTAGAAAATAAAATTATTTTTCCCGCCAGATGATGGCGCCAATTTAGCGACGCTTTAGCGACGCATTTATTGGCGTCGCTATGTTTTCAGAAAAGTATTTTTTACATTTATTAACGATGGATTAGTGACGCCCACGTGCGTCGCTAAGACAAAAAAAAAAATTTGCGACGGAATTTGCGACGCAATTTTGGCGTCGCTAATTACCTATATTTTAGCGGCCCCTTTCTTCTTTCCTCCTTCCCGTCTGACCTAGCCGCCGCCGTGATAAAGCTCGAAACTCCGGCGATCTCCTCCGACTCCCAGCCCCACCGAGGATCTCCTCCGACTCCGGCTACCCGGCCAAGGCGAATCTCAACCAAGGTTAGCCCCAAAAATCAAAAAAAAAAATTCTTTTTTTCTTTTTTTTTTATTTCCCTGCTGCCGTCTTCTCCGGCCACGACAGGTCCGTGGCCGTCTTCTCCGGCCACGGCCGCTGCCGTGGCCGGCAGTGGCCTGGCCACGGTGGCCAGGCCACTGTAATCAAAAAAAAAAAATTTTTTTTTTTAACAGGGGGGGAGGGGAGGAAACCCCCCCCCCTTGTTTTTTCTTGTCCGGCCACGGCCGTGGCCACGGCCGGACAAGGCGGCCACGGCCGCTACCGTGGCCGCGGCCGGACAAGGCGGCCACGGCCGCTGCCATGGCCGCAGTGGCCTGGCCACGGTGGCCAGACCACTGTAATCAAAAAAAAAATTTTTTTTTTTTTTTAACAGGGGGGGAGGGGGGAAACCCCCCCCCTTTCTTTTCTTGTTCGGCCACGGCCACTGCCATGGCCGGCAGTGGCCTGGCCACGGTGGCCAGGCCACTGTGACAAAAAAAATATATATATATTTTTTCCTTAACAGGGGGGGAGGGGGGAAACCCCCCCGCCCCCCCCCCTTTCTTTTCTTGTCCGGCCACGGCCGCTGCCGTGGCCGGTAGTGGCCTGGCCACGGTGGCCAGGCCACTGTGACAAAAAAAAAAAATCATTTCCTTAACAGGGGGAGGGGGAAGACCCCCCCCCCTTTCTTTTCTTGTCCGGCCACGGCCACTACTTCAAATATGTTGACATTTCAAATATTATTTCATTGCTTCAAAAGTTCGTTAATTTTTTGTTGCAACTTTACATATAGGTATCTTAAGAAGTTAAAAAATAATGTGCGTAATAAGGCAAGGGTTGAAGGTTCTATATGCAATGCACACTTGGTCGAAGAAGTTTCAGCTTTTGCCTCACATTACTTTGAGGGTCACGTCCACACGAGGAGCCGAAATCATGGTCGTAACGATGACGTATGTGTGGACGAAGCAGAAGCTAATGACGGTAGAATATCAATTTTTAAAGCTATCGGCCGTTCATTTGGTGGGCAAAACTCAAGAAATCTTAGCGATATGGAGTATAATGCAGCACATTATTACATCCTAATGAACTGTCGAGAAGTCGATCCATATATTGAGTAAGTGTATACTTCAATGCTAAATTGAAAATTTAAATTTATATAATAATATACCATAATATTTAATTTCTAACAGTAGTTTTCATCCTTTTCATCCCATAAGGATGTTTTGTGATAGACAACGACAGATGAATCCCGACATCAGTCAAGTTGCAATTGGGCAGAAATTAGAAACGGAGTTTGCTTACTGGTTTTATGAATTTATGAGTAGTATCATTCATTCAATTTCGATAATGGCTATTATTTTTTGAATTGGATGTCAATAGCTTATTAATTTATAGGTCAACGGTCCATGGTCGACAACCGACAATATTTCATTAAATGTCTATCGCAATGGCCATTGAAGACCGTAACAACCTCTACTGGCTATTTTATAAATGGGTACAAATTTCAGATTGAACGATTAGCAGCTTCAAGAGGCACGCAGAACTGGGGCGTGTGTGTAAAAGGAGAAAGTGTTGGAGCAAATATGCAGGATTATTATGGAAAGTTAGTAGAGGTGGTTGAAGTTGAATATCCCGGTTGGCCTATGAAACGAACCGTATTGTTTCGTTGTGATTGGTTCGATCCGATAGTTCCTATGGGCAAAAGGGTTCATAACGACTATAATTTGGTTGAAGTGAACCATCGACGAAGATTGCAAAAATATGACCCATTCATCCTTGCATCCCAAGCTCAGTAAGTCTTTTACTGCGGATATCCAAGTTTGCGCAACGACAAGCGAGATTGGTGGGCCATTTCTAAAATCGTCCCACGTTCAACAATCGTATTAGAGGAGAGTTCATCAAGTCAATCAACCGAGTGCCCTGCATTTCAAGAGGATGAGATGGAAATGCATGCAATTGAGGATGACACAAGGGCTCCTGAAACATCACTTAGAGATCCAAGTGGTGATGTCCAACAAATTGTGGATGCAAATGTTCGGTTTCCATCCGATGATAATGAAACTGATTCGCAATCCGATACGGCATCGGATGTTGAACCAACATTTCACGAAACAAATGACACCGATTAAACATAAAGGTTTTTTAATATTTAACTTTTTTTATAAGTGTTAAATTCTTACATAGTCAATCATTAATCGTAATTTAATTGTGTGAATCTTTAGTATTTTCAGTATGAGGGGCAGAGGTAGATCTACCGACGACAGTTTGGGTGAGCAGAGACGTAGTTTGGATCCTGCGAGATCAGATCACATGAGCGTCGGAGATGGAGAGTTTGGATATCCAGCAGAGGCGCAGCCTTCGATCTCTGCACCAGTATTACCATCCAGCCGATCGGCACAGACCTCCGAGAGTTCTTCCACGATCGGCGGCCGCACTGTACTTAGACTTGATGCTCAGGGGATGTAAGTATATACTAATTAAAAATATTTTATTTATGTTTTTAAGTCATTTATTTATAAACTTGCATTTTTTTAATAGATTCATTGAGCAACATCATGTCTCCAGCCACATCAGCGCCGTTTTTCAGAGGCATGCAGATCCCAGTGGCTACGATTGGTGCCACGTATCGCCAGCCACGAGGGAGTTTTATTTTTCTGAGTTTTAGGTAAACTTATTAAATACAATTTATCAGTGATATATAATTCTTTAAAGTTAATAAATTCAGAAACTAACTGTTTATTTTAATGCAGAAAAAGTTTACGTGGGATGCTGCCACCCATGATGCCATTAGGGCAGCATGGGAGGCTCTGACGCGACGCCGGTACTCCGACATGCTTCATCGTTGGAGGTCATCGGGTCAGCATCCTGCGCATGTGCCAGAGGGTATTTGGCACGAGTGGCAGCAGGCCTGGGAGTCCGATGGCTGGCGCAGGAGGTCTGCATCAGCCAGCACGAACCGCCGATCTGAGAAGGGCGGTCCTGGCACGGGTCTCTCCCATCATACTTCGGGCTCCATTTCGATTCAGGAGCACAGACGGCGTATGGTAAGAAAACATAAATATTTTAATTACTATTTTAGTTATTTACAAATATTTGTATTAATATCATTTTTTTTATTGTTATAGACTGAGCAGGAAGGCGGAGATCCTGGTGAGTTTCGTCTATTCAGGGCGACACACACCAGGAGGGACGGCTCCGGGGTCGACACGCGATCACGGGAGGTTGCGGTAAGAAATTAGATTTATGTAGTATCTGTTTAATTTCTAAAATTTTATTTCAAGAAATTTATTAACTCATTTATTGTTGATTTCATATTTTCAAGACACGAGTCGAGGAGCTTCGCTCCCAGGCATCGCAGGTCGATTCTACTGATGGGGAGACGCCCGTCGAACTCTCAGCAGAGGAGAGTCGACGTGTATTTTTGGAGGCTGTTGGTGCCCAGCCACGAGACCGCAGGGTCTATGGTATGGGCACTAGAGCTTCTACATTTTTTCCCCATCAGGCCTCCAGCTCGCGAGTTCCTGCTGATCTTCCTCCCGAGCGTTTACAGGAGCTTCGCAGATCTATTGCAGAGGAGGTTCGGCAGGAGGTCGAGCAGGATTTTGAGGATCGTATGCGAGGCCGGGATCAGGAGGTTGCAGACATGCGAGATGAGATGCATTATTTGCGGGATATGGTTAGACGCTTGTCGCAGAGTCTTCAGCCTCCACAGCCTCCACGTGATCGTTCAGATTCTTGATGTATTTTTTTTTTTTTTTTTATGTTGTAAAAACTTTAAAATTTTAATATATAAATTATTTTTTGAAATATATTATTGTTTGGATTGAGTGAAAAATGTTTGTATCAATATTTAGATTTAGCGAAATTGAATACCCAATTTAGTGCGTCGTAATATTTAAAATAATTTTTTTAAAAATATTAATTTTAAATATTGCGACGTAAATTATTGCGTTGCAATATTTAATAATAATTTTTTAAAAAAATTTATTTTAAATATTGCGACATAATTTAGTGCGTCGCCATATTTAATAATAATTTTTTTAAAAATATTAATTTTAAATATTACGACGCAAATTATTGCGTCGCAATATTTAATAATAATTTTTTTAAAAAAATTTATTTTAATTATTGCAACGCAATTTAGTGCATCGCAATATTTAATAATAATTTTTTTTCTAACTAAATTTATTTTTAAATTTAGCGACGCATTTGCATGCGTCGCAATATTGCGATGCAATGTGGCATCGCAAGAGCGTCGCAGAGAGTCGCAATATTGCGACGCAATTGTGATGAAAGGGTATTGCGACGGACAGTTGAGCGACACCCTTGTTGCGTCGCAATTGCGTCGCAATATCATGTTTAGCGACGCAATTGCGACGCATTTGGGCGTCACAATATTTAAAATCTCTTGTAGTGAATGTCAGATATGATCATTTGCGAGTCTTCGGTTGCAAGGCATTTGTGCATATTTCAAAGGATGAGAGATCCAAGTTGGATGCTAAGACGAGACAGTGCATCTTTATAGGTTATGGTCAAGATGAATTTAGTTACAGGTTTTATGATCTTATTGAGAAAAAGCTTATTAGAAGTCGTGATGTGGAGTTCATGGAAGACCAAACCATTGAAGACATTGATAAGGTGGAGAAGACTACACCCGAAAAAGGTAATAAGCTGATTGATGTTGATCCATTTCGGTTGCCTGTTCACAATCTGGATAATGCTAAGAGTAGTGTTCAATTAGATGAGCAACATGATTATGTTGATGATCAATAGCTTGGAGATGAGTTAGATGTTCCAACTAATGATGCTAAAGAGGAACATGAGATGTCACAAGATGATAATCCTAGTTATGCTCCTGAACCACCTCAAAGTTAACTCAGGAGGTCTAACAGGCAAAGACAACCATCTACAAGGTATTTGTCTGATGGCTATGTGACCTTGACTAATGGAGGAGAACCTGAGTGTTTAGAAGAGGCCATTGAGAGTGAAGAAAAACAAAAGTGGTTGGATGCAATACGAGATGAGATGCAATCTTTGCATGACAATTACACTTATGATTTGGTGAAGTTGCCTAAAGGCAAGAGGGCCTTGGAAAATAGGTGGATTTACAGGGTGAAACATGATAGTAATGCTGCATCTCCAAGGTATAAAGCCAGATTAGTGGTAAAAGGCTTCAGATAGAGGAAGGGTGTTGATTTTAATGAGATTTTCTCACCTATGATGAAAATGTCTTCTATTAGAACCGTGTTGAGTTTGGCAGCTACTCTTGATTTGGAGGTAGAGCAAATGGATTTGAAAACTGCTTTCCTTCATGGTGATTTGGAGGAAGAGATTTACATGAAGCAACCTGATGGCTTTCAAGTTGAAGGCAAAGAAGACTATGTGTGTATGCTAAGAAAGAGCCTATACGGTTTAAAGCAGGCTCCGATGCAATGGTACAAGAAGTTTGAGTTTGTCATATGTGAGCAAGGCTACAAGAATACTACTTCTGACCATTGTGTCTTTGTTAAAAAGTTTTCTGATGATGACTTCATTATCCTATTATTGTATGTTGATGATATGCTTATTGTTGGAAAAAATATTTCTAGGATTGACAGGTTAAAGAAGCAGTTGGGCAAGTCATTTGCAATGAAGGACATGGGAGCTGCTAAGCAGATTCTTGGTATAAGAATCATGCGTGATAGAATGGAGAAGAAACTTTAGCTTTCACAGGAACACTATATTGAAATGGTGCTGCAAAGATTCCAGATGAAAAATGCTAAGGCTGTAAGCACTCCTCTTACTACTCATTGTAAGCACTCCTCTTGATTAGTGGTGATGAGCCCACATTGGTGGGGTACTCAGACTCAGATATGGCTGAAGACATTGATTCCAAAAAGTCCGCTTCGGGCTATATGATTAAATTTGCAGGGGGAGCTGTGGCTTGGCAGTCTAAGTTGCAGAGGTGTGTAGCATTGTCAACTGCAGAGGCAGAGTTCATTGCCATTACTGAAGCATATAAGGAGTTGCTATGGGTGAAGAAATTCTTACAGGAGCTAGGCTTTGTTCAGAACCAATATCTGTTGTTTATTGACAGTCAAAGTGCTATCCATCTTGGTAAGAATCTAACTTTTCATTCAAGGTCCAAACATATTGATATGAGGTATCATTGGATACGTGATATTTTAGATGCTAAGCTATTGGAGTTGGCTAAAATTCATACTGATAATAATGGCGCTGATATGATGACTAAAGCATTACCAAGAGGAACGTTTGAAACTTGTTGTGAGATCGCCAGTTTGGCGGTTATCTCGATATAGTTATGAGGGAAGATATGTTGGGTTTGGGCTCCCTTCCTATGTGGAGAAAAGGCTCAAATGTGTAAGCCCACTTTGTGTCACACTTGTCTAAGTGGTGAGTCTGATTTGGTAAGAATCCCTAATCAGTGATGAGTCTGATTAGATAAGAGTCCATCTTGGTAAAAATCCCTAATCAGTGGTGAGTCTGATTAGGTAAGAATCCAACTTGGTAAGAATCCCTAAGCAGTGGTGGGTCTATTAGGATGATATTAGTATTAATTTTTGAAAAAGAGAGAAGAGAGCCGCCATTCGAGAGAGAAGAGAAGAAGAAGCCCTTCTCGCATATACTCAGAGCAGCCACCGTTAAATCGCTACTGCAGATTAGTTCACCGTTGGATCGGACTGAAATTTTGACAGCAGGTTTGTAACATCTGGTTCTTCATTTTAAACGGTTGGATCGTTGAATAAAGGTCTGAGGTGCGAGAAACTCAGGTCGGACAGTAGCTCTGTTTTGGGGTTTGTTAAACTTCTTGGTTCTATTGTAAACTTCTTAGCTTTATTATTTGGTTGGCTGTGAGCACTCATTTGTGTTCTTGTTTGAGACACTCTTGTATCCTTATTTGATCATAGTGGAGCTATTTCTTTGGTCTGGACGACCTGTGGTTTTTACTCTTGCTTTGAGGGGTTTTCTACGTTAAAAATCTTGGTGTCTCTTATGTATTTGTGATATTCAATTGCTGCCATAAATTTTGTTATTACTCCTCACAGATTCTTGCAAGTTGGAAGAATATATTTCTGCTGCATATTGTAATTTGTTGGTATTTATATTAATGAGAAATGTTGTTAATATTAAAAGAAAGCATTATTATGTTTAAATAGAACATTCAGAAAATAATCGTTTTCAACAAAATTACATTTCTTCTAAATGAAATCTTGTTAGACTCAAATACAACTCTATAACCATGTTAAACTAACAAAGATGCACTAATTAATTTTTTTCTAATTTTTGTAGCAGGAAAAACTCAATTTATTGTGTAAAATTTTTTAGATGACAATTCTAACTTGGCTTGGCCTTTTCCTAGGAATAAAGCCACAGTCCCATTCCTGATGCCCATAGCTGTTGTGCCTGGTGGTTGATGAGAGGAAAAGAAATTTTTATTAGTGCACATGCAAACATTATCCTTAAAGTTAATGTACTGATCATTTAAATTAAAAATAACATTTTAACTCTGGGCTAGAGATAAAATATTTGTCAGATAGGAAAGAAGCGTCGGTCCTTATAGTTACCACATTAGCCTATAGTTTAAGGGCAATAGGAGGTCCAAATACTTTAGGGCTTGTCCACGATGAGCGTAGCAATCATTAGCCTTATGATTTGGCTTTCTACATACCTGACAAACTAATTCTCTCTCTCTCCCTCCCTCCATAAGCTTCTCTCTCCACAAGCTGATAAAACTACCATTGTGGACGAGGCGATCAGCTACAGAAAAATGCTCAACACCTTAAGAAACATTAGCCATCGAGACGTCAATTATTGAACACTCTAAGGATGATAACGATGCAAGGGTAGTAGACCTTCCACGTGTGAGAATTTTATAGTATATTTGATCCTGCGGGGTTGAGGACACCAACCTTCTTGGCAGTTGAAGGCTCCAAGAACACTAATGAAGTTGGTCTGGCTCCCAATCTTGAGAATGATCTTGATCCTCAAAGAGGCAATATCTGGTAAGAAGAGCATGGTGCTTGAGGCAAAGAATGGTATCCTGAGGCAAAGCTAAGTTCTTCAAGAGATTGAAGACGTGGTGACCAATGGAGTTGCTCACATAAATGGGGCCATCGGAGATCGCCCGAGATGCGGCGTGTAAGGAAAGCACTTCATAAGTTGTTGTAAGCACAGTGCATTATGTAGCAACCATGTGGTCAAAGATAAAGGTTACATACACTTATAAAGAAAAAAATATATTAAAAGATAAGCTTCTATTTGTCATGCTTATTTTAGTCAAATATGATTCGCACTACATTATCAGTATAATCGTCATTTTGGATGGGGTTTGTTGTATACTCTTCTGCTAAAAAGTAACTCTTTTCTTTATAATACAAAATAATGTTAAACGATAAAACAGACAAAAAGTTGCATGATTTCTTGGGGAGAGAAACATATTTGTTATTATTTTTGATCCAAGTATTATACTTAAAAATTATGTCGAAATTTTGACACCCATTTTTCTTCATAAGCCTACACTAGTAGCCCTATGAGGTTTTGTTTGGTTGCCACCATCTTCTTAGAAAAAATGCTTTTCCTGAAAAGAGCTTCCATTTCATTTTGTTTGGTTAACGAAATCCATGCCAGGAAGTTTAATACAAGTACAATAAAAAAAGCCATGACTTTCTAAAAAGCAGCAAAACACATGGGAATTAGGAGGACATCTTCCCACGAATCATGTTTTCTCATAAGCCGACTTATAATGAATCAAAATGAAGCCTCAATGTTCGTGTTAAAAGATGGGCTACATATCGTGCACTTTCAACCATAATATGTGACATTATAATGGTGTATTTCAAGTGATCCAAAATCTGTTAAGATAGATTGAAAGTAAAGTTTTCTCAAAAATCAATCTATATCAAGATGAGTTGAGGCTAGAATTTTGAATTCATTAAGAATTTATTTAATTGCAAGCAAAATTACTTAGAAAACTTATTTTTATTAAAAATAAAATATTAGTTTCATTGGCAAATAAATTGGCAAATACGAAAAACTCATTTTAAAGTCTTTGAAAAGCCTTTCCTTTTTTATAAAAAATATCATTATTTATTTTCTTTCCCTTGGATATTTTCTTGAATAAGTTAACCTTCATAAACTTTGTATATTTGCACAATCATTTATAGCTACCTCTTCAAGATTTTGCAAATAATTTTTTTGTAGTGATGTCTTGGGGATGTATTTCACATTTTAATAATTTTTGGTTTCTTGCACTTTTCCTCTTTTTGAATTAATTATCTAATTAAGTTATATGGAGAATAACTTGCCAAACACCTGAACTGCTACGTCCCTTAAGGAGTTGAGCTCCATTTGTCATCTAGTAGAATGTCTAGGAGGTGACTCTTTTCCTTTTTCAATCTGATTCAACTCTTCAATCTCACTTTCCAAAGAGAAGAAGAGCTTCTCCTTGTTTTCTTGTCAAACTTTGTTCTTTCCTAACCCAAACTCGTCAAGTCCAAAGTTAAGGGTTCAATTCTTCAAACTCCTTATTCATTCATCTAGGATATGAAAGCAGTCCTTAATAACATATGCATAGTCGTTGCGTAATATTATATGTAAAACAATGCTAATATACAAGGGTATGCAAAGAGAGATATGTAAAGTACCTCTAAAATAATATCTTTATTATTCTTTAGAGAGTGTACTTATCTTAAAACTTTTACCAACAGCTTAAAAAAAATTTATACAAACCATATATAATCATTTTGTGAAACCCTCAAATTTTTGCTCTACCATCCAAGCATGTAAACTTAATCCTTGAATGCCATAGTGAAACCTTTCATTCCTTTGCAGAAATTAGATGATAAGATTGCATACATCTAATTCTCCCTTGTAATGTCAAGACTAAGTTATGAGATTGATGACGCCAAGTTACCTTCCTCAAACGTCGGGGAAGACGGACGTCCTTCTCCTCGAAGTCCTGCAAGAAAAGTTCCGGAGACCGGTGGCGCCGGTGGGGACCCTCCGACGATCAAGTCAGTCACTTGGGCTTAGACAGAGAACCGCTCCAGCGAAGAAGAGCTGAGGCGGTTAGGGTTTTTTGCTGGGAGGAAGAAAGCTCAGAAAAACCAGAGTTCAGATCCCACTTACAGCGCTAGCACCTGCCTTTATATTTGTCCGAATACCTTATCTTATTATTTTGGGAGATTGCCTTCGTACCATTGCTACGTGCGTCGGAGACATCCTGTACCATTCGCTGATGTGATATCATACGTGTCCAGCGGCCGCGAAGGCATGCAGTGCGCGCCGTCGGCTGATATGACTGAGCACAGTTGCAAGTAGTAGCGAATCGTACGCCGTAGCAAGGCATGGCCATGTACAGGGACATGCAATGCCCCATACGCCGTTATGAGGTATGGCCTTCCGTAACGGGGCGCAATCACGGATGTACTGAGAATCACGTGTGAGCACCGTGCGATCTGGTAGTTGTCGTTTTCCTTGGCAGTTGAGTTGCATGCTGATCGCTGATGACTACCCACCCTGAGGCCGGAGGGGGTCCCAGGGGTGGGAGAACGCTGGCGCACCCCGAGGTCGGTGAGGGTCACGAGGATAAGGAAATGCCAGTGCACTCCGACCCCGAGGGGGTCCCGGGGTCAAGGATTGATGGCCCCACCCTGCGACCCCGAGGGGGTCCCGAGGATGGGGGAATACTGATGCACCCCGACCCCGAGAGGGTCCCGGGGTCAAGGACTGATGGCCCCACCCCGCGACCCCGAGGGGGTCCTGGGGGTGGGGAAATACTGATGCACCCCGACCCCGAGAGGGTCCCGGGGTCAAGGACTGATGGCCCCACCCCGCAACCCCGAGGGGGTCCCAGGGGTGGAGAAATACTGATGCACCCCGACCCCGAGAGGGTCCCGAGGTCAAGGACTGATGGCCCCACCACGCAACCCCAAGGGGGTCCCGGGGGTGGGGGATGCCGATACACCCAGACCCCGAGGGGGTCCTGGGGTCAAGGAATGATGACCCCACCCCGCGACCCGAGGGGATCCCGGGGGTGGGGAAATACTGATGCACCCCGACCCCGAGAGGGTCCTGGGGTTAAGGACTGATGACCCCACCCCGCGACCCCGAGGGGGTCCCGGGGTTGATAGCTGTCGTTACCTTCTATTTTGATGATGCGGGATCAGTCATATCAGATGCCCCCTCGCCCCTGGGGCGAAGCGGCTCCCACCGCTGAGGCTCAAGGGGCGTTCTCCACGTGGCTGATCCCCATCCTTGTCTTTTATGCGGACAGTGCGGGGAATGTAAGGAGGCGGCCTTCCGTACACTGTGCCTGCTGCGATCGCCCTCGAGAGTGAGGACTGGCTCTTCGGGGCTCGTGCAAAAAGCCGCATCATCATTTCCTTTCATTATGGCATCATCAGCGGGGTCCCACCACTGGCTGGAGGCGTGCCGCACCACGCGCCGGGGTGTTCCTCGAGGCGAGCCAGCGTATGGCAAGGAGCCACGTGGCCGACGAGACATGGCGGGACGTTTTGAAAACCCGATAAAGCTAGGTGAGGGGGGGGGGGTGAACTGACGCCATACCGCCTGTGCCATTGTCTTCTTCCTCGCCTACACTCCAACTCCTCCTGCAACCTGCGAGCCTGCGTCTAGTTTTTTCCCTACCAGTTCAGCTTTTCCCATCTTAGACTTACCTCTTCGCTCATGAGTTCCCCTTCCTGGACCTCGGAGGACAGTTCTGAGAACCGTCCTCCCTCCGAGAGGCGTCGTACCTCTCCTACCCCTTCTTCCCCAATTGAGTGGTCCTCTGACTCAGATGACCGCGTCCCTCTGGCTCAGCGACGGGTCACCGGTGGAGCCCCATCGAGGGGCCACCGGCTGGAGGCCGGTGCCTCCTCGAGGGCGGAGGAGTCCCCAGAGGGGACGGCCTCCACAATGACGCGGTTGGACCTGGAGAGAATCCGGGCGCGTTACAGGGTCCCCCGGGAGGTTGAGTTATTCCCGCCAACCCCCGACGACAGGGTCATCTCCTCCCGACCCGATCGGGTGGCTCTTTACGAGATCTGCTTACAGGTGGGTCTCCGCCCTCCCTTTCCCCCTTTCTTCGTCAATCTCCTTGACTTCTATTCCTTGACCCCCTCCCAGTTAGTTCCAAATTCTTATCGTGTCGTTAGCGCTTTCGTCATTCTCTATCACCACCTAAACGTCACCCCCCGAATCAGCCTGTTCCGATCTTTCTACTCCCTCCGGGCCCAAAAGGGTTGGTGGTTGTTTCAGCCCCGACCCAATAGGGTCCTAAAGCTCCTTCTCCCTTCGTCGATTAAGGGATGGAAGTCCCGCTTCTTCTTTGCCAATGTCGATCAAGTCCGGCCCCAGTGGGGAGACCCCGACCTCCGGGGGAATGCCGCTGCGATCCAGCCTGGGGACCGGGAGGCATTGGGGTTACTGCTAGCCACCGAGATTCCCCGATACACTCTGCTACTATCGGAGGACAACCTGGAGTCGGCGGGCCTCATCTCCCATCGGGGTAAGCCTTCTCCACCCTTAGCCAAAAACTCCACTCCTTTGCCCCTCTCCTTCTTCTCTCTTCTTCTTTTTTTTTATTTCTATTTTTTTTTAAAATTTTGTTCTGAAAACCCAACTTATATCTTGCAGCGATGAAGATACCGGTGGCAAAGCTATTGAGAGCCGCCTCCAAGAAAAGGGCCCGGGAAGGACCATCCAGAGGTCAGCAGGCCCCAGCCCCGAAGCGTCCGATGGCCCGTGCCTCCCCTCCGGCACAAGTCTCCCCATCCCCGGCTCCACAAAATGTCCCGGTTATCCTAGAGGTCGACCTCACAGTCGACACTCCACCAGAGGTGGGAATGACCGCGGGAGCTGCCGCTGAAGAGCCAGTCGCGAGGGAGTCCATACCGGCTGAAGAGCTCCCAGCTCCTGGGGGATCGACCCCACCAGATGCCACCAGGGACTGGGGTGAGGGACCGTTTGGCCCCACGAGTCCACCCTCCGAGGGGTCACCCAGAGGTGGCCCGCGTAAGGAACCGGGGACAGTCGAGATGGTGGAGGGAGGCGGGGGCGAGCGTGGGCTGCCCCGAGACTCCCTGGATGACGGCCGCTGGGCTGAGCGAGTCCTGGGCCCAATCTTTGATCCTAGGATCATTGAGGACCTCAGCCACCAGAGAGCAGGCGCGTTCTTTTGGGACTCCTATGCCGCCATCGTCAGGGTAAGCGATCTTCTTACCCCTTACCTTTTGTTTTATATATATACATTTTACTTCGCTGACCTGGGGCTTACACGTGCAGATCGCGCACTCCCTAAAGGCCGCCAGGGAGGTAATTCACGGAGGAAAAATTCTTCTGCGGGAGACGCAGAAAGAGGTTGAGGAGGCCCAGCGCCGTGAGGAGGCGGCCGAGAAGGCGCTAGAGTTGGTCAAAGACACCTGTGCGAGCGAGGTAAAGGCCGCCAAGAGCCGGTCGGAGATTGAAGCCGACCGTGCGCGCGCAGCGCTCTCTCAAATGATGGAGGCTGTGAGCGCTGTCATGGCCAGAGACATGCACATCTCTGAGTTAACCTCAGCTCTCCGGGAGGCTAAAAATCGAGCGAGCGCGGCGGCGGAAGAGGCGAGAGCGGCGAGGGAGGAAACCTGCCGGTGTGAGGAGGAGCTAAGCCACGCTCGGGAGGCTGAAAGGATCGCGGCGGAAGCCCTTGCCGCAGAGAAAACTCGAGCTGCTGGGCTCATAGAGGAATACAAGGCGTCCGAGCGCTTCACAGACGACTTGGCCGAAGCTTTGGCAGCTGTATTTCTTGACGGGTTCCAGCACGGCAAAGAGAAGGTGGCCAGAGACCTGAACTTCCTCCGGGCCCTGGAGGTTGAACTGGAGCGGTTGTCAGACTTGGCCCCTTCTGATGATGAGCCCGCACTGGCAGAGCCATGAGCTCGCACTTGTGATTTTGCTTTTTTCCCTCCTCCTTGTTTTTGTAAACTCGACAACGTCGGCATTTTGTAGTCTCTTTCAATTAATGAAAATACTCTTCAAAATGCCTTCTGAATTGTCACTGACTTCATCGATTGATATGTAGCCTTATCGCCCCATTAGTTCTGATAGTTTCGGGAGGCAACTCCCCACCCGAGCCATTCCACCCCAGCTGTTTAAACCCGAAAGTTAGAGCCAGGGAGGGTAGAGTTCTCGGAGCAAAAACGCCGCCGGTCAGAGGTTAGGTAGGTAGGCTCCTTGGGGCTATCGGCGCAACGCCCTGTCAAGTATCAGACCTTGTACTAAGTTGGCGTGTGGCTTTTGATGCCTACGGGAGTCGGCTTTTATCTGACCAGCGGGACTGTGCTGTCAGGTGTCGGGTCTTGGTTGTGAAGAGCTGGTGGTGCACCGCTCCGCCAGCGGCTCACTGGGCTTTATGCCTGGCTAGTGCAGGGCTTTTGTTGTTGAGAGCCAGTGGCACACTGCTCTGCCAGTGGTACACTGGGCTTTATGCTTGGCTAGTACAGGGCTTTGAGTGCCGATGGGGTGCCGAGCTTTTGTTGTTGAGAACCAGTGGCACACTGCTCTGCCAGTGGTACACTGGGCTTTATGCCTGGCTAGTGCAGGGCTTTGAGTGCCGACGGGGTGCCGAGCTTTTGTTGCTGAGAGCCAGTGGCACACTGCTCTGCCAGTGGTACACTGGGCTTTATGCCTGGCTAGTGCAGGGCTTTGAGTGCCGACGGGGTGCCAGGCTTTTGTTGTTGAGAGCCAGTGGCACACTGCTCTGCCAGTGGTACACTGGA
Source organism: Calamus simplicifolius (assembly GCA_900491605.1). Lineage (NCBI taxonomy): Eukaryota > Viridiplantae > Streptophyta > Magnoliopsida > Arecales > Arecaceae > Calamus > Calamus simplicifolius. The sequence goes on from UESW01004010.1 coordinate 799,765, forward strand.
CTTTATGCCTGGCTAGTGCAGGGCTTTGAGTGCCGACGGGGTGCCGGGCTTTTGTTGTTGAGAGCCATTGGCACACTGCTCTGCCAGTGGTACACTGGGCTTTATGCCTGGCTAGTGCAGGGCTTTGAGTGCCGACTGGGTGCCAGGCTTTTGTTGTTGAGAGCCAGTGGCACACTGCTCTGCCAGTGGTACACTGGGCTTTATGCCTGGCTAGTGCAGGGCTTTGAGTGCCGACGGGGTGCCGGGCTTTTGTTGTTGAGAGCTAGTGGCACACTGCTCTGCCAGTGGTACACTGGGCTTTATGCCTGGCTAGTGCAGGGCTTTGAGTGCCGACGGGGCGTCGGGCTTTTCTGTGAAGATTCAAGTAGCTAAAATTGAATCCCGTTAATATTGAACAAGGGGCGAAAACCCAAGTGAATACATGGATGATACTTAACATGAAAGGAGGAATACATTACTGATAATACCGACAGAGGTTATCTGCATTCCACGTCCTAGGGAGTGGCGTCCCATCAAGTTCTTCAATTTTATAAGCTCCGTGGCGGAGCGTCTCGGCGATCCGGTAAGGCCCCTCCCAGTTTGGGGCTAAATTTCCTCCCTCAGCTGGCTTTGAGACCTCGGCCCGTCGAAGGACCAGGTCTCCCGGTAGGAACGTTCGGGGGCGCACGCGAGCGTTGTAGTATTTCGCGGCCCGTTGTCGGTAGGCTGCCATTCGAAGCCGCGCCCGGTCCCGCACTTCCTCCACCAGGTCGAGGTTGGCTCGCAGTTGGTCAGGGTTACCTTCCTCGCTATAGGCTTCCACCCGGGGGCTGGGTGCACCGATTTCCACAGGAATAACAGCTTCAGAGCCAAAGACTAAGCTGAACGGCGTTTCACCAGTGGGGGCTCGCGGCGTTGTATGATAGGCCCATAGGACGTTGGGGAGCTCCTCCACCCATCGCCCCTTGCAGCCATCTAGTCGAGATCTCAGCCCCTGGAGGATGATCCGATTGGTCACTTCAGCTGCCCCGTTGGTTTGAGGATGCCCGACAGAAGTGAACCTTTGACAGATACCCAGCTCAGAGTAGAACTCCCGGAAAGGTGCATTGTCAAACTGCCGGCCATTATTAGTGACTAGTGTGCGCGGTAGTCCGAACCGACATATGATTGACTTTCAGAAGAAAGATCTCACTTTGCTTTCGGTTATCTTGGCCAGAGCCTTAGCTTCAACCCACTTGGTGAAGTGATCCACCGCTACCAAGAGGAACCTCCGCTGCCCGGAGGCCGGGGGAAATGGACCTAAGATATCCATGCCCCACTGGACGAAGGGCCAAGGTGCCACCAAGGGGGTCAGGTGAGATGTCGGCTGTCACTGGATATTGGCGTTACGTTGGCAGCTATTACATTTCTTGACAAGTTCAGCCGCGTCTTCCTTCATCGTCAGCCAAAAGTACCCTTGGCGCAGGGCCTTGTAGGCTAGGGCTCTGCCCCCCAGGTGACTCCCGCATACACCTTCGTGGATCTCTCTGAGGATGTAATCTGATTCAGTTGGCCCCACACACCTGAGGACTGGGTATGAGAAGGATCTTCGATAAAGCTTCCCGTCCATCATCAAGAATCTCGGGGCCCTTCGCCTGAGCAGCTTGGCCTCAGCGGGGTTCTCCGGGAGAGTACCGTCAGTCAAGTACCGAATGTAGGCGTCCATCCAGGAGGGCTCCTGCTCCACTAGCAATGCTTCATCTGCGGCCTCAGTGCTTGGGACTTGTAGGTGTTCCACATATGTCCTTCCCAACGTTCCGTCGACCGAAGTGGCCAAGCGGGACAGTGCATCAGCCCTGGCATTCTTCGCTCTGGGGATATAGCTGATGCAGAAGTAAGAAAAATGAGACGCCTGGGACTGCACCTTGCTCAAGTAGCGGAACATGGTTGGGTCCCTAGCCTCGTACTCCCCGGAGATTTGTTCAGAAATGAGTAGAGAGTCCGTGAAGGCCCTCAAGCACCCCGCGCCTAGCTCCCTAGCTAATCTCATCCCCACCAGCAAGGCTTCGTACTTCGCCTGATTATTAGCTGCTGGGAACTGGAATCTGAGAGCATACTCCACTACGTCTCCCTCCGGGCTCGCGAGAATGAGTCCGGCTCCGCTCCCTTGAGAGTTCACCGCTCCATCCACATGCAGGATCCAGTCCTCCGCCTCCCCAGATGAGGGAGAGTCCACACGCTCCTCCGGTCGCGCCTCCTCCACGTCCTTCTCGGTCCAGGAGCACTCGACCAGGAAATCCACCAACACCTGGGACTTTATGGCTGACCTCGGCCGGATGGATAGGTCAAACTCACCTAGCTTAATGGCCCACTTAGTCAACCGACCGGAGGTATTGGGGCGAGACAAGATAGCTCATAGGGGCTGGTCCGTAAGCACTGTAACCCCCCATAAATTATCATGGGGGAACGTAACTCTTAGTAATTACTTTTGGAGACACCTGGCATCCCGGGGAAAACCTTCTTGGCGTTTAGACTTTTGACATGATGTTTAGGCCCTTTACTTGACGAACGCCCTGACTTGACGATTGAATGGCCTAGTCGTCGCGCATCTTTTGAGTGCACCGAAGCGTTGCATTAGGAGATTATTTATATGATGGAGGGGGGACTCCCTCCATCATCCTGGCGTTCGCTTCCATGCTTCCATCAGGTAATCCCCTGATCAAGAGAGAGAGAAAGAGACAGGGAGACAGAGAGAGAGAAAGAGCGAGCGTGAGAGAGAGAGAGACAGCGGGAGAGAGAGAGAGAGAGAGTCAGCGGGAGAGAGAGAGAGACAGCGGCAGAGAGAGAGAAAGATCACGAGAAGGAGCCCGGTCATTCCCCTTGGTTCAGGCCCGGCGGCGTGCTCGCCGCCGCGCCGGGCCTGATGCTTGACCGGCGACCCCGCCGGCGCCGAGGGAGGCATCCGGTGGGGTGGTGGTGGAGAGAGAGAGGAGAGGGAGGGCCAATTGGCCCTCCTCTCGTGCGGTGGCGGAAGCCGAACCCGGCTTCCGCCGGTTGGTTCGGGCCCGGCGGCGTGCTCGCCGCCTCGCCGGGCCCGAGACTTGGCCTGTCGCCTCCACCGGCACCGAGCGTGCGTCCGGTGGAGGTCCGGCCGGCCATGGTGGCCGGTCGTGCCACCGGCATAGTTCCGTGCCGTGCGGAGGAGTTAGAGAGAGTGAGAGAAATTGAGGGAGAAGGAGAGGGTTTGGCTGCCGGCCGCGGCGGTGGCCGGCTCTGGCCCAGCCACCGGCGGCCGGGCCGCCCTCAATTTGGCCGGCGGCGGCCCCGGCCGTCGGCCATGTCCCCGTCCCCTGTTCGGTGAAACAGAGGATCGGGTGGGATTTGGTTTGAACCGGGCCGGCTGGGCCGGCCGGTTCAGGCCTTTTGGGCCATGCAGTGGGCTGACTTTGGGCTAGATTTTGGGCCCTGTATCGGGCCGGGATTAGAAAAATAATTATATGGCTAGAATCTGGATGAATTCTAGTTTTTTGGGGTATTTTTACTTCCCCAATTGGGTGTGTATAGTGGGAGATATTTGAGCCCAAAGTAGGGCCCGTGAACTAGTCTGGGTAGAAATTCTAAGGGTTATTTTAATATTCCTTGCTAATCAATTAATTGTGTAAATAATCCTGTACGTGCTCAGACATCTGACTAGCTTATTTATACCTGTTGGATTGCATACTGAGGTAAGTAAGCCAGTTATCAGTTTATTAAATAATTTGTTCAGGATATGCGTAGTTAAATTGTGAATTGTGATATGAAGAATTGTTATTGGCTAAATTTGTAAGTAGATAAATATTATGAATACATGGCTGTTTATGTACTATGATTTCATGTGTGGATGCTATGCATGAGAGATGCAGTTATTATGCATGAGAGATGCAGTTGCTATGCATGAGAGATGCAGTTGCTATGCATGAGAGATGCAGTTATTATGACATTGATGTGATGTATTACATGCAATTGTTCAGTAGGTATAATCCACTGTTTATGCAATATTTTATTGTTATTGATAAGATGAGTGCATGTGATGTGAGGTACTGTTATGTGTCGCCGCGGCTCTCCTTTATCATGTCATACCCTGGTATTTCGACCCTACTTCAGTAGGGGGGATACTTGTTGGTACACTATAGTATTTCGACCCTACTTCAGTAGGGGGGATACTTGTTGGTACACTATGGTATTTCGACCCTACTTCAGTAGGGGGGATACTTGTTGGTACACTATGGTATTTCGACCCTACTTCAGTAGGGGGGATACTTGTTGGTATACTGTGGTATTTCGACCCTACTTCAGTAGGGGGGATACTTGTTAGTATAATATGGTATTTCGACCCTACTTCAGTAGGAGGGATACCTGTTGGTACATTATTGAGATATTGCAGGGCCGTGGGTCACATTTACCGTTACCATTAAGAGTATAAACAGTGGGTTTACCTATATAGTATAATTGAGCGGTTATGGATGCAAATGATTGGTATTATATTCATAAGTGCCGCCGCGGTTCTCCTTTTCTATGGCCATACACATCTAGAGGATGTGCTCAGATGAGGCATTGCAGGGCCGTGGGACACGCATGATATAATACTTATATTGCATAATGGAGTGATTGGGAATGCAAATGATTTGAATTATATTTATATGTACCGCCGCGGCTCTCCTTTGTTATGGGGTATTGCAGGGCCGTGGGACACATATGATATAATATAACAATTGAAATGCTTTATATACACTGATAATTTGCTATGATATAATACAACAATGATGAGTGCAAATGATTTGAATTATATTTATATGTGCCGCCATGGCTCTCCTTTGTTATGGGGCATTGCAGGGCCGTGGGACACATATGATATAATATAACAATGATGGGTTTACTTACATGGCATGTTTGAGTAATTGAACAATGTTTAAGCATGCAAATCATCTATGTGTTTATTGATTATCATGCTATGATTTGACTGCATAACATGGTTTACTTACTGAGTGTAATCTCATAAAAATATTATAATGTTTTTGCTACAGGACCATGAGATTTGAGAATAACATGTTGGAGTGATGGACCTCAACTCAAATAAAATATAGATTTTTGTTTTATTGCTATACCAGTGTATTTATGTGTAGGGCTTGATGCCCAGACTATATTATTGTGGTGTGTAAGGAACCATAGGTTCGTTGGAGCTTCTATTTAAAATAAAGTGGATTCATATGTTGATGTAACCCTAGTAATGCTTATGTGTAGGGCTTGTAGCCCAAATCTTTAGTTATGGATTGTATTAAAGTCATGGACTTGAATGATATATATGTTGTTGCTTTTCTTGAATTCAGTGTCATGTTTCGGGACGCCTTGCGTGCCCGGCACGCGGCGGGTTGTCACCCTAGCTCAAAAATATTTGGGTCTGGGGCGTGACAGCTTTTATGGTATCAGAGCTCAGGTTATGACCCTAGGGACACGGACATATTAACATGATAACAAGTAGAGAACTTATGACCCTAGGGATACAGACATAACACGGAGAGAACATATTTTGATGACATTATATTTAGAGACATCTGATACATTAGTTTATGATGATATTAACCACATCCAATTTACCAGGAAATAGATATGGCTCGCAGTACTAGGAGCCAACAGTATGGGGAGGACTCTCTGGCCGGTAATGCTGATCAGCCGGTGGGTTAAGGAACAACTGGAGATATGGCCCCTGCCAACCCAGTAGGTACTGAGCACCAGCGATTCCAGTTTGAGATGCTTCAAGCTCTCTCGGGTATGGCGCAGTCTATGCAAGACATGCAGCATCAGAGTGCGCAGCGGAAGCATGGTGGGCCCATAACCTGTAGGACCCAGGTTATGATCTTAGGGACATATGCATAATGACACTCTAGGCAAAATACTTGGATGACATTGAGACAATTAAAACTTTCAAGGAATTTCATGAATTATGCTTTGGGAGTTTGAAATTTAAAGTTTATCAAGATATTAATTGAATTACAAGTTTGATAGGAATTGAGAATGAACCATCGCAAGTCAATAATATTATGTGGGCTCCCTAGCTGGTAGCCTTGATCAGTGGGGAGGTCAAGGGGCTTCTAGAGGTTTTAGCTCCATTAAACTTGTTAGAAATGATTCGTAGCAATTTTATACCTTTAAATAATATGGGTAGATGAAATTTTAATTGGATATGCAATAAAAGACAGATGAATATATGGAATATGATATAGTAATTGAAAATTACAATTGATGACTAATATAACTAAACACCATTATGTCCATATTGCAATTGAGTTGATATATGGATCTTGAGGTATTAAATCTGAATTTGAATGTGGATGAATATAATGAATCTTAATTGTAGAACTTACATTATTGATATTGTAAGATTATGAACTCATCTGCTGGTTATAGGGATGATTAATATTGATGATAATTTGGGAATGGAATAGTTAATTACATGTTTTTGATTAATCACAATTGAGTACTTTCTGAATTCGAGACTGGATGGATAAATTATCAATCAGCCATGAGTGGCATATCTATATTCAAAGAAAATGAATTTTAATTACGATAATTATGAAAGATATCTTAAATGATTGGCATAATGTTCATTGATGTTAGCTTGAAGTATTCAAGAGTGAAACCAAGTATATTATGATGATTGATATAAGTGTCGTAATGATTAATGGTACATTCAACTATTCAAGAGTTGAGAGAGCATTGAAAGAAAATTATCTTATATCTAATTCATAAGAATTTTGAACTGTCTTATCAAGGAATCGAGAGTACCTGATATGTTGCTAACCTTAAGTATGGAAGACATTATACATGTAATAGACAACTGCAGAAACCAATAAGATTTTAGATGTTATACTGTGAGCCTGTGTAATGGATTTAAGAGGTGCTTGGTATTATTCTTACCCTTAATGAAATTGCTTATTTATTGATTACCAAGCCAACATTCAAATGGATTCATTTTGTTGTCTATGATATAAGGTGTAATTTTATTGAGATGTGAGAGAGAAAATTTTGATTACTGAGCTGGTTTAACAAATATGAGAAAGTATCAAGGCAGCTTCATGTAGCTCAGAGTTAAGAGAAAAGTTATATGTTGATGTTAAACAGAAAGATTTGAAATTTCAGGTTGAAGATCATTTGAAAAATTTTACTAACTAATGACGTGATGAGATTTGTGTTTAGAGGTGAATTGAATCCTCAATTTATTGGGCTAATTGAGATTTTGATCAAAATAAAGGAGGTGGCTTGTAGCTTAGCACTGTCTTCATTACTCTTTGGGGTATTCAATGTGTTTCATATCTTTATGACTGAGGAGGTGTATTTCAAACCCCCGTTATGTGTTAGGACTTGAACCGATTTAGTTTAAGAAAGAATTGACCTATGAAGATCATCTTATGCACATTGTGGACCGCAAGGATTAAGTTCTGAGATGGTGTAGTATTCCTTATGTCAAAGTTCAGCAGAGTAATTATTCTGAGGGAGATTATCTGGGAGTCTAAGGAGAAAATGAGAAAGAAATGTCCATAATTATTTGTATCTTATTTCAGATCAACGATGTATCAATGACGGTGACTTTTGAATGAAATTTAGTTGATTATGAGATAGAAAAATTTGGACTTGTATTCTATGTATATCAAATTTCGAGGACGAAATTTTTATAAGGGGGGGAGAATGTAACCCCCCATAAATTATCATGGGGGAACGTAACTCTTAGTAATTACTTTTGAAGACACCTGGCATCCCGGGGAAAACCTTCTTGGCATTTAGACTTTTGACATGACGTTTAGGCCCTTTACTTGACGAACCCCCTGACTTGACGATTGAATGGCCTAGTCGTCGCGCGTCTTTTGAGTGCACCGAAGTGTTGCATTAGGAGATTATTTATATGATGGAGGGGGGACTCCCTCCATCATCCTGGCGTTCGCTTCCATGCTTCCATCAGGTAATCCCCTGATCAAGAGAGAGAGAAAGAGACAGGGAGACAGAGAGAGAGAAAGAGCGAGCGTGAGAGAGAGAGAGACAGCGGGAGAGAGAGAGAGAGAGTCAGCGGGAGAGAGAGAGAGACAGCGGCAGAGAGAGAGAAAGATCGCGAGAAGGAGCCCGGTTGTTCCCCTTGGTTCAGGCCCGGCGGCGTGCTCACCGCCGCGCCGAGCCTGATGCTTGATCGGCGACCCCGCCGGCGCCGAGGGAGGCATCCGGCGGGGTGGTGGTGGAGAGAGAGAGGAGAGGGAGGGCCAATTGGCCCTCCTCTCGTGTGGTGGCAGAAGCCGAACCGTTGGTTCGGGCCCGGCGGCATGCTCGCCGCCTCGCCGGGCCCGAGACTTGGCCTGTCGCCTCCACCGGCGCCGAGCGTGCGTCCGGTGGAGGTCCGGCCGGCCATGGTGGCCGGCCGTGCCGCCGGCACAGTTCCGTGCCGCGCGGAGGAGTTAGAGAGAGTGAGAGAAATTGAGGAAGAAGGAGAGGGTTTGGCGGCCGGCCGCTGCCGCGGCCGGCTCTGGCCCGGCCACCGGCGGCCGGGCCGCCCTCAATTTGGCCGGCGGTGGCCCCGGCCGCCGGCCATGTCCCCGTCCCCTGTTCGGTGAAACAGGGGATCGGGTGGGATTTGGTTTGAACCGGGCCGGCTGGGCCGGCCGGTTCAGGCCTTTTGGGCCATGCAGTGGGCTGACTTTGGGCTAGATTTTGGGCCTTGTATCGGGTCGGGATTAGAAAAATAATTATATGGCTAGAATCTGGGTGAATTCTAGTTTCTTGGGGTATTTTTACTTCCCCAATTGGGTATGTATAGTGGGAGATATTCGAGCCCAAAGTAGGGCCCGTGAACTAGTCTGGGTAGAAATTCTAAGGGTCATTTTAATATTCCTTGCTAATCAATTAATTGTGTAAATAATCCTGTAGGTGCTCAGACATCTGACTAGCTTATTTATACCTGTTGGATTGCATACTGAGGTAAGTAAGCCAGTTATCAGTTTATTAAATAATTTGTTCAGGATATGCGTAGTTAAATTGTGAATTGTGATATGAAGAATTGTTATTGGCTAAATTTGTAAGTAGATGAATATTATGAATACATGGCTGTTTATGTACTATGATTTCATGTGTGGATGCTATGCATGAGAGATGCAGTTGCTATGCATGAGAGATGCAGTTGCTATGCATGAGAGATGCAGTTATTATAACATTGATGTGATGTATTACATGCAATTGTTCAGTAGGTATAATCCACTGTTTATGCAATATTGTGTTGTTATTGATAAGATGAGTGCATGTGATGTGAGGTACTGTTATGTGTCGCCGCGGCTCTCCTTTATCATGTCATACCCTGGTATTTCGACCCTACTTCAGTAGGGGGATACTTGTTGGTACACTATGGTATTTCGACCCTACTTCAGTAGGGGGGATACTTGTTGGTACACTATGGTATTTCGACCCTACTTCAGTAGGGGGGATACTTGTTGGTATACTGTGGTATTTCGACCCTACTTCAGTAGGGGGGATACTTGTTAGTATAATATGGTATTTCGACCCTACTTCAGTAGGGGGGATACCTGTTGGTATATTATTGAGATATTGCAGGGCCGTGGGTCACATTTACAGTTACCATTGAGAGTATAAACAGTGGGTTTACCTATATAGTATAATTGAGCGGTTATGGATGCAAATGATTGGTATTATATTCATAAGTGTCGTCGCGGTTCTCCTTTGCTATGGCCATACACATCTAGAGGATGTGCTCAGATGAGGCATTGCAGGGCCGTGGGACACGCATGATATAATACTTACATTGCATAATGGAGTGATTGGGAATGCAAATGATTTGAATTATATTTATATGTGCCGCCGCGGCTCTTCTTTATTATGGGGCATTGCAGGGCCGTGGGACACATATGATATAATATAACAATTGAAATGCTTTATATACACTGATAATTTGCTATGATATAATACAACAATGATGAGTGCAAATGATTTGAATTATATTTATATGTGCCGCCACGGCTCTCCTTTGTTATGGGGCATTGCAGGGCCGTGGGACACATATGATATAATATAACAATGATGGGTTTACTTACATGGCATGTTTGAGTAATTAAACAATGTTTAAGCATGCAAATCATCTATGTGTTTATTGATTATCATGCTATGATTTGACTGCATAACATGGTTTACTTACTGAGTGTAATCTCATAAAAATATTATAATGTTTTTGCTACAGGACCATGAGATTTGAGAATAACATGTTGGAGTGATGGACCTCAACTCAAATAAAATATAGATTTTTGTTTTATTGCTATACCAGTGTATTTATGTGTAGGGTTTGATGCCCAGACTATATTATTATGGTGTGTAAGGAACCATAGGTTCATTGGAGCTTCTATTTAAAATAAAGTGGATTCATATGTTGATGTAACCCCAGTAATGCTTATGTGTAGGGCTTGTAGCCCAAATCTTTAGTTATGGATTGTATTAAAGTCATGGACTTGAATGATATATATGTTGTTGCTTTTCTTGAATTCAGTGTCATGTTTCGGGATGCCTTGCGTGCCCGGCACGCGGCGGGTTGTCACCCTAGCTCAAAAATATTTGGGTCTGGGGCATGACAAGCACCACGATGGGATGGGCTTGAAAGTAAGGCTGAAGGCGCTGAGTAGAGACCACCAAGGCGAAGATAATCTTCTCAGTTTTTGAATACCTGGTCTCAGCGTCATGGAGTACTTTGCTGGTATAATAGATTGGCTTCTGGGCTCCGTCAGCATTCATGCGCACAAGTACGGAGCTAACAGCCTCGGGGGAAGCGGCCAGATATAAGAAGAGCTCTTCTCCATTTTCAGGCTTGGACAACAGCGGAGGAGTGGAGAGAAACTGCTTCAATTCTTCAAAGGAGCCCTGACACTCTTTAGTCCACTCAAAGCCGTTGATCTTGCGCAGTGCCTTGAAGAAGGGTAGGCACCTCTCCGCCGACCTTGACATGAAACGACTCAAGGCTGCCACCCTCCCCGTCAGGCGTTGCACCTCCTTCTTGCTGGCTGGAGGCCACATCTTCATGATAGCTCTAATCTTGTCAGGGTTGGCTTCGATCCCTCGCTGGGTCACCATGAAATCTAGGAACTTGCCTGTGGCTACTCCAAAGGCGCATTTGTGGGGGTTGAGCTTCATCCAGTACTGGTGCAGATTATTGAAAGTCTCCTCGAGGTCAGCTACATGGTCTTCCACGCTAGTACTCTTGGTCAGCATGTCATCCACATACACCTCCATGTTGCGCCCCAGCTGATCCTCAAAGACCTTGTTCATTAATCTTTGATAAGTGGCGCCGGCATTTTTCAATCCAAAGGGCATCACCCGGTAACAGTAGATCCCTTTCTCCATGACAAAGGAGGTCACTTCTTCATCAGTCGGGCTCATCTTGATTTGGTTATACCCCGAGAACGCATCCATGAAACTGAGCGTCTCGTGTCCGAAGGTGGCGTCCACCAGCTGGTCGATTCGGGGCAGTGGGAAGCTGTCTTTGGGACATGCCTTATTGAGGTCGGTGAAATCCACGCACATTCTCCAGCTTCCACTAGCCTTGCGAACCATCACGACGTTCGCCAACTAGTCGGGGTAGCGCACCTCGCGGATGTGACCAGCCGCCAGTAGCTTCCGCACCTCCTCGTCAATAGCCTTTTGCCGGTCCGAGGCAAAACTCCTTTTCTTCTGTCTGACGGGCCGGTACTCCGGTCGAATATTGAGCTGGTGTGTAATCACCTCCTCCGGAATCCTGGGCATGTCGGACGCAGGCCATGCGAAGACGTCGGCGTTGGCCCGCAGAAAGGTAAGGAGCCGGTCACGAGCTTCCTCCGGAAGTAAGGCTCCAACTTGAACCGTCTGCACGGGGTCCTCCCTGAGGGGGAAAGTGAGCAGCCGCTCGGCCGGTTCCCCCCTCTTCTCCAAGTCTCACGGGTCAAGGGCCTCGGGTGCCGATGCAGATGGCGATGCAGGTGCTGCCTCCTAGGGACTAGGGGCCAAGTGATAGCAAAGTGCCGGCAGGCCCTGCTCTCCTCGCATCTCGCCGACCCCTCTTCTGGTTGGGAACCTCACAAGGAGCCGCTTGGTGGATATGATGGCATCCAAGAGGTTGAGCCCGGGCCTCCCAAGAATCGCGTTGTACGCCAGGGGCACACGGACCACCAAAAATTTCATAAGGACAGTGCTTTGGCACGGAGCCGTACCAGCCGTTACGGGGAGAGTAATTTCCCCTTCGACCCTCACGGAATCTCCTGTGAATCCCATCAAAGGCGTGGCGATAGGTTGAAGCAGATCATGCGACAGGTTCATGCGAACAAAGGCATCATAGTTCAAAACATCTACGGAGCTCCCACTGTCGACTAAGATTCTTTTTACAGGGTGCTTAGCGATCGTCATGGACACGACGACGCTATCATCATCTTTATTTACAACCCCTTCCAAGTTCCTTTCGAAAAAAGGAATTACAGTTTCCGCTCCCCCTCTCCTCTCGGCCTCTTCGACGGGCCTCCTGCCCCCCAGGAAACCATCGCCACCGTCTTCTCTGTAGGGGCGTTATCGATCACTGGTGGCGCGGGCGCTGATGGGCCAGGAGCTCCCGGGTTGCCCCTCTGGATGAACTTTCCCAGGTGGCCCCGCTGAATGAGATCTTCAATGGCTTTCTTCAGCTGCCGGCAGTCGTCGGTGTTGTGGCCATGGTCCCGATGGTAGCGGCAGTAGAGGTTCTTGTTCCGGGGGATCTTCGGGTTGATGGGAGGAGGGCGTTGCAGATAAGGCTCTCCTTCAATCTCGAGCAGGATCTCAGATATTGGGGCAAGCAACGGAGTGTAAGGCCCGTCTCTCGGTGCAGGAGGTCGAGGGCGATTGTCCGGTCAGCGAGGAGGCTCAGGCCTCCTGGGGCGGGCTTCTGTAGGTTCTGGCTGGTTCGGCTTCCTGGGGATATTCCCACCAGCTTCACGCCGGGAAAAGTCGGCTTCGTCCGCCCGGATGTACTTCTGGGCACGGATCAGAAGTTCGGAGTAGGAGCCCGGCGGCTTTTTGTCAAGAGAGTACGCGAAGCGAGAAGGGCGAAGCCCCCACTTCAGAGCCAGGGTAGCCACCGAGTCTTCCAAGTTGTAGACCTCCAGGGCGGCTTCTTTGAACCGGGCAACATAATCCCGCAGAGGCTCACCGTTCTTCTGCTGAATGGCAAATAGACTGTCTGCCACCCTTGGGATCTTCCGGCAGGCGTCAAAGTGGGCCAGGAAAGCCCTCTCCAATTAGCGGAAGGAGTCGATGCTTTGTGGCGGCAGACGAGAATACCAAGCCCGGGCGGCCTTTTTCAGAGTGGCCGGGAAAGCAACATACATAAGGGAGTCAGTGGCCCCCTGGACTTGCATGAGTACCTTATAGCTTTCCAAATGGTCCAGGGGGTCCGTAGTTCCATCGTATGGGTCCAATTGAGGAAGGCGGAACCTGGTGAAGATGGGCTCCTCCATGATGCGGTGGGACAGGGGAGGCCGATTGTTGTAATCCGTCTCTGGCAGGTGGGTGATCCGATGGCTAAGCTCCTCCAGCTTCTGATTACACTCCTCGAGTCGACGCTCAGCTCGACGAGGCATTTGGCCATCAAAGGAGCCCTCCCCCGAAGATTCAGAGGAAGAGCGAGGGCGGCGATGCCGGCGCGGGCGCTCCGCCTCCTTTCCGTGCCACCGTTTAGGAGAAACGCTGGCATGGCGAGAGGGAGACTGGAGCCTTTTGGATGCTTCACGGTGATGAGGTTTGGCCGGGGATCGGCGGCGATGATCTGCGGGGACTGACGATCTCCGGCGGGAGGAATGCTAGCTAGGCTGCATCACCCCCGGGATGGACGGGTTCAGCTCCGGCTGCTGCAAGGCCGCTCGCTGGTGCTGCAGGCCTTGAACCATCGCCGCCAACGACTGGACCTGCGTGGCCAGGGCAGTGAATCGATCTTCTTGGAGTTGCTGCGGAGCAGACGCAGAAACGTCATTCTGCAGAACAGAAGGCCCTGCCCCCCGGAGATGTAGAGGCTCCGGAAGACTGGATGCGAGAGCCGGGGGGGCCTCCGCGGGTGGACCAGCCCCGCAACGCTGCCCCCCAGCACGACCGGCTGAAACTCCTTTCGTTCGAGTCGTCACCATGGCTTTAAGAGCTCGAAGACAGGAGAAGAAGAAAGTTGCTGGTTCGATGTCTTTCTTACACTCCCCCTTCCTGGCGTGCCAATCTGATGATGCCAAGTCACCTTCCTCAAACGTCGGGGAAGACGGACGTCCTTCTCCTCGAAGTCCAGCAAGAAAAGTCCCCGGAGACCGGTGGCGCCGGTGGGGACCCTCCGACGATCAAGTCAGTCACTTGGGCTCAGACAAAGAACCGCTTTAGCGAAGAAGAGCTGAGGTGGTTAGGGTTTTTTGCTGAAAGGAAGAAAGCTCAGAAAAACCAGAGTTCAGATCCCACTTACAGCGCTAGCACCTGCCTTTATATTTGTCCGAATACCTTATCTTATTATTTTGGGAGATCGGCTTCGTACCATCGCTACGCGCGTCGGAGACATCCTGTACCATTCGCTGATGTGATATCATACGTGTCCAGCGGCCGCGAAGGCATGCAGTGCGCGCCGTCGGCTGATATGACCGAGAACAGTTGCAAGTAGTAGCGAATCGTACGCCGTAGCAAGGCATGACCATGTACAGGGACATGCAATGCCCCATACGCCGTTATGAGGTATGGCCTTCCGTAACGGGGCGCAATCACGGACGTACTGAGAATCACGTGTGAGCACCGTGCGACTTGGTAGATGTTGTTTTCCTTGGCAGTTGAGTTGCATGCTGATCGCTGATGACTCCCCACCCTGAGGCCGGAGGGGGTCCCAGGGGTGGGAGAATGCTGGCGCACCCCGAGGTCGGTGAGGGTCACGGGATAAGGAAATGCCAGTGCACCCCGACCCCGAGGGGGTCCCGGGGTCAAGGACTGATGGCCCCACCCCGCGACCCCGAGGGGGTCCCGGGGATGGGGGAATACTGATGCACCCTGACCTCGAGAGGGTCCCGGGGTCAAGGACTGATGGCCCCACCCCGCGACCCCGAGGGGGTCCCGGGGGTGGGGAAATACTGATGCACCCCGACCCCGAGAGGGTCCCGGGGTCAAGGACTGATGGCCCCACCCCGCGACCCCGAGGGGGTCCCGAGGGTGGGGAAATACTGATGCACCCCGACCCCGAGAGGGTCCCAGGGTCAAGGACTGATGGCCCCACCCCGCGACCCCAAGGGGGTCCCGGGGGTGGGAGATGCCGATACACCCCGACCCTGAGGGGGTCCTGGGGTCAAGAAATATTGATGACCCCACCCCGCAACCCCAAGGAGGTCCCGGGGGTGGGGAAATACTGATGCACCCCGACCCCGAGAGGGTCCCGGGATCAAAGACTGATGACCCCACCCCATGACCCTAAGGGGGTCATGGGATCAATAGCTGTCGTTATCTTCTATTTTGACGACGCGAGATCAGTCATATCAGAGATGTAGGTTAGGATTTGAACATTATCTATATATATCCTTGAATGCCATAGCGAAACCTTTCATTCCTTTGCAGAAATTCCTCTCGCTGCCAGAGTGAAACGGCAATGCACCCAACCCCATCGCCAAGAAAACAATGCCACGTGTCCTCCACAATTAACCCTTCCAATCGTGTTCTCTACGAATTCCCCCCCACCACCGCCATCTAGTCCCAACAGCCTCTCCCTCTCTTGCCACACGGAGCTCCTTTCCGGTGTGCGGTGTTGCAAGGGAAGGGCCATTTGGCTCGCAGTTCATTCTTCCCACAGACATCATCCCTTCACCTGAACTCCACCACCATTTTAAACGCTTCCACTCTCCTCCTCTCTCTCGCTCTCTCTCTTATCTATCTCTCTCAATGTCTCAACAAGGAGGAGGAGACGCAGGGGAGCTAGAGGGGCTAGAGGCGTTCCTCTGGAAGGGCAAGCCATGGGAGTTGTCTGACTCAGACGACTCCGGCGGGGGCCACGGCGAGACGGCCATGAAGCCGCCGGAGACGAGCTCGAGTATTCCCTCTGCCCCGGCTTCAAACAGCCGGCCGGGCCAGGGCCCCGTGAAGCGGGCCTTGGGTGAGGGGTCGAAGAGCTCGTCCTCCAAGGGCGGGGGACAAGAGGGAAAAGGTGGCGGCGAATCGGAACATGAGATGTACCTACGGAGAGAGAGGGAGAGGGGGAAGAAGATGAGGACCATGTTCACGAATCTCCATGCCCTCCTCCCTCATCTGCCTGAGAAGGTGCTTTTTTGTTCTCCACCTACATTAGATCGCTTTTCCTTCTTCTTCTTCTTCTTCTTTTTTTTGGATTTCTTTTTAGAAATTGCACCATGTTTCTAAGAAAGAGTAGAAAAGGGAGAAGAAGACTTGGAGGAAGAAGAAGAAAAGCGATACCGTTCCACTGACGGTGGTGCTTGTCGCGGTGCGCACGAGAACGTTCAAGCATGATCTCCTCCTTTTTTTTTATTTTTTCGAAAAAGAAAAAAGAGAAGTAATGGAAGTAACAAGAACTGAAAAGAGAGATGTCGATCAGCAGATCAAAGTGTTTGTGGCGTCAGCTCCAGAGCCATTAGATTGGCTTCTCTGGCCTCCTCCATCTTTTTCCATATAGATTTTTTGAATTTTGCCGATTTTACTTACTATTTTTCGATAGAAATCTCAGATCTGCACCCTTTTTTTTTCTGAAGGAAGTGGAGTGGAGTACGTTGAGGTGACTTCAAAAGGCGTAATATATTTCTGTTGGCTTCCATTGAGATGGTCTTTATTTTTTTTGGGCTTCTTAGGAGCTTCTTATCAGACGAACCAACATTCATTTTTTACAGTACTTATACATCAATCTTTAGCTATTATTCATCACTGATTTCTTTTTGTTTCTCTCTCTCTCCCCTTAAATTTCTCTCTTCCACAGGCTGATAAAACCAGCATCGTCGATGAGGCGATCAGCTTCATCAAAAAGCAGGAGCTATACGTTCAGCAGCTTGAGAAACTAAAAAAGGAACGGATCCCAGGCACGACCTCCGGCGAATCGTCAGCATTGGGGATGTAGATGAAAGGGATCGAGACGACGACAAAAGAGGCATTCAAGGCAGATCAGGTCAAGAATTTGGCAGTGGCGAACTCGCCCTCGGCTGTCGCCATCCCTCAATACCCCTCCTGCTTCCGGACCTGGATGTCGCCTAACGTCGTGCTGAACGTGACCGGAGTGGACGCCCACATCAGCATCTGCACCGTCAAGAAGCCGCGCCTCTTCACGGCCATCGCCCATGTGCTTGAGAAGTATAACATCGAAGTGATCACGGCCGAAATCAGCTCAAATGACTCCAGGAGCATGATCATGATTCATGCCCGTGTAAGTAATCCAAGCACTTTCTAAAATATTTCTTCTCGTTTTCCTTCATTGATACAGATTGCAACTTCTTCTGCATAAAGATAAATAAGATGAGAATAGGAATTTTAAATGATACTTGTGCGTTTTACCAATCTTTGATGATCTGCACTGTGTTTGATCTGGAGAAAAAATATCAGTTAAAAAAAAAAGATGCTCTAATAATTTCATTCGGATGATCTAGATAGAATTGTTTCAACTTCTGTTCTTCCTCCGCCTACACCAAAAAGAAGGGGAAAAAAAACTCAGCTCCTTCCTCAATATGTCTTGGGAATAATCGATAATTAATTATGTTTTTAGGGGAAGAAAGAAGAATAATTAGCATGAAAAGTTACCCATGCTGAGAAGTAGTATGTCTGAACAAAGATGGCCTGAAAGCTATTGAAATTCTTTTGAGAAGATAGAAATTTAACTTACAAGGTTATTGAATTAATTCTATTGGTTAGTGATGAAAAAAAAAGAAGTAATGATAACTTCCAAATTCATATTAGGATTGCCTTGACCTTTGGACTATTATAATTGCTCATTGCAACGGTTTAGCAGCATTGTAAGAAGTATATCAACTGAATTGAATTCAACAGTAGCTGACAATAAACAAGACTATACTGTTCTCACTGTGACTTAATCAGCCATTTATGTTTACTAACATATGTTGTACATTCCTAAATGAGCTTGATTGAATTAGCTTTCATACTACCTCTATGGTTCATGGAACAGGTGAGCGGAGCATCGGGTCAATCCCCTCAGATGTTGATGATTGAAAACTTATACAAAAATGCAATTGGAGAGATACTTCTTTGGCTTTCTTCGTGATCATGCCGAAAGGCCTCACGTGTGCTTCCTCTTTGAGGATAGAGCATGCCTTCAATGGAGTGCACCGAGAGTGAAAAGGCCTCTCACTTGTTATACAGGACAGGACTTCTTCTTAAGCTGACTTGAGAATAAAGCATGTGTGTCCTCATTGTTTAGAATTTCTTTATTGTTATGGGTTGTGGTTCTGCTTGCGATTAGTAGCACTGAACTAAACTATTAATGATTGTTAGATGAGACTCTCAGCTTTTTTTCATGTTGGAACTTATTGAATTAAAACTTAATGCGGGGTAAAATCGTCATCACATTGGTTAACGTATGTGGTAATAAATGAGGCTTATTTCTGAGTTTTGGCAAGCTAACCGCCATATTCAAAAAAAGATAAGCTGCACCACCTGCTATCACCATACCTCGGCAAGGCCGAGCAATCTCCGTACCATGGCAAGGCTAAGCTATCTCTGAACCTCGATAGGGCTGATCTATCTTTGTGCCTCGGCAGGACCGAGCTTCATCCTCTCAAACATGAGCATCGTTGCTGCCTCGTACCATGCCGGCTATCCTAGAAGTTAAACTTCTCCGATCACTAAGATCTTGGAGTAAGTTTTCCAAAATGGAGACGGGAGCCAAATACAATGCTTTGCTTACGATAAGGGAATTTTGAACTCTTTATAAGGCATCCACAGCCTCTTCAACCGTCAATCCCCATAACCGATGAGATTTCAATCGTATTAGCTTCCAACTTCCTAAGATATACCCAAAAAAATATGGTAGCAACTTACCATCTCGGCGGCGCCTAAATACTATGCCCGAGAACCCTCCTAGGGAAGCTCTCGAATACAATTCTAAGCCTCCACAACTTGGGGTAGAGGTCATTTCAGCATAAGCAAAGCATCAAGGGGCAACTATTGCAAGCTCAAGCCTAACCTAATAGGATCATTCAAGGCTTGAACCTAGCCCAACTTGTGCTCTTTATATATTATTAGTTCTATAATATATAAAATATATATTTAAATAAGGTTAAAAAAGAGTTGGTTGGTGCCTTGGTTCGCTTTGGCACTTATTGAGAGATCTTTTGTTTGACTTGATTTTTAAGGCCTTTATGTAAAAATTATATGCTTGGATCAGATCAAACCAAGTTTGATTTTTTTTTTTTTAGCTTGAGCTCAACCCAAAATTTGAACCCAAAATTGTTTAGGGACTTGAATTTGAAATAACAAAACTTTTGCAATTTCAAGAAGATGTCTATTTTTTCGTTCAGCAACTCCATTATGAGATGGCGTATCTGCATAAGAAGTTTGATGAATAATGCCATGTTGAACCATATAATTTTAAAAGTATTCTGATAAATATTCCTTAGCATTATCACTTCCCAAAATTTGTAGAGGCATATTAAATTGAGTTTTGATTTTTGCATAAAAAGTAGTAAAATGAGAAAATAATTTGAATGATTTTTCATTAAAAATAACCATGTCATTCGAAAATAATCATCAATAAAGGTAACAAAATATTTAAACCCAGTTTTAGACTAACTGGACAAGGATCACAAACATTGAAGTGAACTAACTCAAAAGGAGCACTAGCTCTTTTATTGACTCTGGGACTAGAACTCAAACGATGATATATTGGCAAATTGACACGAGTCACAATTTAATAAAGATAGGCTAAAAAACTGAGGATAAAGTTTTTTTAATTTAGGCAATGAAGGATGACCCAACCAATAATGTACTTCAAAAGGGGTTACAACTTCAGAACAAGCAACAGACTTTGATACTTTTGTATCAAGAATGTAAAGGCCTTTAGACTCATGTCCTTTACCAATAATTATTTTCATCATAAAATCTTAAAATAGACAAAAATTAGGATAGAATGTGATACAACAATTAAGAGAACGAGTAAGTTTTATGATGGACACTAAATTAAAAGATAAGTTAGGTAAACTTAAAATAGATTTCAAAGGAATTGAGGGTATTGAAATAATTATGCCAAACCCTAAAATATGATATGCAGATCCATCTGTTAAAGTAACTGTAGAACTAGAAGCATGTGACTTAAAAGAAGAAAATAGGCTAGAATCACCTATCATGTGATATGTGGCATCAGAATCAATGATCCATTTGGAAGATGAGGAAACAAGATATGTATTCATTTTACCTGAATCAACTATGGCAGTAATAGGAGTAGATGAAGACTTTAAAGAATTTTGATACTATGAAAACTTGGCATACTCATCTGTAGATATTAAAATGGACTCAGAAGCATCATTAGTAGAGGCAACATGGACTGACTGGTTTGATTGATTCTTGTGCTGCAACTTTCTACAATCTTTTTTCACATGTTCTAGCTTATGACAATAGTAACATACAACACCCTCATATCTTGTTCTCGAGCAGAAAGATTTTGATTATAACTGCTTGAGTCTTCCCCTCTATTGAAATGTCTATATGATTCTCCTAGATTCAGAAGTGCGGCTGACAAGAGCACTATTAGGCTGAGCAGAGCTAAATTTTCTATGTCAAGTACCTTACGAAAAGCTTCTTTCAAAGAGGATATCTTAGGGCTAGAAAGAATTTGCGATTTAGCAGCCTCAAACTTAGAAGGAAGGCTAGCCAAGAAGCTTATAACTGTCATCTTTTCTTTCTGAGCATGCTAAACTTTTACATCAATACTAAATGGAAGTAGCATATTAAGTTCCTCATGAATCTTCTTAAAATCCTTAAAGTAGTCAGTGAGGGATCTTTCAACTTTTTCTGCACGATAAAAGGCTTGGCATACCTTATAAGTTTGTTATATTTTCTTGTCAGAATACATAAACTTCAAATAATTCATTAGTTCTTTTATAAATTCATAATGATTTATCAAACCAACCACCTTACCATCAATAGAATTACATATTTGTAAAAATAGATGGGCATCCTCTCTTAGCCATGAGGTTTTCGAGTCATTAATAGGTGGATCATTAGTTAAATGATTATCCATAACAATACTCCATAACTAAAGTCTAACAATTTTACTTCAATCTAAATAATTAAATCTATTAAGTTTGTGTTATGCAATTTTTGACATCATAGGAACCACATTAGACACAACAATAGACATCTTTTCCTTCATATTATCAAATATCAGCCAAATAACATAGCCAAAACCATAACAAAGTTAAAAATACCTAAAGAATTTGAATCTGTCCCAATGTAGATTCCACACCGAATAGATGCTAGCCCAAACAAGTAATAAACTTATTGTGAAAGTTGAGGCAAGCAAAACGAATGAAAAAGGACCAAATTTCGGCAACAAAACTCTGGATGAAGGATGATGGCGAGTGGCGCTTCCCCAGGTGTAGGCGATGAGAACAAAAAGTTATCGAAAATAGAAACCCAAAAAATTCCTAAAACCCCACAGCTTATATATTTTAGGGTTATAAAGTTGAAAGCTCTGATACCATGAAACATAGCTAAAACTCTAAAAAAGAGAAAGAATAAAGTAATTTCTATGTATTTTTTTATTCATCAATCTCTTAGGTATATATACAAGCTACAAATCCTATGTTAGGAAGAAAAATTAATTACATCAAATTCCTATAAATCAGAATCAAATATATACTTTCTACTATAGAAATAAAGTCTACTTTCTATTCTAGAAATGCAATATGCAGTAATCGCTATGAATCTGAATCAAATATATTTACTTCCTATTCTAGAAATATAATATGTAACAGGTACCAAATAATTTTTGTAAAATTTAATACTTTTAAATAACCATGTAAAATAGTCATTTGCAGGTATGTAGTACCAAATCCATTTTTTATTTTTTAAATAATATATTATGTATCAGTATAGCATTTAAATCCATAATTTTTATACTTTAATAATTCATAAAAATCATGATAAATTGCTTACTTACCTCTTAGCGCTAATCCAAGAGTATAAATCAGCTATTTGGGCACCTGGGTACTTATCATATTATTTCTAAAATTTTCAATCTTTTGAATCAGCATAACAAAATAACTTCTAAACTCTACTAAATCTAATCCTTTGCCAACTCGAGGCTTGAATATCTTCACATATATAAGTCCAAATTGAGAAATAATTTTTTTTAAAGAAACTAGGATCAACACTTATCCAAACTCTATCTTACTTTTATTGGGCTTGGCCCAATTTAGGGCCCAAAAAAATTAGCCCAAAGGGCTTACTAGGTTAGGCCGAACCCAAGCCCAACACCCCATTTCTCCTTCTTTTTCCTTCTTTCTTTCCCCTATTTCCTATGTTTCTCCTCCTCCCTGCCCATCACCATCTCCTTGGGCAGCAGCAGCATGGCTGGTGGGACCCCATCGGATGCCTCTTCGATGTTGTTAGGGGCCATTGCTTGCGGCCTGAGCACGGCCATGCGGCGAGCATGCTGCCAGGCCTAAACTGGTGTGGGAGCTGGTTTGGCTCCAACTGCAGAGGAAGGCCATGTAGTGGTCCTCTTTCTCCACTCTAGTCGCCTCTAGGGCAGCGCCGGCTCCCTCTCCCTTCTTCGGCGATCAATCGGGAAGCACCAATGTTGTTGATGAAGCCTCGGCATGGCTATGGCTCCTCCTTCCTTTCTTCTCCCTCTTTCTTTCTCTAAAACTCTTGCTTACCTTGTTGGAGGTAGCACAGTGACGAAGGCGAGCAGAAGAAATAGCCAAAGATAGAGTGAGGAGGGGGCTGGCGTGGCCCCCTCTTTATAGAGACAAGGAGATGAGCTTGTAGGGGGTGTCGTGTGAAAAGGGGGAGCTAATGCACCCCCTTCTTTGACCAGTGCAGCATGCCGATCATGCCACCTACTGGTATGATGGCAGCGCCATGCTACGCTCTACAACAGCAGAGCATAGCGTGGTTTGCGCCGCCACACGCTGGTGTGCACAACACACCAGCTCTCTCTCTCTCTCTCTCTCTCTCTCTTAATAAACTAAGGTTTATAGGAATATTCTCCCGTCCACCAGCCCAAGTGCTTTCCTTACATGCCACATCTCAGGTGATATCCAATAGCCCCATTTATGTGAACAACTCCATTGGTCACCATGACTTCAATTTCTTGAAGAACTTAGCATTGCCTAAGGATACAATTCTTTGCTTCAAGCACCATGCTATTCTTACCAAATATTGCCTCTTTGAGGTTCAAGATTTGGAGCCTGAACAAGTTCATTAGTGTTCTTGGAGCCTCCAATTGCCAGGAAGGTTGGTGTCCCCAACCCCGTAGGATCAAATACACCATGGAATTCTCAAACGTGGATGGTCTACTACCCTTGTGTTGTTACCATCTCGGTGGCAACGATAAGCTTGGCATTATTAGCATGAAGTTTACAAGGAGGAGAAGTGTTAGAACTCATTATGAATTCCCTAAAATATAGAATTAGTTTTTAATCCTAACAAACTTTGTCTTGAAGTTTGCAAGCTCAATAAAGACATTACTCCCAATATGTGATAGACAAGGATGTGGCTCCTAATACATGTAGAAGTCAATATCTAATCTTTGTAGAATATGAATTTTAATCCTTGAAGAATATGACTGGTCTTTTTGCTTATAAGAATATATAACTTTTGCCTTAGGGTGCGCAGAAGAGCTAAATAGTTCAGAAGAGATGTTCGAATTATATGAGGCATATGTGGGTTTAGTGTATGAGAGAGACTTGAGAGAGAGTGAAAGAGCCAAAGATAATCTCTTGACTTGTTATTAATTTTAATATATAATTTTCTTTCTCTAATTAATATTTTTTCTTTCACTATTATTAATTATTTTACATCAGTGCTACATGGATCTCATGTCGGTAGGTTTATTCTACATTGAAAATATGCCATTCTACAGAAGTAGATATTTTTCATCAAATTTCACACGATGTAATACCATTATATATGATCTAAAAGGAGCAATTTTTATACTAAAAAATATAAAGGAACATTTAGAACTTTTCAGGAGTTAAAAAATATGGTAGAAGGAGGAGCTATCTATAATATACCTTTAGTGGGAAGTGGAGAAACTTTGTTGAAAGGGTTGACTTATTTTGCCAAAAATTCATTTCTTTCACTATGAAAAAAGATGTCACATGTGTATGCATTAAATGAGAGAGCTCCCTATATTATCGCTTTCGATAAATGTTTGTCATTATGGACCCAACAAAAAATGAATTCAAGATAACATCTTTTTCGCAATGAAACATGACATGAATTTATCACTGATAAAGAAATCGAACTGCCATTATTTATATCCGATATTGCACCCGAAGACAGCTCACATATTTGAGGATAACAATGAGACGTCACAAAGGAAAAGCTGAAAGTTTCATAAATCAACTATTATTAATAGTCTAATTCACGACTTCTAATCACAGCCGGCAGAACTAGAACCTATACCTACGAGCAAATACTAAACGGTTCTAAGGACAAACACATGACCTATTCTAGCCCTTTTCTAAGGACAAACACATGACCTATTCTAGCCCTTCTCTCTTATGGTGCAGTCCATAAAAGGCATGCTCTATCCTCAAAGATAAAGCATACATGAGGCCCTTCAGCATGATCACGAAGCAAGTAAGGAAAGTGTCTCGCCAGCTTGCTTGTTTAATGAACCATAGTGGTAGTACGAAAGCTAGTTCAATCAAGCTCTTTCAGGAATGTGTAAGATATGTCAATTAACATAAATGGCTGATTAAGTCACAGTGAGAATTGTGTGGTCTTCGTATTCTTCTTACAATGCTGTCCGGCCATTATATTTCGCTGAGCTATCATTATAGTCAAAAAGGTCAAGACATCCCTAGCATGAATTTTAAATTTATCATTACTTTTTTGTTCATCACTGACCAATTCAAGTAATTCTGTAACTTTTGAAGTTACAATTTCAATCTTCTCGAAAGAATTTCAATGAATTTCAGGTCAACTTTGTCCAGACATACTGCTACTAATTACATCAGCATGGGTAACTTACGGTACTTTTAGTAAGAAAAAGTTATAACCTAAATCAAGGAAAATAATCAAGAAGAAATATTTTAGAAATTAGTGCTTAGATTACTCACATTGGCTTGAATCGTGACCATGTTCGTGCCGTCATTCGATGAGATATGGGCCGAGACCGCTTCAAGGTTATACTTCTCAAGGACTTGGACGACGGCCGTGAGGAGGCCCGGCTTCTTGGCAGTGCAGATGCTGATGTGGGCGTTCGCTCCGGTCATGTTCAGCACCATGTTAGGCGACGTCCAAGTGTTGAAGCTGGAGGGGTATTGAGGGATGGAGACAGCCGTGGGCGAGTTCGCCACTGCCAGGTTCTTGGCCTGGTCTGACTTGAATGCCTCCTTTGTTCGGCGGAGGTCGTGCCTCGGATCCGTTCCTCTTTCAATTTCTCAAGCTGCTAAACGTTTTCCTGCAGCTTTTTGATGTAGCTGATCGCCTCGTCGACAATGGAAGTTTTATTAGCCTGTGGAGGGAGAGAGAGTGAGAGAGAGAGAGAGAGAATAGTCCGATAAGAAGATCCATCACAATGCATGACCATCTCCATTTTTTTCTCCCCATTAACTACAGGCGTAGATTTCTATTGAAAAATAGTAGAATCGGCAAAATCCAAGGTAAAGATGAAACGAAAAATCAACTTGGGAACAGAAAAATGGACGCCAGAGAAGCCGATCTAATGGCGATAGAGTTGGACGCCACCGAAACTTGGATCTGCTGATCGACGTCTCTCTCCTTGGTACCTGTTACTTCTCTTAAAACAAAATCGAGATGAAGAAATCACGCTTGTATGCTCTCATGTGCACCGCGATATGCACCACCGTCAGTGAAATAGCGCTGCTCTTCTTCTTCTTCATTTTTCTAATCTTTCTTAGAAACCAGGAAAATAAAAGAAAGAAGAAAAACAAATCTTATGTGGATGAAGAACAAGCACCTTGGCAGGCAGCTGGGGATCGAGGAAGGCATGGAGATTTGAGAACATCTCCCTCATCTTCTTCCTCTTCTCCCTCTCGGCCCGTATGCGCTTCGCAAGAAACGATTCGCGGCCACCTTTCCCTCGTGTCCCCTGCCCTTGGAGGGCGATCTGTTCGACGCCTCACTGGAGACCCACTGGCCAGAGGGATCATTCGAGCTCGACTCGGGTGGCTCCATGGACGTCTTGCGGCCGCTGCCGCTGGAGCCGTTGAGTTAAAGAACGCCCACGGCTGGGCAATCAGAACTTAATTTATTTCTAAATTGAAGCGGTGGCAAAAGCCTGATGGTTGTCGTTTCTAAAATGATCATTATGCCTTTCATAATTTTTTTCCAGATCTCTCATCCAAACCCTCATTCTCTGCCCCC
Source organism: Calamus simplicifolius (assembly GCA_900491605.1). Taxonomy (NCBI): domain Eukaryota; kingdom Viridiplantae; phylum Streptophyta; class Magnoliopsida; order Arecales; family Arecaceae; genus Calamus; species Calamus simplicifolius. Next base: position 826,309 of record UESW01004010.1, read on the forward strand.
TTCGTTCGACCTATGAGGACCGAACGGAAGCTAAGGGCAAGGAGTAGTAGGCTAGCAAAGGGGAGTTGGGACCAGGGGGCAGGGCTGGGGGCCAAAAGGCTCTAAGGCGATAAGGAGGAGGCCAAGAGGAGCCGAGGCCTAAGAGATGGGAGGGGAGTTGGTGCTGGGCGGGAGGCCAGAGCGACTGGGCTGGAAAGGGGTGTCGGTGCCGGAAGGATTCGGAGAGGAGAGTTGGAGCCGGAAGGAGGGAGCGACCGAGCCAGGGAGGGGTGTTGGTGCCGAAGGGGAGTTGGGGAGGAGAGTTTGAGCTGACAGAGGGGGAGGGGGGGAGCTGGGGAGGGGAGTCAGTGCCGAAGGTGGGGGGAGTCGGTGCCGACCTCTTAACAAAGGGGGGTGAGATGGGGAGTGGAGAGAAAAAAAAATGAATGGGGAAGGGATTTAAAGGTAGTTTAGAATTTTTGCTGTGTATTTAGAAGTTCACATTAAAGAAATATGTCTTTCCTCTTGTTTAAATCTTTAGCCCTAGCATTTATTTAATTTTTTCGGTTGAACCATCAGCTAATTTTATTAGTCATAAATGAATTCTTTTGGCCATTTGCAGCTTCTTTCCAAAAGAAAGCATCTGACTCACTATATGTTTTAGAAATTATTCAAATAAATAAGTATAATTTTTTTCGATATTTCCTCCTCTTTTTCTTTTTCTTCGTTCCATTTGCTTTTCATTATTAGCATTAAAATACATATTACAATCTAAACTTATATTAGATGTGGAACACATTAATAATTGATATATGTAAATTATTTATTACTAAAAAAATATTTTCAAAGAAGATTGCATTAAGGTTCCATAATTTTATTATTAAAAAATCTAATTTTTTTGAATTTAATCCTAAAAATTGATATTGACACTATTTAAAGAATATCAAACAAAAGCACAGTATGTTGTTTTAGGATCTATTTTTTTCTTATTTATTAAAATATTTATCTCAATTAGGCATCCCGTACTTTAAGAATTTTTCTGTTTAATCTTTTATTTTTCTAAAATTCATTGGGCATTTAATTTAATTTTATATGAAATTAATTCTATTAAAATATGGCAAGCCAAATATAAAGCCTCATCCTTTAAATTATAAGGTAACCTAGAATTTACTAATATAGTATTCAATGTAACTAATAATGTTTGATTTTTTTTTTCTTTGCATTACTCCATTAGACCAATGTACATATGGAGGTGTTACTTGATGCGTAGTTTTATCCGTGTTACAAAATTCATTCATTTTAGTTGAAACATATTCTTCACCTCTATCTATTGGTGGGGTAGGCTCAGGTTCAGGCTAGACCAATGCTTGAACCTAGCCCAACCTGCATTCTTTATATATTATTAGTTCTATAATATATAAAATATATTTAAATAAGGTTAGAAATGAGTTAGTTGGTGCCTTGGTCCACTTTGGTACTTGAGATTTTTTGTTTGACTTAATTTTTAAGGCCTTTATATAAAAATTATATATTCAGACCGGGTTAAACCAAGTTTGATCTTTTTTTTTTTTTTAAGCTTGAGCTCAGCCCAAAATTTGAATAGGTTTAGATACTTAGGTTCGACATAGTTCCATAGGCTAAATTTTGTGACTTGAGCCTGAAAATTTTTAGGTCAAGCTTGGGTAGGGCCACAAATTGCTTGGCCCATCCCACGGGTTGTTCGACCCATACTCACCCCTACCTCCATTGGTCCACAAAATTTTAATTTCTTTTCTAATTGATTTTCAACTTAGCTTTATAAAATTTAAAGTCATCAAATAATGAATTAATTAGATAAACATTAAAATATTTTGAATGATCATCCGTACAAGAAATATTTAGTTTCATGTATCATGACATTGTTACTATTACATATGTAACTATAAATTAATTACAACAATTTTATATCATTCTTCACTGATTTGAATGGTTCTCTAAGTTGTTTGGCTTATATGTAGTTTTCACATTTTTTTAAAAAAAAATTGATTTGATATTTTGGAATAAATATAAAATCATCATTCCTTATTCATATTTTGTATACCCAAGCGTACCATGCCACGTATGTTGGGTTTGGGCTCAGAAAAGGCCCAAATGTGTAAGCCCACTTTGTGTCACACTTGTCTAAGTGGTAAGTCTAATTTGATAAGAATCCCTAATCAGTGATGAGTCTGATTAGATAAGAATCCATCTTGGTAAGAATCCCTAATCAGTGGTGAGTCTGATTAGGTAAGAATCTAACTTGGTAAGAATCCCTAATCAGTGGTGGGTCTATTAGGGCGATATTAGGGTTAATTTTTGAAAAAAAGAGAAGAGAGTCGCCATTCGAGATAGAAGAGAAGAAGAAGCCCTTTCCGCACATACTCAGAGCAGCCATCGTAAAATCGCTACTGCATATTCATTCACCATTGGATCGGGCTTAAATTTTGCCAGCAGGTTCAGGACATCTGGTTCTTCATTCTGAACGGTTAGATCGGTGAAACAAGTTCTAAGGTGCAAGAAACTCAGGTCGGACAATAGCTTTGTTTTGGGATTTGTTAAACTTCTTGGTTCTCTATTGTAAGCTTTTTAGCTTTATTGTTTGGTTGGCTGTGAGCACTCATTTGTGTTCTTGTTTGAGACTCTCTTGTATCCTTATTTGATCGTAGTGGAGCTATTTCTTTGGTCTAGACGACCCGTGGTTTTTACCCTTGCTTTGAGGGATTTTTCATGTTAAAAATCTTGGTGTCTCTTGTGTGTTTGTGATATTCAATTGCTGCCACAAATTTTGTTATTGCTCCTTACAGATTCTTGCAAGTTGGAAGAATATATCTCTGCTGCATATTGTGATTTGTTGGTATTTATATCAATGAGAAATGTTATTAATATTAAAAGAAAGCATTATTATGTTTAAATAGAACATTCTGAAAATAATCGTTTTCAACAAAATTACATTTCTTCTAAATGAAATCTTGTTAGACTCAAATACAACTCTATAACCATTTATTTAAATTTTTCGTTTGAACCATCAGCCCTAACATTTAGCCCTTCTCAAATACAACTTTAGCCCTAATATTTATTTAAATTTTTCGTTTGAACCATCAGCTAATTTTATTAGTCACAAATGAATTCATTTGACCATTTGCAGCTTCTTTCCAAAAGAAAGCATATGGCTCACAATATGTTTTAGAAATTATTCAAATAAATAACTATAAATTTTTTTTGATTTTTCCTCCTCTTTTACTTTTTCTTCGTTCCATTTGCTTTTCATTATCAGCATTAAAATACACATTACAATCTAAACTTATATTAGATGTGGAACACATTAATAATTGATATAGGTAAATTATTTATTACTAAAAAATATTTTCAAAGAAGATTGCATTAAGGTTCCATAATTTTATTATTAAAAAATTTAAAATTTGTTGAATTTAATCCTAAAAATTGATATTGACACTATTTAAAGAATATCAAACAAAAGCACAGTATGTTGTTTTAGGATCTATTTTTTCTTATTTATTAAAATATTTATCTCAATTAGGCATCCCATACATTAAGAATTTTTTTTGATTTAATCTTTTATTTTTTCTAAAATTCATTGGGCGTTTAATTTAATTTTATATGAAATTAATTCTATTAAAATATGGCAAGCCAAATATAAAGCCTCATCCTATAAATTATTAGGTAACCTAGAATTTACTAATATAGTATTCAATGTAACTAATAATGTTTGAATTTTTTTATTTGCATTACTCCATTAGACCAATGTACATATGGAGGTGTTACTTGATGCGTAGTTTTATCCGTGTTACAAAATTCAATCAATTTAGTTGAAACATATTCTTCACCTCTATCTATTCGTGGGGTGGGCTCAGGTTCGGGCCAGTCCAAGGCTTGAACCTAGCCCAACCTGCATTCTTTATATATTATTAGTTCTATAATATATAAAATATATATTTAAATAAGGTTAGAAATGAGTTAGTTGGTGCCTTGGTCCACTTTGGTACTTATTGAGAGATCTTTTGTTTGACTTAATTTTTAAGGCCTTTATATAAAAATTATATATTCAGATCGGGTTAAACCAAGTTTGATCCTTTTTTTTTTTTAAAGCTTGAGCTTAGCCCAAAATTTGAATAGGTTTAGATACTTAGGTTCGACATGGTTCCATAGGCTAAATTTTGTGACTTGAGCCTAAAACTTTTCAGGTCAAGCTTGGGTAGGCCAACAAATTGCTTGGCCCAGCCCACGGGTTGTTCGACCCATACTCACCCCTACCTCCATTGGTCCACAAAATTTTAATTTCTTTTCTAATTGATTTTCAACTTAGCTTTATAAAATTTAAAGTTGTCAAATAATGAATTGATTAGATAAACATAAAAATATTTTGAATGATCATCCGTACAAGAAATATTCACTTTCATATATCATTACATTGTTACTATTACATATGTAACTATAAATTAATTACAATAATTTTATTTCATTCTTCACTGATTTGAATGATTCTCTAAGTTGTTTGGCTTATATATAGTTTTCACATTTTTAAAAAAAAATTGATTTGAGATTTTGGAATAAAATATAAAATCATCATTCCTTATTCATATTTTGTATACCCAAGCATACCATGCCATGTATTAGAATAATCAAAATTTGTGACTGATATAGGTCAATGAGAAATTTTATTAATATTAAAAGAAATAATTATTATGTTTAAATAGAACATCCAGAAAATAATCGTTTTCAACAAAATTACATTTCTTCTAAATGAAATCTTGTTAGACTCAAATACAACTCTATAACCATGTTGAACTAACAAAGATGCACTAATTAAATTTTTTCTAATTTTTGTAGCAGGACAAACTCTATTTATTGTGTAAAATTTTTTAGATGACAACTCTAACTTGGCTTGGCTTTTTCCTATGAATAAAGCCACACTCCCATTCCTGATGCCCATAGCTATTGTGCCTGGTGGTTGATGAGAGGAAAAGAAATTTTTATTAGTGCACATGCAAACATTATCCTTAAAGTTAATGTACTGATCATTTAAATTAAAAATAACATTTTAACTCTGGGCTAGAGATAAAATATTTGTCAGATAGGAAAGAAGCGCCGGTCCTTATAGTGACCACATTAGCCTATAGTTTAAGGGCAATAGGAGGTCCAAATACTTTAGGGCTTGTCCATGATGGGCATAGCAATCCTTAGCCTTATGATTTGGCTTTCTACATACCTGACAAACTAATTCTCTCTCTCTCCCTCCCTCCATAAGCTTCTCTCTCCACAAGCTGATAAAACTACCATTGTGGACGAGGCGATCAGCTACATCAAAAAGCTACAGAAAAATGCTCAGCACCTTAAGAAACTGAAAGAGGAATGGATCCGAGGCACAACCTCCGTCGAACCGGCAGAAGTGGGAATGCAAATGGAGGAAGACGTCGAGACGACGACAAAGGAGGCATTCAAAGCAGACCAGGCCAAGAACCTGGCAGTGGCGAACTCGTCCATGGATGTCTCCATCCCTCAATACCCCTCCAGCTTCAGCACTTGGACATCACCTAACATGGTGTTGAACAAATAAGGAGCCACATCGTTATTTGTCATATATTGAGAGTAATGTCTTTATTAACCTTGCAAACCTTAAGACGAAGTTTTATAGAATTAAAAACTAATATTAATTTTTAGAAAATTCATAATGACTTCTAACACTTCCCCTCCTTGCAAACTTCATGCTAACAATGCCAAGCTTGTTGTTGCCATCGAGACCTCAATTATTCAACACTCTAACGATGATAACGATGCAAGGGTAGTAGACCTTCCACATGTGAGAATTTCATAGTATATTTGATCCTGCGGGGTTGAGGACACCAACCTTCTTGGCAGTTGAAGGCTCCAAGAACACTAATGAAGTTGTTCTGGCTCCCAATCTTGAGAATGGTCTTGATCCTCAAAGAGGTAATATCTGGAAAGAAGAGCATGGTGCTTGAGGCAAAGAATGGTATCCTAAGGCAAAGCTAAGTTCTTCAAGAGATTGAAGGCGTGGTGACCGATGGAGTTGCTCACATAAATGGGGCCATCGAAGATCGCCCGAGATGCGGCGTGTAAGGAAAGCACTTCATAAGTTGTTGTAAGCACAGTGCATTATGTAGCAACCATGTGGTCAAAGATAAAGGTTACATACACTTATAAAGAAAAAAATATATTAAAAGATAAACTTCTATTTGTCATGCTTATTTTAGTCAAATATGATTCGCACTACATTATCAGTATAATCGTCATTTTGGATGGGGTTTGTTGTATACTCTTCTGCTAAAAAGTAACTCTTTTCTTTATAATACAAAACAATGTTAAACCATAAAACAGACAAAAAGTTGCATGATTTCTTGGGGAGAGAAACATATTTGTTATTATTTTTGGTCCAAGTATTATACTTAAAAATTATGTCGAAATTTTGACACCCATTTTTCTTCATAAGCCTACACTCGTAGCCCTATGAGGTTTTGTTTGGTTGCCACCATCTTCTTAGAAAAAATGCTTTTCCTGAAAAGAGCTTCCATTTCATTTTGTTTGGTTAACGAAATCCATGCTAGGAAGTTTAATACAAGTACAATAAAAAAGCCATGACTTTCTAAAAAGCAGCAAAACACATGGGAATTAGGAGGACATCTTCCCACGAATCATGTTTTCTCATAAGCCGACTTATAATGAATCAAAACGAAGCCTCAATGTTCGTGTTAAAAGATGGGCTACATATTGTGCACTTTCAACCATAATATGTGACATTATAATGGTGTATTTCAAGTGATCCAAAATCTGTTAAGATAGATTGAAAGTAAAGTTTTCTCAAAAATCAATCTATATCAAGATGAGTTGAGGCTAGAATTTTGAATTCATTAAGAATTTATTTAATTGCAAGCAAAATTACTTAGAAAACTTATTTTTATTAAAAATAAAATATTAGTTTCATTGGCAAGTAAATTGGCAAATACGAAAAACTCATTTTAAAGTCTTTGAAAAGCCTTTCCTTTTTTTATAAAAAATATCATTATTTATTTTCTTTCCCTTGGATATTTTCTGGAACAAGTGAACCTTCATAAACTTTGTATATTTGCACAATCATTTATAGCTACCTCTTCAAGATTTTGCAAAGAATTTTTTTGTAGTGATGTCTTGGGGATGTATTTCACATTTTAATAATTTTTGGTTTCTCGCACTTTTCCTCTTTTTGAATTAATTATCTAATTAAGGTATATGGAGAATAACTTGCCAAATACCTGAACTGCTACGTCCCTTAAGGAGTTGAGCTCCATTTGTCATCTAGTAGAATGTCTAGGAGGTGACTCTTTTCCTTTTTCAATCTGATTCAACTCTTCAATCTCACTTTCCAAAGAGAAGAAGAGCTTCTCCTTGTTTTCTTGTCAAACTTTGTTCTTTCCTAACCCAAACTCGTCAAGTCCAAAGTTAAGGGTTCAATTCTTCAAACTCCTTATTCATTCATCTAGGATATGAAAGCAGTCCTTAATAACATATGCATAGTCGTTGCGTAATATTATATGTAAAACAATGCTAATATACAAGGGTATGCAAAGAGAGATATGTAAAGTACCTCTAAAATAATGTCTTTATTATTCTTTAGAGAGTGTACTTATCTTAAAACTTTTACCAACAGCTTAAAAAAAAATTTATACAAACCATATATAATTATTTTGTGAAACCCTCAAATTTTTGCTCTACCATCCAAGCATGTAAACTTAATCCTTGAATGCCATAGTGAAACCTTTCATTCCTTTGCAGAAATTAGATGATAAGATTGCATACATCTAATTCTCCCTTGTAATGTCAAGACTAAGTTATGAGATGTAGGTCAGGATTTGAACATTATCTATATATATCCTTGAATGCCATAGCGAAACCTTTCATTCCTTTGCAGAAATTCCTCTCGCTGCCAGAGTGAAACGGCAATGCACCCAACCCCATCGCCAAGAAAACAATGCCACGTGTCCTCCACAATTAACCCTTCCAATCGTGTTCTCTACGAATTCCCCCCACCACCGCCATCTAGGCCCACCAGCCTCTCCCTCTCTTGCCACACGGAGCTCCTTTCCGGTGTGCGGTGTTGCAAGGGAAGGGCCATTTGGCTCGCAGTTCATTCTTCCCACAGACATCATCCCTTCACCTGAACTCCACCACCATTTTAAACGCTTCCACTCTCTTCCTCTCTCTCTCTCTCTCTTATCTATCTCTCTCAATGTCTCAACAAGGAGGAGGAGACGCAGGGGAGCTAGAGGGGCTAGAGGCGTTCCTCTAGAAGGGCAAGCCATGGGAGTTGTTTGACTCAGACGACTCCGGCGGGGGCCACGGCGAGACGGCCATGAAGCCGCCGGAGACGAGCTCGAGTATTCCCTCTGCCCCGGCTTCAAACAGCCGGCCGGGCCAGGGCCCCGTGAAGCGGGCCTTGGGTGAGGGGTCGAAGAGCTCGTCCTCCAAGGGCGGGGGCCAGGAGGGAAAAGGTGGCGGCGAATCGGAACATGAGATGTACCTACGGAGAGAGAGGGAGAGGGGGAAGAAGATGAGGACCATGTTCACGAATCTCCATGCCCTCCTCCCTCATCTGCCTGAGAAGGTGCTTTTTTGTTCTCCACCTACATTAGATCGCTTTTCCTTCTTCATCTTTTTTTTTTTTTTTTTTGAGAAATTGCACCATGTTTCTAAGAAAGAGTAGAAAAGGGAGAAGAAGACTTGGAGGAAGAAGAAGAAAAGCGATACCGTTCCACTGACGGTGGTGCTTGTCGCGGTGCGCACGAGAACGTTCAAGCATGATCTCCTCCTTTTTTTTTATTTTTTCGAAAAAGAAAAAAGAGAAGTAATGGAAGTAACAAGAACTGAAAAGAGAGATGTCGATCAGCAGATCAAAGTGTTTGTGGCGTCAGCTCCAGAGCCATTAGATTGGCTTCTCTGGCCTCCTCCATCTTTTTCCATATAGATTTTTTGGATTTTGCCGATTTTACTTACAATTTTTCGATAGAAATGTCAGATCTGCACCCTTTTTTTTTCTAAAGGAAGTGGAGTGGAGTACATTGAGGTGACTTCAAAAGGCGTAATATATTTCTGTTGGCTTCCATTGAGATGGTCTTTATTTTTTTTTGGGTTTCTTAGGAGCTTCTTATCAGACGAACCAACATTCATTTTTTACAGTCCTTATAAATCAATCTTTAGCTATTATTCATCACTGATTTCTTTTTGTTTCTCTCTCTCTCCCCCCCTTAAATTTCTCTCTTCCACAGGCTGATAAAACCAGCATCGTCGATGAGGCGATCAGCTTCATCAAAAAGCAGGAGTTATGTTGGAATATTAAACTTGTTTTAATGCACTCTTGAAAGACTAAAGGCTTCATGGGAGAAAGGAAGAGTCACTCTTGAAAAGATCAAAGGCTTCATGGGAGAAAGGAAGAGTCACTCTTGAAAAGACCAAAAGCTTCATGGGAGAAAGGAAGAGTCATTTTAAAATGATAAGATGGTTCAGAAATTTAAAATTGACTCTTAGTATTTTGTAATTGACTCTTAATTTTCTGCAAATGTCTTTTAGTTTTTCTATGCATGTATTAACTAGTGATATATGAAAGGACATCTAGATGATTATAAATATGGGAGGTGTTTGCCCATGAAATGTAGAGATGTAGAGAAGTAGAAGAAGTAGAAGAAGATGATGATGATGTTGAAAATAGAGAGAAACCCAAAAGTTGTATTCCCTCTAATATAGAGTATCATTTTTTTTATTGAAAGAATCCTCCATTTTTATCAATCTTGTGTGCCCACCTTGTTTCCAACAAGTGGTATCAGAGCCTAGTTTTTTGAGAGGATCAATCTTGAGGGAGATGGCCAACGATGGTGTGCATATTCAAGTTCCCAAGCTTACTAAGGAGATCTATGGGAATTGGTGTATCCAAATGAAGTCCTTATTTGGCTCACAAGATCTATGGGAAATTGTTCAAGATGGCTACACCGAGCCTACAGCAGAGCAAGAAGGAGGGTACAATCAAGCACAAAAAGATACTTTAAGGGGCTTAAGAAGAAGAGACAAAAAAGCTTTGTTCCAATTATATCAAGCTTTAGATGAGGTGACATTTGAGAGAATTGCTGAAGCAACCTCTGCAAATCAAGCTTGGGATACTCTCTCTACTATCTTTAAAGGAGAAGAAAAGGTGAAGCGAATCTGGCTTCAATAATTGCGAGGAGAATTTGAAATCACCACCATGAAAGAGACGGAAAACATATTTGACTACTTCTCTCGGATATTGGTTATTGTAAACCAATTGAAGAGAAATGGAGAGAAGGTAGAAGATGTTCGAGTTGTGGAGAAGATACTTCGGTCTTTAACACCGAGGTTTGAGCATGTTGTTGTCGCCATTGAAGAAGCTAATGATGTTGATACACTCTCCATCAATGCGTTGATGGGCAAACTTCAAATTCATGAACAAAAGATGCAAAAGAAAAATGAAGCACATAATACAGAGCAAATACTTCAATCCAAGGTGGAGGCAAAAGATCAAAAAGAGAAAGATCAAGGGCTTCAATTGGCATATAGTAACAAAAGAGATGACGGCAACAACTATCGTGGTGGCCGTGGTGGCAGAAGCAACTACCGTGGTCGTGGTCGAAGCCATGGCTGTGGTCAAAGAAGCTATAATGATGGAGGAGGCCAAAGCTCAAATTTCAACAATGAAAGAGGTGGCAGAAGAGGTGGACGTGGATGAGGTAGAAGATCAATTGGAGGTCGTAACCAATCAAGATCCAATGTTCAATGCTATAATTGTCAAAAATATAGACACTATAGCTATGAGTGTTGGAACAATAAGCAAAGCAATAACATTGAATCCAACAACCAAGAAAGAGAACCGACACTTCTTTTGTCATGCCAAGAAGATGGAGGCTTGAAGAATATATGGTTTCTTGACTCAGGAGCCTCAAACCATATGTGTGGAAGAAAAGAGCTATTTGTGGAATTGCAAGAAGGGGAGTTTTGTGATGTGAAGTTTGGGGATCTCTCCAAAGCTCCTATCAAAGGAAGAGGTAAAATCATGATTTGGCAAAAGAATGGTAAACCTGATTTCATTTCCAATGTTTATTATGTGCCAAGTTTGAAGAGTAATATTTTAAGTATTGGCCAACTATTAGAGAAGGGTTATGCAATTCATATGGAAGGATTATCTCTAACTCTAAAAGATTGGAATGGAAAGCTGATTACTCGTGTCCAGATGGCGAAGAACAGGATGTTTCCTCTTATCTTAAAGATGGAAGCACAAAATTGCTTGCAAGTGGATATCAAGGACCCTTCTTGGCTTTGGCATCTCAGGTTTGGACATTTAAATTTTGGAAGTTTGAAATTACTATCTAATAAGGGAATGGTGAAAGGTCTTCCACATATAAATTATCCAAATGAAGTTTGTGAGAAGTGCACACTAGCTAAGCATGCAAAAGCTCCCTTCAAAAGTAGAAAATCTTGGAAAGCAACAAGACCATTACAACTAGTGCATACTGATATATGTGGACCTCTTCCAGAATCTTGTGGTGGTAACAAATATTTTATAACATTTGTTGATGACTTTAGTAGAAAGTTGTGGGTTTATTTTCTTAAAGAAAAGTCGGCTGCACTCTTTATGTTTAAATATTTCAAAACCTTGGTTGAAAAAGAAAGTAACAATAAAGTGCAGATTTTGAGATCCGATAGAGGCGGAGAATATATATCAAATGCTTTTAGAAACTATTGTGATGAAGAAGGAGTTCGACATCAATTCACCGCTCCATACTCTCCACAACAAAATGGAGTGGCCGAGAGGAAGAACCGGACCATTCTTGATATGACTAGAAGCATGTTGAAAGAGAAGAACATTTCCGAGCATTTTTGGGCTGAAGGGGTGGCATGTGCAGCATATCTTATCAACCGAAGCCCAACAAAAGCCATCAAAGGTATGACACCAGAAGAAGCTTGGAGTGGCTACAAACCAGGAGTAAGCCATATGAAGATTTTTGGGTGTATTGCCTATGCCCAAGTACCACAAGAGAAGAAGAAGAAGCTTGATGATCGAAGCCAAAAATGCATTTTCATAGGATATAGTGAGCAATCCAAAGCCTACAAATTATATAATCCAATGACAAATAAGGTCATCATCAGTCGGGATGTGATTTTCAATGAAGATGGAGTATGGGATTGGAATGGCAAAGATTCTCATATCAAATATATAACACCTTACAATGAAGCTGAGGAGAATACAAATGAGGAAGCTACTCAATCAATCTTGTCACCAGCAAGATCATCTTCATCACCACAAGTTACACCGACTTCCTCAAGAAGTTCTATAAGCCCTGAAGAGTCAACAAGAAAGTTTAGAAGTATTAGTGATCTTTATGATGAAACAGAAGAAGTTGAACAAGTTGATTTATATTGTTTATTTGCTGATATTGAACCTCTAACATTTGATGAAGCTATGCAGAAAGTTGAATGGAGAAAAGCAATGAAGGAGGAAATTCTTGCCATAGAAAAGAATAATACTTGAGAGTTGACTTCACTTCCAAAAGGACAAAAGGAGCCTGTGAAGATATATGTTGATAATAAGTCTGCTATTGAACTAGCTAAGAATCCAGTTCAACATGGAAGAAGCAAACACATTGACACAAGATTTTATTTTTTTCATGATCAAGTTAAGAAAGGTGAAGATTTTCAAAAGCTAAGAAAGATGCTTGGAGTCATGGCACCAAGAAAAAACAAGTTTACGGGAGAAAATGTTGGAATATTAAACTTGTCTTAATGCACTCTTGAAAGACTAAAGGCTTCATGGGAGAAAGGAAGAGTCACTCTTGAAAAGATCAAAGGCTTCATGGGAGAAAGGAAGAGTCACTCTTGAAAAGACCAAAAGCTTCATGGGAGAAAGGAAGAGTCATTTTAAAATGATAAGATGGTTCAGAAATTTAAAATTGACTCTTAGTATTTTGTAATTGACTCTTAATTTTCTGCAAATGTCTTTTAGTTTTTCTATGCATGTATTAACTAGTGATATATGAAAGGACATCTAGATGATTATAAATATGGGAGGTGTTTGCCCATGAAATGTAGAGATGTAGAGAAGTAGAAGAAGTAGAAGAAGATGATGATGATGTTGAAAATAGAGAGAGACCTAAAAGTTGTATTCCCTTTAATATAGAGTATCATTTTTTTTATTGAAAGAATCCTCCATTTTTATCAATCTTGTGTGCCCACCTTGTTTCCAACAAGCTATACGTTCAGCAGCTTGAGAAACTGAAAAAGGAACGGATCCCAGGCACGACCTCCGGCGAATCATCAGCATTGGGGATGCAGATGAAAGGGATCGAGACGACGACAAAAGAGGCATTCAAGGCAGACCAGGTCAAGAATTTGGCAGTGGCGAACTCGCCCTCGGCTGTCGCCATCCCTCAATACCCCTCCTGCTTCCGGACCTGGATGTCGCCTAACGTCGTGCTGAACGTGACCGGAGTGGACGCCCACATCAGCATCTGCGCCGTCAAGAAGCCGCGCCTCTTCACGGCCATCGCCCATGTGCTTGAGAAGTATAACATCGAAGTGATCACGGCCGAAATCAGCTCAAATGACTCCAGGAGCATGATCATGATTCATGCCCGTATAAGTAATCCAAGCACTTTCTAAAATATTTCTTCTCGTTTTCCTTCATTGATACAGATTGCAACTTCTTCTGCATAAAGATAAATAAGATGAGAATAGGAATTTTAAATGATACTTGTGCGTTTTACCAATCTTTGATGATCTGCACTGTGTTTGATCTGGAGAAAAAATATCAGTTAAAAAAAAAAGATGCTCTAATAATTTCATTCGGATGATCTAGATAGAATTGTTTCAACTTCTGTTCTTCCTCCGCCTACACCAAAAAGAAGGGGAAAAAAAACTCAGCTCCTTCCTCAAAATGTCTTGGGAATAATCGATAATTAATTATGTTTTTAGGGGAAGAAAGAAGAATAATTAGCATGAAAAGTTACCCATGCTGAGAAGTAGTATGTCTGAACAAAGATGGCCTGAAAGCTATTGAAATTCTTTTGAGAAGATAGAAATTTAACTTACAAGGTTATTGAATTAATTCCATTGGTTAGTGATGAAAAAAAAAGAAGTAATGATAACTTCCAAATTCATATTAGGAATGCCGTGACCTTTGGACTATTATAATTGCTCATTGCAACGGTTTAGCAGCATTGTAAGAAGTATATCAACTGAATTGAATTCAACAGTAGCTGACAATAAACAAGACTATACTGTTCTCACTGTGACTTAATCAGCCATTTATGTTTACTAACATATGTTGTACATTCCTAAATGAGCTTGGTTGAATTAGCTTTCATACTACCTCTATGGTTCATGGAACAGGTGAGCGGAGCATCGGGTCAATCCCCTCAGATGTTGATGATTGAAAACTTATACAAAAATGCAATTGGCGAGATACTTCTTTGGCTTTCTTCGTGATCATGCTGAAAGGCCTCACGTGTGCTTCCTCTTTGAGGATAGAGCATGCCTTCAATGGAGTGCACCGAGAGTGAAAAGGCCTCTCACTTGTTATACAGGACAGGACTTCTTCTTAAGCTGACTTGAGAATAAAGCATGTGTGTCCTCATTGTTTAGAATTTCTTTATTGTTATGGGTTGTGGTTCTGCTTGCGATTAGTAGAACTGCACTAAACTATTAATGATTGTTAGATGAGACTCTCAGCTTTTTTTCATTTTGGAACTTATTGAATTAAAACTTAATGCAGGGTAAAATTATCATCACATTGGTTAACGTATGTGGTAATAAATGAGGCTTATTTCTGAGTTTTGGCAAGCTAACCGCCATATTCAAAAAAAGATAAGCTGCACCACCTGCTATCATCATACCTCGGCAAGGCCGAGCAATCTCCGTACCATGGCAACCTCGATAGGGCTGATCTATCTTTGTGCCTCGGCAGGACCGAGCTTCACCCTCTCAAACACGAGTGTCGTTGCTGCCTCGTACCATGCCGGATATCCTAGAAGTTAAACTTCTCCGATCACTAAGATCTTGGAGTAAGTTTTCCAAAATGGAGATGGGAGCCAAATACAATGCTTTGCTTACGATAAGGGAATTTTGAACTCTTTATAAGGCGTCCACGGCCTCTTCAACCGTCAATCCCCATAACCGATGAGATTTCAATCGTATTAGCTTCCAACTTCCTAAGATATGCCCAAAAAAATATGGTAGCAACTTACCATCTCGGCGGCGCCTAAATACTATGCCCGAGAACCCCCCTAGGGAAGCTCTCAAATACAATTCTAAGCCTCCACAACTTGGGGTAGAGGTCATTTCAGCATAAGCAAAGCATCAAGGGGCAACTATTGCAAGCTCAAGCCTAACCTAATAGGATCATTCAAGGCTTGAACCTAGCCCAACCTGTGCTCTTTATATATTATTAGTTCTATAATATATAAAATATATATTTAAATAAGGTTAAAAAAGAGTTGGTTGGTGCCTTGGTTCGCTTTGGGACTTATTGAGAGATCTTTTGTTTGACTTGATTTTTAAGGCCTTTATGTAAAAATTATATGCTCGGATCAGATCAAACCAAGTTTGATTTTTTTTTTTTTTAGCTTGAGCTCAACCCAAAATTTGAACCCAAAATTGTTTAGGGACTTGCATTTGAAATAACAAAACTTTTGCAATTTCAAGAAGATGTCTATTTTTTCGTTCAGCAACTCCATTATGAGATGGCGTATCCGCATAAGAAGTTTGATGAATAATGCCATGTTGAACCATATAATTTTAAAAGTATTCTGATAAATATTCCTTAGCATTATCACTTCCCAAAATTTGTAGAGGCATATTAAATTGAGTTTTGATTTTTGCATAAAAAGTAGTAAAATGAGAAAATAATTCTGAATGATTTTTCATTAAAAATAACCATGTCATTCAAAAATAATCATCAATAAAGGTAACAAAATATTTAAACCCAGTTTTAGACTAACTGGACAAGGATCACAAACATTGAAGTGAACTAACTCAAAAGGAGCACTAGCTCTTTTATTGACTCTGGGACTAGAACTCAAACGATGATATATTGGCAAATTGACACGAGTCACAATTTAATAAAGATAGGCTAAAAAACTGAGGATAAAGTTTTTTTAATTTAGGCAATGAAGGATGACCCAACCAATAATGTACTTCAAAAAGGGTTACAACTTCAGAACAAGCAACAGACTTTGGTACTTTTGTATCAAGAATGTAAAGGCCTTTAGACTCATGTCCTTTACCAATAATTATTTTCATCATAAAATCTTGAAATAGACAAAAATTAGGATAGAATGTGATACAACAATTAAGAGAACGAGTAAGTTTTATGATGGACACTAAATTAAAAGATAAGTTAGGTAAACTTAAAATAGATTTCAAAGGAATTGAGGGTATTGAAATAATTATGCCAAACCATAAAATATGAGATGTAGATCCATCTGTTAAAGTAACTGTAGAACTAGAAGCATGTGACTTAAAAGAAGAAAATAGGCTAGAATCACCTATCATGTGATATGTGGCATCAGAATCAATGATCCATTTGGAAGATGAGAAAACAAGATATGTATTCATTTTACCTGAATCAACTATGGCAGTAATAGGAGTAGATGAAGACTTTAAAGAATTTTGATACTATGAAAACTTGGCATACTCATCTATAGATATTAAAATGGACTCAGAAGCATCATTAGTAGAGGCAACATGGACTGACTGGTTTGATTGATTCTTGTGCTGCAACTTTCTACAATCTTTTTTCACATGTTCTAGCTTATGACAATAGTAACATACAACACCCTCATATCTTGTTCTCGAGCAGAAAGATTTTGATCATAACTACTTGAGTCTTCCCCTCTATTTAAATGTCTATATGATTGTCTCCTAGATTCAGAAGTGCGGCTGACAAGAGCACTATTAGGCTGAGCAGAAGCTAAATTTTCTATGTCAAGTACCTTACGAAAAGCTTCTTTCAAAGAGGATATCTTAGGGCTAGAAAGAATTTGCGATTTAGCAACCTCAAACTTAGAAGGAAGGCTAGCCAAGAAGCTTATAACTGTCATCTTTTCTTTCTGAGCTTGCTAAACTTTTACATCAATACTAAATGGAAGTAGCATATTAAGTTCCTCATGAATCTTCTTAAAATCCTTAAAGTAGTCAGTGAGGGATTTGTCAACTTTTTCTGCACGATAAAAGGCTTGGCATACCTTATAAGTGTGTTTGATATTTTTCTTGTCAGAATACATAAACTTCAAATAATTCATTAGTTCTTTTATAAATTCATAATGATTTATCAAACCAACCTCCTTACCATCAATAGAATTACATATTTGTAAAAATAGATGGGCATCCTCTCTTAGCCATGAGGTTTTCGAGTCATTAATAGGTGGATCATTAGTTAAATGATTATCCATAACAATACTCCTTAAATAAAGTCTAACAATTTTACTTCAATCTAAATAATTAAATCTATTAAGTTTGTGTTATGCAATTTTTGACATCATAGGAACCACATTAGACACAACAATAGACATCTTTTCCTTCATATTATCAAATATCAGCCAAATAACATAGCCAAAACCATAACAAAGTTAAAAATACCTAAAGAATTTGAATCTGTCCCAATGTAGATTCCACACCGAATAGATGCTAGCCCAAACAAGTAATAAACTTATTGTGAAAGTTGAGGCAAGCAGAACGAATGAAAAAGGATCAAATTTTGGCAACAAAACTCTGGATGAAGGATGATGGTGAGTGGCGCTTCCCCAGGTGTAGGCGGTGAGAACAAAAAGTTATCGAAAATAGAAACCCAAAAAATTCCTAAAACCCCACTGCTTATATATTTTAGGGTTATAAAGTTGAAAGCTCTGATACCATGAAACATAGCTAAAACTCTAAAAAAGAGGAAGAAGAAAGTAATTTCTATGTATTTTTTTATTCATCAATCTCTTAGGTATATATACAAGCTACAAATCCTATGTTAGGAAGAAAAACTAATTACATCAAATTCCTATAAATCAGAATCAAATATATTTACTTTCTACTATAGAAATAAAGTCTACTTTCTATTCTAGAAATGCAATATGTAGTAATCGCTATGAATCAGAATCAAATATATTTACTTCCTATTCTAGAAATATAATATGTAACAGGTACTAAATAATTTTTATAAAATTTAATACTTTTAAATAACCATGTAAAATAGTCATTTGCAGGTATGTAGTACCAAATCCATTTTTTATTTTTTAAATAATATATTATGTATCATTATAGCATTTAAATCCATAATTTTTATACTTTACTAATTCATAAAAATCATGATAAATTGCTTACTTACCTCTTTGCGCTAATCCAAGAGTATAAATTAGCTATTTGGGCACCTGGGGTACTTATCATATTATTTTTAAAATTTTTAATCTTTTGAATCAGCATAACAAAATAACTTCTAAACTCTACTAAATCTAATCCTTTGCCAACTCGAGGCTTGAATATCTACACATATATAAGTCCAAATAGAGAAATAAATTTTTTTTAAAGAAACTAGGATCAACACTGATCCAAACTCTATCTTACTTTTATTGGGCTTGGCCCAATTTGGGGCCCGAAAAATTAGCTCAAAGGGCTTACTAGGTTAGGCCGAACCTAGGCCCAACACCCCATTTCTCCTTCTCTTTCCTTCTTTCTTTCCCCTATTTCCTATGTTTCTCCTCCTCCCTGCCCATCACCATCTCCTTGGGCAGCAGCGGCATGGCTGGTGGGACCCCATCGGATGCCTCTTCGATGTTGTTAGGGGCCATTGCCTATGGCCCGAGCACGGCCATGCGGCGAGCATGCTGCCAGGCCTAAACTGGTGTGGGAGCTGGTTTGGCTCCAACTGTAGAGGAAGGCCATGTAGTGGTCCACTTTCTCCACTCTGGTCGCCTCTAGGGCAGCGCCGTCTCCCTCTCCCTTCTTCGGCGATCAATTGGGAAGCACCAATGTTGTTGATGAAGCCTCAGCATGGCTACGGCTCCTCCTTCCTTTCTTCTCCCTCTTTCTTTCTCTAAAACTCTTGCTTACCTTGTTGGAGGTAGCACAATGATGAAGGAGAGCAGAAGAAATAGCCAAAGATAGAGTGAGGAGGGGGCTGGCGTGGCCCCCTCTTTATAGCGAAAGGAGATGAGCTTGTAGGGGGTATCGTGTGAAAAGGGGGAGCTAATGCACCCCCTTCTTTGACCAGTGCAGCATGCCGATCATGCCACCTACTAGTATGATGGCAGCGCCATGCTACGCTCTACAACAGCAGAGCATAGCGTGGTTTGCGCCGCCACATGCTGGTGTGCACAACACACCAGCTCTCTCTCTCTCTCTCTCTCTCTTTAATAAACTGGGGTTTATAGGAATATGCTCCGGTCCACCTGCCCAAGTGCTTTCCTTACATGCCACAGCTCAGGTGATATCCAATAGCCCCATTTATGTGAACAACTCCACTGGTTACCATGACTTCAATTTCTTGAAGAACTTAGCATTGCCTAAGGATACAATTCTTTGCTTCAAGCACCATGCTATTCTTACCAGATATTGCCTCTTTGAGGTTCAAGATTTGGAGCCTGAACAAGTTCATTAGTGTTCTTGGAGCCTTCAATTACTAGGAAGGTTGGTGTCCCCAACCCCGTAGGATCAAATACACTATGGAATTCTCAAACGTGGATGGTCTACTAACCTTGCGTTGTTACCATCTCGGTGGCAACGAAAGCTTGGCATTATTAGCATGAAGTTTACAAGGAGGAGAAGTGTTAGAAGTCATTATGAATTCCCTAAAATATAGAATTAGTTTTTAATCCTTACAAACTTTGTCTTGAAGTTTGCAAGCTCAATAAAGACATTACTCCCAATATGTGATAGACAAGGATGTGCCTCCTAATACATGTAGAAGTCAACTTCTAAACTTTGTAGAATATGAATTTTAATCCTTGAAGAATATGACTGATCTTTTTTGTTTATAAGAATATATAACTTTTACCTTAGGGTGCACAGAAGAGCTAAATAGTTTAGAACAAATGTTCGAATTCTATGAGGCATATGTGGGTTTAGTGTATGAGAGAGACTTGAGAGAGAGAAAAAGAGCCAAAGATAATCTCTTGACTTGTTATTAATTTTAATATATAATTTTCTTTCTCTAATTAATATTTTTTCTTTCACTGTTATTAATTATTTTACATTAGTGCTACATGGATCTCATGTCGGTAGGTTTATTCTACATCGAAAATATGCCATTCTACAGAAGTAGATATTTTTCATCAAATTTCACATGATGTAATACCATTATATATGATCTAAAAGGAGCAATTTTTATACTAAAAAATACAAAGGAACATTTAGAACTTTTCAGGAGTTAAAAATATGGTGGAAGAGGGAGCTATCTATAATATACCTTTAGTGGGAAGTGGAGAAACTTTGTTGAAAGGGTTGACTTATTTTGCCAAAAATTCATTTCTTTCATTATGAAAAAAGATGTCACATGTGTATGCATTAAATGAGAGAGCTCCCTATATTATCGCTTTTGATAAATGTTTGCCCAAGTCATTATGGACCCAACAAACAATGAATTCAAGATAACATCTTTTTCGCAATGAAACATGATATGAATTTATCACTGATAAAGAAATCGAACTGCCATTATTTCTATCCGATATTGCACCCGAAGACAGCTCACATATTTGAGGATAACAATGAGACGTCACAAAGGAAAAGCTGAAAGTTTCATAAAACAACTATTATTAATAGTCTAATTCACGACTTCTAATCACAGCCGGCAGAACTAGAACCTATACCTACGAGCACATACTAAACGGTTCTAAGGACAAACACATGACCTATTCTAGCCCTTCTCTCTTATGGTGCAGTCCATAAAAGGCATGCTCTATCCTCAAAGATAAAGCATACATGAGGCCCTTCAGCATGATCACGAAGCAAGTAAGGAAAGTATCTCGCCAGCTTGCTTGTTTAATGAACCATAGTGGTAGTACGAAAGCTAGTTCAATCAAGCTCTTTCAGGAATGTGTAAGATATGTCAATAAACATAAATGGCTGATTAAGTCACAGTGAGAATGGTGTGGTCTTCGTATTCTTCTTACAATGCTGTCCGAACATTATATTTCACTGAGCAATCATTATAGTCAAAAAGGTCAAGACATCCCTAGCATGAATTTTAAATTTATCATTACCTTTTTGTTCATCACTGACCAATTCAAGTAATTCTGTAACTTTTGACAATTCAAGTAATTCTGTAACTTTTGAAGTTACAATTTCAATCTTCTCGAAAGAATTTCAATAAATTTCAGGTCAACTTTGTCCAGACATACTGCTACTAATTACATCAGCATGGGTAACTTACGGTACTTTTAGTAAGAAAAAGTTATAACCTAAATCAAGGAAAAAAATCAAGAAGAAATATTTTAGAAATTAGTGCTTAGATTACTCACATTGGATTGAATCGTGACCATGGTCGTGCCATCATTCGATGAGACTGTTGGGCCCATGGCCCACTTATTTAGCCCATTAGGGCAAAAGGGAGCGCTACTCCTTTTTCTACCAGGGTTTGTTCTCTCTCTTTTATAAAAGGAGTAGCCGCCTTCCTTTTTTGGGTTTTCTCTTTTTTAAGGAGCAGCCATCTGAAAAAAAAATAGGAGAAGCATGTAGCAGGTATTTCTTTTTTCTAGGAGCATGGATTGCTAGGGGAAGAGAAGGAAGGGCTGCTGCTTGGTGCTTAACTACGTGGGAGGACTTCCACTCCAGGAATCACGTGAAGGTGCTGCAGAAGAAAAACAAGAGAAGAAGAAGAAGAAGAAGAGAAGGGAAGAAAATAAGGAGGTAACGCAGGAGACCGTATTTTTCGGTGACGTAATCCTTATATCCCTATTATTCTCTTGTGATTGTTTCTCAAGTTCTGGCAAGGGACTTTGAGACTTGGATATTTATTATTTTATAGTGGATCTTCTTCTCTGGCTTGCCCATGGTTTTTTTTCCTTTATCTTGAAGGGATTTTCCACGTAAATCTTGGTGTTTCTGTGATTGTGTGGTTTGCGCATTTTTATTTATTATTCCGCTGCGTATTACGGTCTGCTAGTATTTGCTCGTACACGGATTCTTTCCCATCAACTGGTATCAGAGCCTGTGAATTTTTTTTGTGTGCGAGCATGGAGGCCGGTAATGTTTCCCGCATGATCAGTCTGAACGGAAACAATTGGATGATATGGAAACCAAGGATGGAGGACCTCTTATATTGCAAGGATCTATATGGACCTTTAGAAGGGGTCAAAGCAAAGCCCGCTACAGTGACAGACGATGCTTGGATCATGTTAGATCGGAAGGCAGTCGGTTTTATTCGGCAATGGTTGGATGATAGTGTCTTTCACCATGTTTCCACTGAGACTTCTGCAAACTCTCTTTGGAAAAAGTTAGAAAGTCTATATGAGAGAAAAACAGCTGGCAACAAGGCTTTCTTGATCAGAAAACTAGTGAATCTGAAATATAAAGAGGGTGCTTCTATTGCTGAGCATTTGAATGAAATGCAGAGTATTAATAACCAGTTATCCTCTATGAAAATGTCTCTTGATGATGAGTTGCAGGCATTGTTACTTCTCAGTTCATTGCCAGAAAGTTGGGAGACACTGGTAGTTTCCCTCAGTAATTCTGCACCAGACGGTGTTATCACCATGAGTCAAGTAACAGGCAGTTTGTTGAATGAGGAGTTAAGAAGGAAAAATTCAGCAACTTCTCAGATTGATTCACAGGCACTTGTCTCAGAGAATAGAGGACGGTCAAAGTCTAGAAATAGAGACAATTCATACAAGGGTAGAAGCAAATCAAGGTCAAGAAAAGATATTACTTGCTATAACTGTGGTGAGAAAGGGCACTACAAGAATCAGTGTAAGAAGCCTAAGAAGAGTAAGAAAAAGGGAAAAGAAGTGGAGGATACAGAGTCAAAGGAGAATATCACAGCTACTGTGCAGAGTGATGATTATTTGATTTTGTCTACTTCTGATGGTATCTTCTCATGTGAGTGTCAGAATCATGAGTGGGTGATTGACACAGGTGCTTCTTATCATGCTACACCACAGGGAGTTTTTTTCTACATATAAGACTGAAAATTTTGGTGTTGTCAAGATGGGAAATCAAGGCACAGCAGACATCATTGGCATGGGTGACATCCACATGAAGACCAATCTTGGCTGTAAGTTGGTGCTCAAGGATGTAAGGCATGTAGCTGACTTGAGGCTAAATTTAATCTCAGTTGGAAGACTTGATGATGAAGATTTTGATAGCAGATTTCATAAAGGGCAATGGAAGCTCAGTAAAGGTTCACTTGTTGTAGCCAGTGGGAAGAAATGTCACACTTTATACAGGTTGCAGGCTAAAGCTTATGGTGAACAGTTGAATGTTACAGAGAACGACTTCAGCATGGAGTTGTGGCATAAACGACTGGGACACATGAGTGAGAAGGGGCTGCAAGTTCTTTCCAAGGAAGAAGTTCTACCAGACTTCAAAGGTGTACATCTGAACCCATGTGTTGATTGTTTGGTTGGCAAGCAACATAGAGTTTCTTTTGCTAGTCCTGCTTTATCTA
The DNA here is from genome assembly GCA_900491605.1 of Calamus simplicifolius. Classification (NCBI taxonomy): domain Eukaryota; kingdom Viridiplantae; phylum Streptophyta; class Magnoliopsida; order Arecales; family Arecaceae; genus Calamus; species Calamus simplicifolius. Next base: position 849,962 of record UESW01004010.1, read on the forward strand.
GAAAAATGCATGTTTTGGATCGTATATACAGATGTTTGTGGTCCTCTGAGGACAAAAACTCCTAGTGGATCAGTTAATGTTCCAGGCATCAGTGGTGCACTTTATTTTGTCACTTTTATAGATGATTTTTCTAGAAAAGTTTGGGTCTATGGTTTGAAGACTAAAGATCAGGTTATTAATGTCTTCAAAGAGTTTCATGCCAGAGTTGAAAGAGAGACAGGAAAGAAACTGAAATGTATAAGGTCAGATAATGGTGGTGAGTACACAGGGTTATTTGATAATTATTGCAGATCACATGGCATTCAACATGAGATGACAGTTCCTGGTACTCCTCAGCATAATGCAATTGCAGAGAGAATGAACCGCACCATCATGGAAAAGATCAGATGTATGCTTTCACAGTCCAAGTTACCTAAAAGATTTTGGGATGAGGCATTGAAGACAGCGGTTGATGTAATAAACTTGTCACCATGTACAGCTCTAGATGGTGATGTTGCAGAGCGTGTATGGTCAGGAAAAGATGTCTCTTATAAGCACTTGAGAGTGTTTGGTTGTCGTGCATTTGCACATGTTCCAGACATTGAGAGGTCCAAGCTGGATGGTAAGACAAAAGAATGTGCTTTGCTTGGTTACTCACATGATGAGTTTGGTTATAGACTTTGGGATCCAGAAAAGCAGAAGGTATTCAGAAGCAGAGATGTGGTATTTTTTGAAGATCAAACCCTTCAAGACTTCAAGAAGGAGGTGTCAGTCAAGTCTTCTGCAGGAGGATTAACAGACTGTGATCCAGTTACTCCTCTAGTAAATCAGGGTGATAGGGGAGATGTGCAAGAAAATAGTGCAGGAGCAGGTATTAACTCACCTGTAGGACATGTTGAGCAGGAAGGAGATCAGGAGCAACCTCCTACAGAGCCTCAGCTGAGAAGATCTATCAGACAACGTCAACCTTCCAAAAGGTATTCTACAGATGAATATATAATGCTTACTGATGCAGGTGAACCAGAATGTTACCAGGAGGCAGTTGAAAGTGAGCAGAAAAAGGAGTGGTTAGTAGGTATGCTGGAAGAAATGGATGCCTTACAGAAGAACCACACATATGATTTAGTGGAACTACCAAGAGGAAGGAAGGCTTTAAAGAACAAGTGGGTTTTCAGGTTAAAGACTCAACAGCATTGTTCTCAACCAAAGTACAAGGCCAGATTGGTTGTGAAAGGCTTTGGTCAAAAGAAAGGTATTGACTTTGAAGAGATTTTTTCTCCTGTTGTTAAAATGTCTTCAATTCGTGTTGCTCTAGGTATTGCTGCTAGTCTAGACTTGGAGGTTGAGCAGTTAGATGTGAAGACAGCTTTTCTTCATGGTGATTTGGAGGAGGAAATCTATATGGAGCAACCAGAAGGCTTCAAAGTCAAAGGTAAAGAAAATCTTGTCTGCAGATTGAAAAAAAGCTTATATGGGCTGAAGCAAGCTCCAAGGCAGTGGTACAAGAAATTTGATTCATTTATGGCTGAAAATGGATACAAAAGAATGGCTTCAGATCATTGTGTGTATATCAAATGGTTTAGTGAGGATTTTGTCATACTCCTACTTTATGTTGATGACATGCTTATTCTTGGGAAAGATATGTCTATGATTGACAGGTTGAAGAAGGAGCTGAGCAATTCATTTGAAATGAAGGATATGGGACCAGCAAAGCAAATACTGGGTATGCAGATTTTCCGTGATAGAAGAATCAAGAAAATATGGTTGTCACAGAAAAGTACATTGAGAAGGTATTGGATAGGTTCAGTATGATCAATGCAAAGCCAGTTGGTTCTCCTCTTGCAGGTCACTTCAGGTTGTGCTCAGAGCAAAGTCCTTCAAGTGATGAGGAGAAGGAGAAAATGAAGAAGGTTCCTTACGCTTCAGCAGTCGGAAGTTTGATGTACGCGATGGTATGTACGAGGCCAGACATCGCATATGCAGTGGGTGTTGCTAGCAGATTTCTTGCAAATCCAGGGAAAGAGCATTGGGCAGCAGTGAAGTGGATCTTCAGATATCTCAGAGGAAGCTCCAAAGTTTGTTTAAGCTTTGGGGGTGGTCCAGCTGTGCTGATTGGTTACACAGATGCAGATATGGCGAGAGATATTGATACAAGGAAGTCCACATCAGGTTTCATACTTACTTTTGCAGGGGGAGCTGTGTCATGGCAATCCAGATTGCAAAGGTGTGTAGCTCTCTCTACCACAGAGGCAGAATATATTGCTGCTACCGAGGTCTGTAAGGAGATGCTGTGGATGAAAGAATTCTTACATGAATTGGGATTGAAACAGAAAAATTATGTGGTACATTGTGACAGCCAGAGCGCCATCCACTTGTGCAAGAACCCAACTTTTCATTTCAAGTCAAAGCATATAGATGTGAGATACCACTGGATTCGAAATGTGTTTGAAGAGAAGCAGTTACAGCTTCAGAAAATTCACACAGATGAAAATGGGGCAGACATGTTGACAAAGACCTTATCAAAAGAAAGGCAAGAGATATGCCGACAGCTGGTCGGCATGATTTCACACTAAGGAAGCATGAGACAGCCTCCCTTATGGGCTGAAGGGGGAGGTTGTTGGGCCCATGGCCCACTTATTCAGCCCATTAGGGCAAAAGGGAGCGCTACTCCTTTTTTTACCAGGGTTTGTTCTCTCTCTTTTATAAAAGGAGTAGCCGCCTTCCTTTTTTGGGTTTTCTTTTTTTTAAGGAGCAGCGTCTGAAAAAAAAAGAGGAGAAGCATGTAGCAGGTATTTCTTTTTTCTAGGAGCATGGATTGCTAGGGGAAGAGAAGGAAGGGCTGCTGCTTGGTGCTTAACTACGTGGGAGGACTTCCACTCCAGGAATCACGTGAAGGTGCTGCAGAAGAAAAACAAGAGAAGAAGAAGAAGAAGAAGAAGAGAAGGGAAGAAAATAAGGAGGTAATGCAGGAGACTGTATTTTTCGGTGACGTAATCCTTATATCCCTATTATTCTCTTGTGATTGTTTCTCAAGTTCTGGCAAGGGACTTTGAGACTTCGATATTTATTATTTTATAGTGGATCTTCTTCTCTGGCTTGCCCGTGGTTTTTTTTCTTTATCTTGAAGGGATTTTTCACGTAAATCTTGGTGTTTCTGTGATTGTGTGGTTTGCGCATTTTTATTTATTATTCCGTTGCGTATTACGGTCTGCTAGTATTTGCTCATACATGGATTCTTTTCCATCAGAGACCACTTCAAGCTTATACCGTCATTCTTGGCAGTGCAGATGCTGATGTGGGCGTCCGCTCCGGTCATGTTCAGCACCATGTTAGGCGACGTCCAAGTGTTGAAGCTGGAGGGGTATTCTGGAGGGGTATTGAGGGATGGAGACAGCCGTGGGCGAGTTCGCCACTGCCAGGTTCTTGGCCTGGTCTGCCTTGAATAACTCCTTTGTCGTCGTCTCGACCCCTCCTCCATCTGCATTCCCACTTCTGCCAGTTCGGCGGAGGTCGTGCCTCAGATCCGTTCCTCTTTCAGTTTCTCAAGCTGCTGAACATTTTCCTGCAGCTTTTGATGTAGCTGATCGCCTCGTCGACAATGGAAGTTTTATTAGCCTGTGGAGAGAGAGCGAGAGAGAGAGAGAGAGAGAAAAGTCCGATAAGAAGATCCATCACAATGCATGACCATCTCCATTTTTTTCCCCATTAACTACAGGCGTAGATTTCTATTGAAAAATAGTAGAATCGGCAAAATCCAAGGTAAAGATGAAACGAAAAATCAACTTGGGAAAAGAAAATGGACGCCAGAAAAGCCGATCTAATGGCGATGGAGTTGGACGCCACCGAAACTTGGATCTGCTGATCGACGTCTCTCTCCTTGGTACCTGTTACTTCTCTTAAAACAAAATTGAGATGAAGAAATCACGCTTGTATGCTCTCATGTGCACCGCGACATGCACCACCGAAATAGCGCTGCTCTTCTTCTTCTTCATTTTTCTAATCTTTCGTAGAAACCAGGAAAATAAAAGAAAGAAGAAAAACAAAATCTTATGTGGATAAAGAACAAGCACCTTGGCAGGCAGCTGGGGGATCGAGGAAGGCATGGAGATTCGAGAACATCTCCCTCATCTTCTTCCTCTTCTCCCTCTCGGCCCGTATGCGCTTCGCATGAAACGATTCGCGGCCAACTTTTCCCTCGTGTCCCCTGCCCTTGGAGGGCGAGCTCTTCGACGCCTCACTGGAGACCCACCGGCCAGAGGGATCATTCGAGCTCGACTCGGGTGGCTCCATGGACGTCTTGCGGCCGCTGCCGCTGGAGCCGTTGAGTTAAAGAACGCCCACGGCTGGGTAATCAGAACTTAATTTAATTATAAATTGAAGCGGTGGCAAAAGCCTGATGGTTGTCGTTTCTAAAATGATGATTATGCCTTTCATAATTTCTCTCTACTTCGTTCATCCTAAACAAACCCTCCTTTTCTGCCCCCTTCGTTTGGCCTATCAGGACTAGTTCCCGTTTGCCCTCTATTCCTATATTATGTGATATCCGAGCTATGATCTTGGATGCATCCAACATTCAGATCCGTCATGTCTATCGTGAGGCTAATGCTGTTGCGGACTGGATTGCGGCCAGGATGGCCTCTCACTCTGACCGGTGGATATGGAAACCGGGCGACCTCTGCCCTCTAGTCTTGTCTCAGTTATTAGTTTCTGATGTAACGGGTCCGTCCCGATCTAGGGTGGTGTGAATCACCGTCTGTACCAAAAAAAAAAAAAAAAAAAAAAAAAAAAAAAAAAAAAAAGCTAGAGGCAAGGAGCCATAGGCTAGCATAGAGGAGTTGGGACCAAGGAAGGCCGGGGCCGAGGGCCAAGAGGCCCTGAGGCAATGCGGCCGACGAGGCTAACCAGGAAGGAGAGCCGGATGCCGAAGGGAAGAGGCCAAAAGGAACCGAGGCCTAAGGGAGGGGAGGGGAGGGGAGTCGATGCCGAGCGGGGGGCCAGAGCGACCGGGCTGGAAAGGGGTGTTAGTGCCGGAAGGGAGTTGGAGAGGAGAGTTGGAGCTGAAAGGAGGGAGCGATCGGGCCAGAGAGGGGTACCGGTATCTGAGGGAGTCGAAAAGGAGAGTTGGAGCCGAGAGAGGGAGAGGAGGGGAGCTGAGGAGGGGAGTCGGTGCCGAAGGTGGGGGAGTCGGTGCCGACCTCTTAACGAAGGGGGGGTGAGAAGAGGAGTGGAGAGAAAAAAATGGGTGGGGAAAGGATTTAAAGGTAGTTTAGAATTTTTGTTGTGTATTTAGAAGCTCACATTAAAGAAATATATCTTTCCTCTTGTTTAAATCTTTAGCCCTAGCATTTATTTAAATTTTTCGGTTGAACCATCAGCTAATTTTATTAGTCATAAATGAATTCATTTGGCCATTTACAGCTTTTTTCCAAAATAAAGCACCTGGCTCGCTATATGTTTTAGAAATTATTCAAATAAATAAGTATAAAATTTTTCAATTTTTCATCCTCTTTTACTTTTTCTTCGTTCCATTTGCTTTTCATTATCAGCATTAAAATAGACATTACAATCTAAACTTATATTAGATGTGGAACACATTAATAATTGATATAGGTAAATTATTTATTACTAAAAAATATTTTCAAAGAAGATTGCATTAAGGTTACATAATTTTATTATTAAAAATTTAAAATTTTTTGAATTTAATCCTAAAAATTAATGTTGACACTATTTAAAGAATATCAAACAAAAGCACAGTATGTTGTTTTAGGATCTATTTTTTTTTCTGATTTATTAAAATATTTATCTCAATTAGGCATCTCGTACTTTAAGAATTTTTTTGATTTAATCTTTTATTTTTCTAAAATTTATTGGGCATTTAATTTAATTTTATATGAAATTAATTCTATTAAAATATGGCAAGCCAAATATAAAGCCTCATCCTATAAATTATAAGGTAACCTAGAATTTACTAATATAGTATTCAATGTAACTAATAATGTTTGATTTTTTTTCTTTGCATTACTCCATTAGACCAATGTACATATGGAGGTGTTACTTTATGCGTAGTTTTATCCGTGTTACAAAATTCATTCATTTTAGTTGAAACATATTCTTCACCTCTATCTATTGGTGGGGTGGGCTCAGGTTCAGGCTAGACCAAGGCTTGAACCTAGCCCAACCTGCATTCTTTATATATTATTAGTTCTATAATATATAAAATATATATTTAAATAAGGTTAGAAATGAGTTAGTTGGTGCCTTGGTCCGCTTTGGTACTTATTGAGAGATCTTTGTTTGACTTAATTTTTAAGGCCTTTATATAAAAATTATATATTCAGATCGGGTTAAACCAAGTTTGATCTTTTTTTTTTTAAAGCTTGAGCTCAGCCCAAAATTTGATTAGGTTTAGATACTTAGGTTTGACATAGTTCCATGGCCTAAATTTTGTGACTTGAGCCTGAAAATTTTTAGGTCAAGCTTGGGTAGGCCAACAAATTGCTTGGCCCATCCCACGGGTTGTTCAACCCATACTCACCCCTACCTCCATTGGTCCACAAAATTTTAATTTCTTTTCTAATTGATTTTCAACTTAGCTTTATAAAATTTAAAGTCGTCAAATAATGAATTAATTAGATAAACTTAAAAATATTTTGAATGATCATCCGTACAAGAAATATTTACTTTCATGTATCATGACATTGTTACTTTTACATATGTAACTATAAATTAATTACAAAAAATTTATATCATTCTTCACTGATTTGAATGGTTCTCTAAGTTGTTTGGCTTATATATAGTTTTCACATTTTTTTAAAAAAATTGATTTGAGATTTTGGAATAAAATATAAAATTATCATTTCTTATTCATATTTTGTATACCCAAGCGTACCATGCCACGTATGTTGGGTTTGGGCTCACTTCCTATGTGAAAAAAAGGCCCAATTGTGTAAGCCCACTTTGTGTCACACTTGTCTAAGTGGTGAGTCTGATTTGGTAAGAATCCCTAATCAGTGATGAGTATGATTAGGTAAGAGTCCATCTTGGGAAGAATCCCTAATCAGTGGTGAGTCTGATTAGGTAAGAATCCATCTTAGTAAGAATCCCTAATCAGTGGTGGGTCTATTAGGGTGATATTAGGGTTAATTTTTGAAAAAGAGAGAAGAGAGCCGCCATTCGAGAGAGAAGAGAAGAAGAAGCCCTTCCCGCACATACTCAGAGCAGCCACCGTAATATCGCTACTGCAAATTCATTCACATTGGATCGGGCTAAAATTTTGCCAGCAGGTTCAGGTCATCTGGTTCTTCATTCTGAATGGTTGGATCAGTAAAATAGGTTTTGAGGTGCAAGAAACTCAGGTCGGACAGTAGCTCTGTTTTGGGATTTGTTAAACTTCTTGGTTCTCTGTTGTAATCTTCTTAGCTTTATTGTTTGGTTGGCTGTGAGCACTCAGTTGTGTTCTTGTTTGAGACTCTCTTGTACCCTTGTTTGATCATAGTGGAGCTATTTCTTTGGCCTGGACGACCCGTGGTTTTTACCCTTACTTTGAGGGATTTTTCACGTTAAAAATCTTGGTGTCTCTTGTGTGTTTGTGATATTCAATTGCTGCCACAAATTTTGTTATTGCTTCTCACAGATTCTTGCAAGTTAGGGGAATATATCTCCGTTGCATATTATGATTTGTTGGTGCTGTGTTGTTATTTCCCCATCAGAGTGGTATCAGAGCTCTCAGGTTTGGGGCTATTTGACTTGCTTGAATGATGGAGGTAAATACAAATAAGATAGTTTATTTGAATATCACTAATTTTCATTTGTGGAAGGGCAAAATGAAGGATTTGCTATTTGTGAATAATTTGTATCTTCTTGTGTTTGCTACAAAAAAGCTGGATTCCAAGTCTGATGAGGAATGAGAATTTAAACATCAGCAGGTTTGTGGTTTTATTCGGCAGTATGTAGAAGATAATGTTTATAATCACATTGCTAATGAGACACATGCTAGAGCCTTGTGGGAGAAGATTGAATCATTGTATGCCTCTAAATCAGAGAATAATAAATTATATTTGTTGAATTATCTGATGAATTTGAGGTACAAGGAGGGGACTTCTATTTTAGATCACTTGAATGAATTTCAAGGGCTCCTAGATCAATTGTCAGGAATGGGTATCAAGTTTGATGATGAAGTGTTGGGACTATGGCTACTGAATACTCTACCAGAGTCTTGGGAGACATTTTAGGTTTTAATTACAAACTCAAACCCTAATGGTATTGTTACTTTGCAAATGGCAAAGGGTGGTGCTCTTAATGAGGAGATGAGAAAGAAGGCATAGGGTACTTCATCTCAGTCCGAGGAGCTTGTCACTGAAAATAGGGGGAGAAGTCAGAGAAAAGAACCAAAGGGTGGTAGAGAGAGAGAGAGCAGAAGCAAGTCCAAGTTAAGATATAAGTATGTGGAGTGCCATTATTGTCACAAAACAGCGCACATACAGAAGAATTATTTTATGAGGAAAAGGAAGAACAAAAAGCAAGAAGGGTAAACAGAAAGAGAAGGATCGTGATGATGATGATGATCGTGTTACCACTGCTATCGGTGATGATCTTATTATTCTCCGTGCACTACAGGAAAAATCAGAAATAGCGACGCCAATTTAGCGACGCATTTTTGCGTCACTAAATTGTGACCAAATTGCGATAACTCAGCGAGAAAAAAAAATAGCGACTCATTTAGCGACGCAATAATAATGCGTCGCAATATAACGACGCATTAGCGACGCAAAAACTAGAAAATAAAAAAAAATTATTAATATAGTGACACAGTGATTGCGTCGTTGTTTAGCAACGCAAATAACAAAAAAAAAAAAAATATATATTTTTTAATATAGCAACGAAATTATGCGTCGCTATTTTGCGACGCAATTATGCGTCGCTATATTGCGACGCAAATTTGCGTCGCAATATAGCGACGCATTAGCGACGAAAAAACTGTTTTAATAGTGACGCAGTGATTGCGTCGCTATTTAGCGATGCAATAGTGATGTATTTAACAAAAAAAATAAAAAAATTTAATTTTCAATAATGCGTCGCTATATTAAAAATTAATTTTTTTATTTTTTTATTAAATGCATCGCTATTGCGTCGCTAAAACCTAGAAAATTTAAAAAGATTCGTTAATATAGTGACACAGTGATTGCGTTGCTATTTAGCGACGCAATAGCGATGCAAATACCAAAAAATTAAAAAATTTAATTTTTCATATAGCGACGCAACATTGAGTCGCTATATTGCGATGCACATTTTGCGTCGCAATATAGCGACGCATTAGGGACGTAAAAATCCAAAAAATTAAAAAAAATTATTAATATAGCGACGCAACGGTTGCGTCACTATTTAGCGACGCATATACTAAAAAAATAAAAAAAATTATTTTTAATATAACGATGCAAAAACCTAGAAAATTAAAAAATAAATCGTTAATTTAGCGACGCATATAACAAAAAATAAGAATTTTTTTTGTGGCCGTGGTCGGCAACTAAGGCCGTGGCCTGGCCACCGCCAGGCCGCCGGTAAAATTAAAAAAAGGGGGTTTTTTTCCACAACCCCTCCCATGAAAAAAAATAAAAAATATAAAGTGGTTCCCTCCTTTCTTGTCGGCCACGGCAGTATCCGTCGTCGATCATCGTCGATCGGGATCATGGCTTGGATCGATCGCAACCGTCAGATACTTGTAGATCGGATGGATTGCAACCGTCGAATTGATCATCGCCGATCGGGATCATGTCTTGGATCGATCGCAACTGTCGGATTGTCACCGATCGGATGGATCGCAGCGGTCAGATCGATCATCGCCGATCGGGATCATGGCTTGGATCGATCGCAACCGATCGAATATCGTCGCCGATCGAATGAATCACAACTCTCGAATCGATCATCGTCGATTGGGATCATGGCTTGGATCGATCGCAACCATCGGATCGTCACTGATCAGTTGGATCGCAATCGTCGGATCGATCATCGCCGATCGGGATCATGGCTTGGATCGATCACAACTGTCCGATATCGTCGCCAATCAGATGGATCGCAACGTTCGGATCAATCATCGCCGATCGGGATCATGCCTTATATCGATCGCAACCGTCGGATCATCGCCGATCGGATGGATCGCAACGGTCGAATCGATCATCCCCGATCGGGATCATGGATTGGATCAATCGCAACTGTCGGATCGTCGCCGATCGGTTCTATATGTAATGGTCGGATCGATCATCCTAGATCGGGATCATGGCTTGGATCACTCGCAACCGTCGGATATCGTCGCTGATCGGATGGATCGCAACGGTGGGATCGATCATCGCCGATCGGGATCATGGCTTTGATCGATCGCAACCATCGGATCGTCGCCGATCGGATGGATGGCAATGGTCGGATCGATCATTGCCGATCAGGATCATGGCTTGGATCGATCACAATCGTCGGATCGTTGCCGATCGGATGGATCACAGCGGTCGGATTGATCATCACCGATCGGGATCATGGCTTGGATCACTCGCAATGGTCGGATATCGTAGCCGATCGGATGGATCAAAACAATCGGATCGATCATCGCCGATCGAGATCATGGCTTGGATCGATCGCAACCATAGGATCGTCGCCGATCGGTTGGATCGCAACGGTCGGATCGATCATCACCGATCGGGATCATGGCTTGGATCACTCGCAACCATCAGATATCGTCGCTGATCGGATAGATCGCAATCATCGAATCGATCATCGCAAATTGGGATCATGGCCTGGATCGATCGCAACCATCGGATCCTCGCTGATTAGTTGGATCACAACCGTCGGATCGATCATCGCCGATCAGGATCATGGGTTCAATCGATCGCAACTATCGGATATCATCGCCGATTGGATGGATCGCAATCGTTGGATCGATCATCGCAGATCATGATCATGGCTTAGATCGATCGCAACCATCAGATCATCGCCAATCGGATGGATCGCAACGGTCGAATCGATCATCCCCGATCGGAATCGTGGCTTGGATCGATCGCAACCGTCGGATATCGTTCCCGATCGGATGGATTGCAACGGTCGGATCGTCGCCGATCGGTTGGATCGCAATGGTCGGATCGATCATCACCGATTGGGATCATGGCCTGAATCAATCGCAACCGTCGGATCGTCGCCGATTAGTTGGATCGCAATCGTCGGATCGATCATCGCTGATCGGGATCATGGGTTCAATCGATCGCAACCATCGGATATCATCGCCGATCAGATGGATCGCAACCAACGGATCGATCATCGCTGATCAGGATCATGGCTTGGATCGATCGCAACCATCCGATCGTCGCCAATCGGATGGATCGCAGCGGTCGGATCGATCATCACCGATCGGGATTATGGCTTTGATCGATCGCAACCGTCGGATCGTCGCCGATCGGATGGATCACAACTGTTGAATCGATCATCGCCGATCGAGATCATGGCTTGGATTGATTGCAACCATTGGATTGTCGTCGATCGGTTCTATATGTAATGGTCGGATCGATCATCCCCGATCGGGATCATGGCTTGGATCACTCGCAACCGTCGGATATCATAGCCGATCGGATGGATCAAAATGGTCGGATTGATCATCCCCGATCGGAATCATGGCTTGGATCGATCGCAACCGTCGAATCATCGTCGATCGGATCGATAGCAGCAGTCGGATCGGTCATCGTCGATCGGGATCATGGCTTAGATCGATCGCAACCGTCGGATCGTTGCCGATCGGTTGGATCGCAACGGTCGGATCGATCATCGCCAATTAGGATCATGGACTGGATCAATCTGATATTTAGGACACTTTATTAATAATATCATATTATAATATATATTAACTTATATTAGTTCATAATATTATAATTAAAATAATAACAATAAATTATGGTATTCTAATAAATAATGGTTGTAATATAACATCAATGTAGTATTTGCTAATTAGTGATTCTGATCGATAGTAAATTAATTAAAGAAATTGCTTTACGATTATTTAGTGCTTATTATGTTTTAAATTAATTCAGTCCTAATTGATTAGTGATTTTTATATAGTCATGGTTCAATTTCTCAATCTATTAAACTATGCATGACATTTTATTGGTGAACATTTGACATATATGAGTTCTAATTTTATTGATATTATAATATGATTTTATAATAATTTTATAATATCATATTATAATATGATTTTATAATATCATATTATGTCTTGATTATTTACATCCTGCTTCAAATTGAATGATGCATTACATTATGTAATGCTAGAATGAATGTCTTGTTGTAGTTCTATTTAATTTTCAGTACCGAATTAGTAGTTTCAATGATTTATATTTTAGTCTTCACATAGAATTATGTAATGAGTTTATTACGGAGTTGACAAGAATTTCTGAATAACAAGCATAAGTTCGATTGTCTTTGAATTTTCATATTATTTCTCATAGCACTATAACCTTTAGACCCGTTTGAGAATTTGTAAGACTTAGTCTTACAAATTCTCAAATTGTCCTGGTGGACAGTTTGAGAATATTTTTTGCGATATGTTAGTCTGCTATTAATCATTGTTGGTTGATATTGTGGTTTGTATTTGCTCATACGTTCTCCTAGTGTGGCATATATGCCATACATTTAGGAGAACATATGGGGAAATGCTGCTGAAATTTCAACGTAACCGATCGATGATAATTAATAGTAGAATAACATATCACAAAAAATATTCTTGAATGGGATAGGACCTTACCTTTTAGACATGGAGTGAAGGTGGAATTAATTTAGGACACTTGAATGCTTGTGAAGTCTCATGATTGAACGGACCGCCTTGCGGCCCGACCTGAACTCAAGCCCTAGCATTAGCCTAGCATGAACCTGTGCCTCGGTCCTTGCTAGCACGCCAAGGATCGTAGCCATGGCTCGGCCTTGCAGGGTAGGGACCTTAGTTGTGTAAAAGAAAATTTGTTTAGTGATTTAAATGGTTGTTATTAACCTTAGTTATGTAAAAGAAATAATTTAGTTATATATTTAGTAATGCTAATATAGTTTTATAATGTGGTTTCCTTTAATGTTTTACCAGAAATTGTATAAGTCGGTCAAAAATGAGCGGGGCTCGCTCGTGGATGTATGCAAGGATAAAAGATGGCTTGCTTAATCCAGATTTTCTGAATGGATTGGAAGAATTTATCGCATTTGCATGTAGCCAACCTGAATGGATGGATGGGCCTAGGATTAGGTGCCCATGCAACTTTCACAGGTGTCAGAATAAAGCCTACAGAGATGTTGAAACTGTTAAGGTGCATTTGTGTAAAAAGGGGTTTGTTCCTAATTATGATGTTTGGTACTGTCATGGTGAACCAGAGGAAATTCTAGCAGCTGTTACAAGCCAACAAGTGTCAATTCCGTAGATGAACCATTTGTGAATTTAAACACATATGAAGAAATGGTGATGAATGCATCGGGTAATGAATTCAATCAGAATACATTTATGGAAGAACCAAATCCAGATGCACAATAATTTTATGATATGTTGTGTGCTGCAAATCAAGAATTGTATCCTGGTTGTGAGGGTCATTCCCAGTTGTCTACGGCTGCTCGGTTGTTGAATATTAAGGCAGAACATCGATTATCAGAAAAGGCGTTCAATTCTGTAGCTGGGTTAATCAAGGAAATTTTGCCAAATGATAATGTTGTAGCAGACAGTTTTTACTCAACGAAGAAGTTGTTGCGTGGGCTTGGGCTCCCAGTTAATAAGATCGATTGTTGCTTGAACAATGTATGATATATTGGGGTGAAGACTCAGAGCTGAGATGGTGTAAGATTTATGGGCAATCGAGGTACAAAAATGGCGAAGGGGGAGCTAGTACAAGTAGGAGGAAAAGTGTGCCTTACAAGAGGATGCATTACTTTCCTCTTACTCCACGCCTGCAGAGATTATACAGATCTGAGGCTACAGCTGCTGATATGAGATGGCATGCCGAACATGAATCTAAAGAGGATGAAATGCGGCATCCATCAGATTCAAAAGCTTGGAAGCATTTCAATGAAAATCATCCTGATTTCGCTGAAGATATAAGGAATGTGAGATTAGGTCTTTGTACCGATGGCTTCCAACCATTTGGTCAAGCGGGGCAACAGTATTCATGTTGGCCTGTGATACTGACTGTATATAACCTTCCTCCATGGAAGTGCATGAAAGATTGCAATGACAGTTTTGGTTCCAGGACCATCAAATCCAAAGGAAAAGATTGATGTCTTCCTGCAACCGTTGGTGGCCGAATTGAAAATGTTGTGGGAAACAGGAGTCATAGCCTACGACATTTCTATGAAACAGAATTTCATCATGAGAGCTGCTTTGATGTGGACAATAAGTGACTTCCCGGCATATGCAATGTTGTCTGGTTGGAGCACTGCTGGACGTCTGGCATGCCCTCATTGCATGTATGATTCGGATGCATTTACATTGCAGAAGAGTGGTAAGCAGTCATGGTTTGATAATCATAGGAAGTTCTTGCCCCAAATCATCCTTACAGGCGTAACTTGATCGCCTTCCGAAGAACAAAGCAGTCACAAAATTCGCCGAACCGGTTAGGTCCGGCACGGATATATTTGATACTATAGAGCATTTGGGGTTGAGGTATGCTTGGGAACCATATGCAGATAGAATAAATGGCCGTATATGTAAAGAACATAACTGGAAGAAGCGGAGTATATTTTGGGATTTGCCTTATTGGAGCACAAATCTCATCCGGCACAACTTGGATGTTATGCATATCGAGAAAAATTTCTTTGATAACATATTTAACACGGTGCTAAACATCCCGGAAAAACAAAAGATACTGCAAAGTCAAGAGAAGAACTTAATCAGTATTGCAGAAGAGGTGATTTGAGGAGGCCGATGGGACCTATCCTAAAGCCTGTTACACTCTTGACAGAAATTCACGAGAAGTTTTATGTAACTGGCTTAGAGGGTTAAAATTTCCAGATGGTTATGCCTCAAATATCGGTAGGTGTGTGGACATGCATAAGCTCAAGTTGTTCGGCATGAAGAGTCATGACTGCCATGTTTTCATGCAACGGTTATTGCCTATAGCTTTTCGTGAGTTGCTTCCGCAACATGTCTGGAAGGCATTGACGGAGCTCAGCTTGTTCTTCAAGGAGTTATCTGCCGCAGTCATTACTTCTGCATCCATGGCAAGGCTTGAGGAGGAAATTCAATTATTTTATGCAAGCTGGAGCGAATATTTCCTCCCAGTTTTTTTGACTCAATGGAGCATTTACCGGTTCACTTGCCATACGAAGCGAGCATAGCTGGTCCCGTGCAGTATCGCTGGATGTATCCTTTCGAGAGGTAAATATATATCATTAAGATATGTTGACATTTCAAATATTATTTCATTGCGAGAAATTGGTTAATTTTTTTTTCAACTTTACATATAGGTACCTTAAGAAGTTAAAAAATAATGTGCGTAATAAGGCAAGGGTTGAAGGTTCTATATGCAATGCACACTTGGTCGAAGAAGTTTCAGCTTTTGCCTCGCATTACTTTGAGGGTCACGTCCACACGAGGAGCCGAAATAACGATGACGTATGTGTGGACGAAGGAGAACCTAATGACGGTAGAATATCAATTTTTAAAGGTATCGGCCGTTCATTTGGTGCAGAAGTCAAGAAATCTTAGCGATATGGAGTATAATGCAGCACATTATTACATCCTAATGAACTATCGATCCATATATTGAGTAAGTATATACTTCAATGCTTAATTGGAACTTCTAATTTAAATTGCAATATACCATAATATTTAATTGCTAACAGATGTTTTATCCTTATCATCCCATAAGGATGTATTGTGATAGACAACGACAGATGAATCCCGACATCAGTCAAGTTGCAATTGGGCAGAAGTTAGAAACGGAGTTCGCTTACTGGTTTTATGAATTTGTGAGTAGTATCACTCAATCAATTTTAATAATGGCT
Organism: Calamus simplicifolius; assembly: GCA_900491605.1. Taxonomy (NCBI): domain Eukaryota; kingdom Viridiplantae; phylum Streptophyta; class Magnoliopsida; order Arecales; family Arecaceae; genus Calamus; species Calamus simplicifolius. The sequence continues at coordinate 865,946 of UESW01004010.1, forward strand.
TTTATTTTTTGAATTGGTTGTGAATAGCTTATTAATTTATAGGTAAACGGTCCATGGTCCACAACCGATAATATTTTCATTAAATGTCTATCGCAATGGCCATTGAAGACCGTAACAACCTCTACTGGCTATTTTGTTAATGGGTACAAATTTCAGATTGAACGATTAGCAGCTTCAAGAGGCACGCAGAACTGGGGCATGTGTGTTAAAGGAGAAAGTGTTGGAGCAAATATGCAGGATTATTATGGAAAGTTAGTAGAGGTGGTTGAAGTTGAATATCCCGGTTGGCCTATGAAACGAACCGTATTGTTTCGTTGTGATTGGTTCGATCCGACAGTTCCTGTGGGAAAAAAGGGTTCATAACGACTACAATTTGTTGAAGTGAACCATCGACGAAGATTGATATGACCATTCATCCTTGCATCCCAAGCTCAGCAAGTGTTTTACTGCGGATATCCAAGTTTGCGCAACGACAAGCGAGATTGGTGGGCTATTTCTAAAATCGTCCCACGTTCAACAATCGTATTAGAGGAGAGTTCATCAAGTCAATCAGCCGAGTGCCCTGCATTTCAAGAGGATGAGATGGAAATGCATGCAATTGAGGACGACACAAGGGCTCCTGAAACATCACTTAGAGATCCAAATGGTGATGTCCAAGAAATTGCGGATGCAAATGTTCGGTTTCCTTCCGATGATAATGAAACTGAATCGCAGTCCGATACGGCATCGGATGTTGAACCAACATTTCACGAAACAAATGACACGATTAAACATAGAGGTTTTTTAAATTCAATTTATTTTTATAAGTGTTAAATTTTTACATAGTCAATCATTAATCGTAATTTAATTCATGAATCTTTAGTATTTTCAGTATGACGGGCAGAGGTAGATCTACCGACGATAGATAGAGTGAGCAGAGACGTAGCCCTGCCGCATCAGATCCAATGAGCTTTGGAGATGGAGAGTTTGGATCTCCACACATCGCACAGCCTTCTCTTCAGATCGGCGGTGATCCTGCATTAGTATTACCATCCAGCCGATCGGCACATACCTCCGAGAGTTCTTCCACATCGGCCGCACCGTACTTCGACTGGATGCTCATGGGCTGTAAGTATATACTAATTGTAAATATATCATTTATGTTTTTAAGTCAATTACTTATAAACATATATTTTTTTAACAGATTTATTGAGCAGCATCATGTATCGAGCCACATCAGCTCTATTTTCAGAGGCGTGCAGATCCCAGTGGCTACGATTGGCGCCATGTATCTACAGCCACGAGGGAGTTTTATTTTTCAGAGTTTCAGGTAAACTTATTAAATATAATTTATCTTATAATTTCTTAATCTTAATAAATTCTTAAACTAACTATTTATTTTAATGCAGAAAAAGTTTACGTGGGACCCTGCCATCCATGATGCCATTAGGGCAGCATGGAAGCTCTTACGCACGCCGATACTCCGACATGCTTCATCATTGGAGGTCATCGGGTCAGCATCCTGCGCATGTGCCAGAGGGTATTTGGCATGAGTGGCAGCAGGCCTGGTAGTCCGATGGCTGGCATAGGAGGTCCGCATCAGCCAGCACGAACCGCCGATCTGAGAAGGGCGGTCCTGGCACGGGTCTCTCCCGCCACACTTCGGGCTCCATTTCGATTCAGGAGCACAGACGCCGTATGGTAAGAAAACATAAATATTTTAATTACTAATTTAGTTATTTACAAATATTTTATTATATCAATTTTTTTTCTGTTATAGTTTGAGCAGGAGGGCAGAGATCCTGGTGAGTTTCGTCTATTCAGGGCGACACACACCAGGAGGGACGTTCCTGGGTCGATACACGATCACGGGAGGTTGCGGTAAGAAATTAGCTTTATAGTATCTGTTTAATTTCTAAAATTTTATTTAGAGAAATTTATTGATTCATTTATTGTTGATTTTATAATTCAAAGGCACGAGTCGAGGAGCTTCGTCCCAGGCATCGCAGGTCGACTCCACTGATGGGGACCGCCCGTCGAACTCTCATCAGAGGAGAGTCGACGTGTATTTTTGGAGGCTGTTGGTGCCCAGCCGCGAGACCGCAGGGTCTATGGTCTGGGCACTAGAGCTTCTGTATATTTTCCCTATCAGGCCTCCAGTTCGCGCTATTCTGGCGATATTCCTGCCGAGCGTTTAGAGGACATTCGGAGATCTATTACGGAGAGGTTCGGCAGGAGATTCAGCAAGAGTTCGACCAGCGCATGGAAGTCCTTCAGCACGAGCTTCTGACATAAGAGAGCAGATGCGTCACATGCGGGATATGGTTAGCCGCAAGTCGCAGGGTTTCCAGCCTCCACGTGATTGTGATAGTGAAGATTCTTGATGTATTTTTTTCTTTACTTTTTATGTGTTGTACATGAAAACTTCAAAATTTTAATATATTAATTATTTTTGGAAATTTAATGATGAATGTTTGATTAATATTAGTGTTTCGATCAATATGTTTCGATCATAATTTTTGTAAATTTAACCGTTTTAATTTTAATATTTTATATTTTTAAAAAAAAATTAATTAGCGACCCATTAGCGACTAAAATTGCATTGCTAATATATCTAAAATATTATTATTAAATATTACGATGCATTCAATTGCGTCGCAATATTGCGATGCAATTGAATGCGTCACAATATTAAATTTAGCCATTTTAATTTTTATCTTTTTTATTTTTTAAAAAATATTTAATTAGCGATGTATTAGTGACTGAAATTGTGTCACTAATATTTCTAAAATATTATTATTAAATATTGCGATGCAACATCTTAGCGCCGCAACATTGCGACACACTTGGTTGCGACGCACTTGGTTGCGTCGCAATATTAAATTTAACCATTTTAACTTTTAATTTTTAATATTTTTTTATAAAAATTTAATTAGCGACTCATTAGCGACTAAAATTGCGTCACTAATATTTTTAAATATTATTATTAAATATTGCAACGCAAAGACGTTGCGACGCAACAAATGCATCGCTGAGAGTTGCTATTTAGCAACACAATTGCGACTAAATTCATTCTGTGATGAGACTTACATCGATGCTACAGTTACATCGCTAATGCGTCGCAAAACCCAGTTTAGCGACGCATTAGTGATGCATTTTTACATCGCTATATTTATTTTCTGTTGTAGTGGTGACCATGAGTCAGTTAATCTTGTATCAGATGAGAGCATGTGGATAATTGATAGTGGCGCTACACTGCATGTTACACCAAAGAAGGAGTTCTTCATGTCTTACACTTCTGGTGACTTTGGAGTGTTAAAGATGGGTAATGATGGTGTGTCTAAGGTGATTGGTGTTGGTGATGTTTGCCTACAAACCAGCATGGGAATGAAGCTGCTACTTCGAGGAGTCAAACATGCTTCGGATGTTCGCTTTAATTTGATTTCTGTGCAGATGCTTGATGATGGTGGTTATGATAATCATTTTGGTTCTAGAAAGTGGAAACTCACCAAAGGTAACTTGGTTATGGCTAGAGGGGAGAAAATTTCTAAACTGTATTAGACAAAAGCTTTGGTTGCTAAAGACAATGTGAATGTCGTGGATATGAAGGCATCTTTGTGGCACCGAAGGCTTAGTCATATCAGTGAAAAAGGACTGAACTGCTTAGCTAAAAAGATGTGCTTCTAGGATTGAAGAGTGCAAAGTTAGAGAAGTGTTCTCATTGCATGGCTAGTAAACAAAACAGAGTATCCTTTAAGAAGTATCCTCCCTCAAGGAAGTCAGAGTTGCTCTTGAATTGGTGCATTCTAATGTTTGTGGTCTGTTGAAGGTAAAATCCTTTAGTGGTGCACTTTATTTTGTTACCTTTATTGATGATTGTTCCAGAAAACTATAGGTCTATGCATTGAAGACAAAAGACCAAGTGTTGGAGAAGTTCAAACAGTTTCAAGCATTAGTTGAGAGACAGTCAGACAAGAAGCTGAAATGTATTTGTACTAACAATGGTGGTGAGTATTGTGGACCTTTGATGTCTATTGCAAGCAGCAGGGTATTGCATATGAAAAGACTCCTCCTAAAACTCCTCAGCTGAATGGTTTAACAGAAAGGATGAATAGAACATTGATTGAGAGAGTAAGGTATATGCTCTCTGAAGCAAAATTGCCCAAACACTTTTGGGTGAGGCACTGTACACAGCAGTGCATGTTATTAATCTTAGTCCTACTATTGCATTGGACAGTGAGGTGCTAAACAAAATTTGGTTTGACAAGAATGTCAGATATGATCATTTCCGAGTTTTCGGTTGCAAGGCATTTGTGCATGTTCCAAAGGATGAGAGATCCAAGTTGGATGCTAAGACGAGACAGTGCATCTTTATAGGTTATGGTCAAGATGAATTTAGTTACAGGTTTTATGATCTTATTGAGAAAAAGCTTATTAGAAGTCGTGATGTGGAGTTCATGGAAGACCAAACCATTGAAGACATTGATAAGGTGGAAAAGACTACACCCAAAAAAGGTAATAAGCTTATTGATGTTGATCCATTTCGGTTGCCTGTTCACAATTTGGATAATGCTAAGAGTAGTGTTCAACAAGATGAGCAACATAATTATGTTGATGATCAATAGCTTGGAGATGAGTTAGATGTTCTAACTAATGATGCTGAAGAGGAACATGAGATGTCACAAGATGATAATCCTAGTTATGCTCCTAAACCACCTCAAAGTCAACTCAGGAGGTCTAACAGACAGAGACAACCATCTACAAGGTATTCGTCTGATGAGTATGTGACCTTGACTAATGGGGGAGAACATGAGAGTTTAGAAGAGGCCATTGAGAGTGAAGAAAAACAAAAGTGGTTGGATGCAATGCGAGATAAGATGCAATCTTTGCATGACAATCACACTTATGATTTGGTGAAGTTGCCTAAAGGCAAGAGGGCCTTGGAAAATAGGTGGATTTGCAGGGTGAAACATGATAGTAATGTTGCATCTCCAAGGTATAAAGCCAGATTAGTGGTAAAAGGCTTCAGACAGAGGAAGGGTGTTGATTTTAATGAGATTTTCTCACCTGTGATGAAGATGTCTTCTATTAGAACCGTGTTGAGTTTGGCTGCTACTCTTGATTTGGAGGTAGAGCAAATAGATTTGAAAACTGCTTTCCTTCATGGTGATTTGGAGGAAGAGATTTACATGAAGCAACCTGATGGCTTTCAAGTTGAAGGCAAGGAAGACTATGTGTGTAGGCTAAAAAAGAGGCTATACGGTTTAAAGCAGGCTCCGAGGCAATGGTACAAGAAGTTTGAGTTTGTCATATGTGAGCAAGGCTACAAGAAGACTACTTCTGACAATTATGTCTTTGTTAAAAAGTTTTCTGATGATGACTTCATTATCCTGTTATTGTATGTTGATGATATGCTTATTGTTAAAAAAAATGTTTCTAGGATTGACAGGTTAAAGAAGCAGTTGGGCAAGTCATTTGCAATGAAGGACATGGGAGCTACTGTCACAGGAACACTATATTGAAATGGTGCTGCAAAGATTTCAGATAAAAAATGCTAAGGCTGTAAGCACTCCTCTTGCTACTCATTTTAAGCTGAGTGCTAAACAAAGTCCTTCAAATGAAGTTGAGAAATTAGATATGGAATGGGTTCCTTATGCTTCTGTTGTGGGTAGTTTGATGTATGCAATGGTGTGCACAAAACCTGACATAGCACATGCTGTTGGTACTGTCAGTAGATTTCTATCAAACCCAGGTAGAGAGCATTGGAATGCAGTAAAATGGATTTTAAGGCATCTTCGTGATACAACTGGTATGAGGCTTTGTTTTGAAGGTGATGAGCCCACATTGGTGGGGTACTCAGACTCAGATATGGCTGGAGACATTGATTCCAGAATGTCCACTTCGAGCTATATGATTAAATTTGCAGGGGGAGCTATGTCTTGGCAATCTAAGTTGCAGAGGTGTGTAGCATTGTCAACGACAGAGGCAGAGTTCATTGCCATTACTGAAGCATGTAAGGAGTTGCTATGGGTGAAGAAATTCTTACAGGAGCTAGGCTTTGTTCAGAACCAATATTTGTTGTTTATTGACAGTCAAAGTGCTATCCATCTTGGTAAGAATCCAACTTTCCATTCAAGGTCCAAACATATTGATGTGAGCTATCATTGGATACGTGATGTTTTGTATGCTAAGTTATTGAAGTTGGCTAAAATTCATACTGATAATAATGGTGCTGATATGATGACTAAAGCATTACCAAGAAGGAAGTTTGAAACTTGTTGTGAGATCGCCAATTTGGCGGTTATCTCGACATAGTTATGAGGGGGAGATATGTTGGGTTTGGGCTCCCTTCCTATATGGAGAAAAGGCCCAAATGTGTAAGCCCACTTTGTGTCATACTTGTCTAAGTGGTGAGTCTGATTTGGTAAGAATTCCTAATCAGTGATGAGTCTGATTAGGTAAGAGTCCATCTTGGTAAGAATCCCTAATCAGTGATGAGTCTGATTAGATAAGAATCCAACTTGATAAGAATCCCTAATCAGTGGTGAGTCTGATTAGGTAAGAATCAAACTTGGTAAGAATCGCTAATCAGTGGTGGGTCTATTAGGATGATATTAGGATTAATTTTTGAAAAAGAGAGAATAGAGCCGCCATTCGAGAGAGAAAAGAAGAAGAAGCCCTTCCCGCATATACTCAGAGCAGCCACCATAAAATTGCTCCTACAGATTAGTTCACCGTTGGATCGGACTGAAATTTTGACAATAGGTTCGAAACATATTGTTCTTCATTCTGAACGGTTGGATCGGTGAAACAAGGTCTTAGATGCGAGAAACTCAGGTCGGACAGTAGCTCTATTTTGGGGTTTGTTAAACTTCTTGGTTCTCTATTGTAAGCTTCTTAGCTTTATTGTTTGGTTGGCTGTGAGCACTTATTTGTGTTCTTGTTTGAGACTCTCTTGTACTTTTATTTGATCATAGTGGAGCTATTTCTTTAGTCTGGACGACCCATGGTTTTTACCCTTGCTTTGAGGGGTTTTCCACGTTAAAAATCTTGGTGTCTCTTGTGTGTTTATGATATTTAATTGCTGCCACAAATTTTGTTATTGCTCCTCACAGATTCTTGCAAGTTGGGGGAATATATCTCCGCTGCATATTATGATTTGTTGGTATTGTGTTATTGTTTTCCCATCAACGTATTAGAATAATCAAAATTTGTGACTGATATAGGTCAATGAGAAATGTTATTAATATTAAAAGAAAGCTTTATTATGTTTAAATAGAACATCCAGAAAATAATCGTTTTCAACAAAATTACATTTTTTCTAAATGAAATCTTGTTAGACTCAAATACAACTCTATAACCATGTTGAACTAACAAAGATGCACTAATTAATTTTTTTCTAATTTTTGTAGCAGGACAAACTCTATTTATTGTGTAAAATTTTTTAGATGACAATTCTAACTTGGCGTGACCTTTTCCTAGGAATAAAGCCACGCTCCCATTCCTGATGCCCATAGCTGTTGTGCCTTGTGGTTGATGAGAGGAAAAGAAATTTTTATTAGTGCACATGCAAACATTATCCTTAAAGTTAATGTACTGATCATTTAAATTAAAAATAACATTTTAACTCTGGGCTAGAGATAAAATATTTGTGAGATAGGAAAGAATCGCCGGTCCTTATAGTGACCACATTAGCCTATAGTTTAAGGGCAATAGGAGGTCCAAATACTTTAGGGCTTGTCCATGATGGGCGTAGCAATCCTTAGCCTTATGATTTGGCTTTCTACATACCTGACAAACTAATTCTCTCTCTCTCTCTCTCCCTCCATAAGCTTCTCTCTCTACAAGCTGATAAAACTACCATTGTGGACGAGGCGATCAGCTACATCAAAAAGCTACAGAAAAACGCTCAGCACCTTAAGAAACTGAAAGAGGAATGGATCCAAGGCACGACCTCCGTCGAACCAGCAGAAGTGGGAATGCAAATGGAGGAAGGCGTCGAGACGACGACAAAGGAGGCATTCAAAGCAGACCAGGCCAAGAACCTGGCAGTGGCGAACTCGTCCATGGATGTCTCCATCCCTCAATACCCCTCTAGCTTCAGCACTTGGACGTCACCTAACATGGTGTTGAACAAATAAGGAGCCACATCGTTATTTGTCATATATTGAGAGTGATGTCATTATTAACCTTGCAAACTTTAAGGCAAAGTTTTTTAGAATTAAAAATTAATATTAATTTTTAGAAAATTCATAATGACTTCTAACACTTCTCCTCCTTACAAACTTCATGCTAACAATGCCAAGCTTGTTGTTGCCATCGAGACGTCAATTATTGAAAAGGATGATAACGATGCAAGGATAGTAGACCTTCCACGTGTGAGAATTTCATAGTATATTTGATCCTGCGGGGTTGAGGACACCAACCTTCTTGGCAGTTGAAGGCTCCAAGAACACTAATGAAGTTGTTCTGGCTCCCAATCTTGAGAATGGTCTTGATCCTCAAAGAGGCAATATCTGGTAAGAAGAGCATGGTGCTTGAGGCAAAGAATGGTATCCTGAGGCAAAGCTAAGTTCTTTAAGAGATTGAAGGCGTGGTGACCATCGGAGATCGCCCGAGATGCGGCGTGTAAGGAAAGCACTTTATAAGTTGTTGTAAGCACAGTGCATTATGTAGCAACCATGTGGTCAAAGATAAATGTTACATACACTTATAAAGAAAAAAAATATTAAAAGATAAGCTTCTATTTGTCATGCTTATTTTAGTCAAATATGATTCGCACTACATTAACATATAATCATCATTTTGGATGGGGTTTGTTGTATACGCTTCAGCTAAAAAGTAATTCTTTTCTTTATAATACAAAACAATGTTAAACGATAAAAGAGACAAAAAATTGCATGATTTCTTGGGGAGAGAAACATATTTGTTATTATTTTTGGTCCAAGTATTATACTTAAAAATTATGTGGAAATTTTGACACCCATTTTTCTTCATAAGCCTACACTCTAGCCCTATGAGGTTTTGTTTGGTTCCCACCATCTTCTTAGAAAAAATACTTTTCCTGAAAAGAGCTTCCATTTCATTTTGTTTGGTTAACGAAATCCATGCTAGGAAGTTTAATACAAGTACAATAAAAAAGCCATGACTTTCTAAAAAGCAGCAACACATATGAGAGTTAGGAGGACATCTTCCCACGAATCATGTTTTCTCATAAGCCGACTTATAACGAATCAAAACGAAGCCTCAATGTTTGTGTTAAAAGATAGGCTACATATTGTGCACTTTCAACCATAATATGTGACATTATAATGGTGTATTTCAAGTGATCCAAAATATGTTAAGATAGATTGAAAGTAAAGTTTTCTCAAAATTCAATCTATATCAAGATGAGTTGAGGCTAGAATTTTGAATTCATTAAAAATTTATTTAATTGCAAGCAAAATTACTTAGAAAACTTATTTTTATTAAAAATAAAATATTAGTTTCATTGGCAAATAAATTGGCAAATACGAAAAACTCATTTTAAAGTCTTTGAAAAGCCTTTCCCTTTTTTTATAAAAAATATCATTATTTATTTTCTTTCCCTTGGATATTTTCTCGAATAAGTGAACCTTCATAAACTTTGTATATTTGCACAATCATTTATAGCTACCTCTTCAAGATTTTGCAAATAATTTTTTTGTAGTGATGTCTTGGGGATGTATTTCACATTTTAATAATTTTTGGTTTCTTGCACTTTTCCTTTTTTTGAATTAATTATCTAATTAAGGTATATGGAGAATAACTTGCCAAACACCTGAACTGCTACGTCCCTTAAGGAGTTGAGCTCCATTTGTCATCTAGTAGAATGTCTGGGAGGTGACTCTTTTCCTTTTTCAATCTGATTCAACTCTTCAATCTCACTTTCCAAAGAGAAGAAGAGCTTCTCCTTATTTTCGTGCCAACCTTTTTTCTGTCCTAACCCAAACTCGTCAAGTTCAAAGTTAAGGGTTCAATTCTTCAAACTCGTTATTCATTCATCTAGGATATGAAAGCAGTCCTTAATAACATATGCATTGTCGTTACGTAATATTATATGTAAAACAATGCTAATATACAAGGATATACAATGACAAATATGTAAAGTACCTTTAAAATAATGTCTTTATTATTCTTTAGAGAGTGTACTTATCTTAAAACTTTTACCAGCAGCTTAAAAAAAATGTACAAACCATATATAATAATTTTGTGAAACCCTCAAATTTTTGCTCTACCATCCAAGCATGTAAACTTAATCCTTGGATGCCATAGTGAAACCTTTCATTCCTTTGCAGAAATTAGATGATAAGATTGCATACATCTAATTCTCCCTTGTAATGTCAAGACTAAGTTATGAGATGTAGGTCAGGATTTGAACATTATCTATATATATCCTTGAATGCCATAGCGAAACCTTTCATTCCTTTGCAGAAATTCCTCTCGCTGCCAGAGTGAAACGGCAATGCACCCAACCCCATCGCCAAGAAAACCATGCCACGTGTCCTCCACAATTAACCCTTCCAATCGTGTTCTCTACGAATTCCCCCCACCACCGTCATCTAGTCCCACCAGCCTCTCCCTCTCTTGCCACACGGAGCTCCTTTCCGGTGTGCGGTGTTGCAAGGGAAGGGCCATTTGGCTCGCAGTTCATTCTTCCCACAGACATCATCCCTTCACCTGAACTCCACCACCATTTTAAACGCTTCCACTCTCCTCCTCTCTCTCGCTCTCTCTCTCTAGAGGAGCTAGAGGCGTTCCTCTGCAAGGGCAAGCCATGGGAGTTGTTTGACTCAGACGACTCCGGCGGGGGCCACGGCGAGACGGCCATGAAGCCGCCGGAGACGAGCTTGAGTATTCCCTCTGCCCCGGCTTCAAACAGCCGGCCGGGCCAGGGCCCCGTGTAGCGGGCCTTGGGTGAGGGGTCGAAGAGCTCGTCCTCCAAGGGCGGGGGACAGGAGGGAAAAGGTGGCGGCGAATCGGAACATGAGATGTACCTACGGAGAGAGAGGGAGAGGGGGAAGAAGATGAGGACCATGTTCACGAATCTCCATGCCCTCCTCCCTCATCTGCCTGAGAAGGTGCTTTTTTGTTCTCCACCTACATTAGATCGCTTTTCCTTCTTCATCTTTTTTTTTTTTTTTTTTTTTTTTTTTTTTTGAGAAATTGCACCATGTTTCTAAGAAAGAGTAGAAAAGGGAGAAGAAGACTTGGAGGAAGAAGAAGAAAAGCGATACCGTTCCACTGACGGTGGTGCTTGTCGCGGTGCGCACGAGAACGTTCAAGCATGATCTCCTCCTTTTTTTTTTTTTTTCTAAAGGAAGTGGAGTGGAGTACGTTGAGGTGACTTCAAAAGGCGTAATATATTTCTGTTGGCTTCCATTGAGATGGTCTTTATTTTTTTTTGGGTTTCTTAGGAGCTTCTTATCAGACGAACCAACATTCATTTTTTATAGTCCTTATACATCAATCTTTAGCTATTATTCATCACTGATTTCTTTTTGTTTCTCTCTGTCTCTCCCCTTAAATTTCTCTCTTCCACAGGCTGATAAAACCAGCATCGTCGATGAGGCGATCAGCTTCATCAAAAAGCAGGAGGCATTGGGGATCCCAGGCACGACCTCCGGCGAATCGTCAGCATTGGGGATGCAGATGAAAGGGATCGAGACGACGACAAAAGAGGCATTCAAGGCAGATCAGGTCAAGTATTTGGTAGTGGCGAACTCGCCCTCGGCTGTCGCCATCCCTCAATACCCCTCCTGCTTCCGGACCTGGATGTCGCCTAACGTCGTGCTGAACGTGACCGGAGTGGACGCCCACATCAGCATCTGCACCGTCAAGAAGCCGCGCCTCTTCACGGCCATCGCCCATGTGCTTGAGAAGTATAACATCGAAGTGATCACGGCCGAAATCAGCTCAAATGACTCCAGGAGCATGATCGTGATTCATGCCCGTGTAAGTAATCCAAGCACTTTCTAAAATATTTCTTCTCATTTTCCTTCATTGATACAGATTGCAACTTCTTCTGTATAAAGATAAATAAGATGAGAATAGGAATTTTAAATGATACTTGTGCGTTTTACCAATCTTTGATGATCTGCACTGTGTTTGATCTGGAGAAAAAATATCAGTTAAAAAAAAAGATGCTCTAATAATTTCATTCGGATGATCTAGATAGAATTGTTTCAACTTCTGTTCTTCCTCCGCCTACACCAAAAAGAAGGGGAAAAAAAACTCAGCTCCTTCCTCAAAATGTCTTGGGAATGATCGATAATTAATTATGTTTTTTGGGGAAGAAAGAAGAATAATTAGCATGAAAAGTTACCCATGCTGAGAAGTAGTATGTCTGGACAAAGATGGCCTGAAAGCTATTGAAATTCTTTTGAGAAGATAGAAATTTAACTCACAAGGTTATTGAATTAATTCCATTGGTTAGTGATGAAAAAAAAAAAGAAGTAATGATAACTTCCAAATTCATATTAGGAATGCCTTGACCTTTGGACTATTATAATTGCTCATTGCAACGGTTTAGCAGCATTGTAAGAAGTATATGAACTGAATTGAATTCAACAGTAGCTGACAATAAACAAGACTATACTGTTCTCACTGTGACTTAATCAGCCATTTATGTTTACTAACATATGTTGTACATTCCTAAATGAGCTTGATTGAATTAGCTTTCATACTACCACTATGGTTCATGGAACAGGTGAGCGGAGTATGGGGTCAATCCCCTCAGATGTTGATGATTGAAAACTTATACAAAAATGCAATTGGCGAGATACTTCTCTGGCTTTCTTCGTGATCATGCCGAAAGGCCTCACGTGTGCTTCCTCTTTATATATTATTAGTTTTATAATATATAAAATTTATATTTAAATAATGTTAAATAAGAGTTGGTTGGTGCCTTGTCCGCTTTGGCACTTATCGAGAGATCTTTTGTTTGACTTGATTTTTAAGGCCTTTATGTAAAAATTATATGCTCGGATCAGATCAAACCAAGTTTAATTTATTTTTTTTAAGCTTGATCTCAACCCAAAATTTAAACCCAAAATTGTTTAGGGACTTGCATTTGAAATAACAAAACTCTTGCAATTTCAAGAAAATGTCTATTTTTTCATTCAGCAACTCTATTATGAGATGGCGTATCTGCATAAGGAGTTTGATGCATAATGCCATGTTGAACCATATAATTTTAAAAGTATTATGATAAATATTTCTTAACATAATCACTTCTCAAAATTTGTAGAGGCATATTAAATTGAGTTTTGATTTTTGCATAAAAAGTAATACAATGAGAAAATAATTCTGAATGATTTTTCATTAAAAATAACCATGTCATTCGAGAATAATCATCAACAAAGGCAACAAAATATTTAAACCTAGTTTTAGACTAAGAGGACAACGATCCCAAACATTGAAGTGAACTAACTCAAAAGGAGCACTAGCTCTTTTATTGACTCTGGGACTAGAACTCAAACGATGATATTTGGCAAATTGACAAGAGTCACAATTTAATAAAGATAGGCTTAAAAACTGAGGATAAAGTTTTTTTTAATACAGGCAATGAAGGATGACCCAACCGATAATATGCTTCAAAAGGGGTTATAACTTCAGAACAAGCAACATACTTTGGTACTTATGTATCAAGAATGTAAAGGCCTTTAGACTCAAGTCCTTTACCAATAATTTTTTTCATTATAAAATCTTGAAATAGACAAAAATTAGGATAGAATGTGATACAACAATTAAGAGAATGAGTAAGTTTACTAATGGACACTAAATTAAAAGATAAGTCAGGTAAACTTAAAATAGATTTCAAAGGAATTGAGGGTATTGAAATAATGATGTCAAACCATAAAATATGAGATGTAGATCCATCTTCTAAAGTAACTGTAGAACTAGAAGCATGTGACTTAAAAGAAGAAAATATGTTAGAATCACCTATCATGTGATATGCGGCACCAGAATCAATGATCTATTTGGAAGATGAGGAAATAAGATATGTATTCATTTTACCTGAATCGACGATGGCAGTAATAGGAGTAGACGAAGACTTTAAAGAATTTTGATAGTATGAAAACTTGGCATACTCATCTGCAGATATTAAAATGGACACAGAAGCATCATTAGTAGAGGCAACATGGACTGACTAGTTTGATTGATTCTTGTGCTGCAACATTCTACAATCTTTCTTCACATGTTCTAGCTTATGACAATAGTAACATACAACACCCCATATCTTGTTCTCGAGCAGAAAGATTTCGATCATAACTACTTGAGTCTTTCCCTCTATTAAAATGTCTATATGATTGTCTCCTAGATTAAGAAGTGCGGCTGACAATAGCACTATTAGGCTGAGCAGAAGCTAAATTTTCAATGTCGAGTACCCTATGAAAAGCTTCTTTCAAAGAGGATATCTTAGGGCTAGAAAGAATTTGCGATTAGCAGCCTCAAACTTAGAAGGAAGGCTAGCCAAGAAGCTCATAACTGTTATCTTTTCTTTCTGAGCTTGCTGAACTTTCACATCAATACTAAATGGAAGTAGCATATTAAGTTCCTCATGAATCTTCTTAAAAATTCTTAAAGTAGTCAGTAAGGGATCTGTCAACTTTTTCTGCACAATAAAAGGCTTGGCTTACCTTATAAGTGTGTTTGATATTTTTGTTGTCAGAATACATAAACTTCAAATAATTCATTAGTTATTTTATAAATTCATAATGATTTATCAAACCAACCACCTTACCATCAATAGAATTATATATTTACAAAAATGGACGAGCATCCTCTCTTAGCCATGAGGTTTTCGAGTCATCAATAGATGGATCATCAGTTAAATGATTATCCATAGCAATACTCCACAAATAAAGTCTAACAATTTTACTTCAATCTAAATAATTAAATATATTAAGTTTGTGTTATGTAATTTTTGACATCATAAGAACCACATTAGACACAACAATAGACTTCTTTTCCTTCATATTATCAAATATCAACCAAATAACATAGCCAAAACCATATCAAAGTTAAAAATACCTAAAGAATTTGAATATGTCCCAATGTAGATTCCACACCGAATAGATGCTAGCCCAAACAAGTAATAAACTTATTGTGAAAGTTGAGGCAAGCAGAATGAATGAAAAAGGACCAAATTTCGGCAACAAAACTCTGGATGAAGGATGATGGCGAGTGGTGCTTCCCAAGGTGTAGGCAGTGAGAACAAAAAGTTATCGAAAATAGAAACCCAAAAAATTCCTAAAATCCCACTGCTTATATATTTTAGGGTTATAAGTCCGAAAGCTCTAATACCATGAAACACAGCTAAAACTCTAAAAAAAAGGAAGAAGAAAGTAATTTCTATGTATTTTTTTATTCATCAATCTCTTAGGTTTATATACAAGCTACAAATCCTATGTTTGGAAGAAAAACTAATTACATCAAATTCCTATAAATCAGAATCAAAGATATTTAATTTCTATTATAGAAATAAAGTCTACTTTCTATTCTAGAAATGCAATTTGTAGCAATCCCTATGAATCAGAATCAAATATATTTACTTCCTATTCTAGAAATATAATCTGTAACAGGTACCAAATAATTTTTGTAAAATTTAATACTTTTAAATAACCATGTCAAATAGTCATTTGCAGGTATGTAGTACCAAATCCATTTTTTATTTTTTAAATAATATATTATGTATAGTATAACATTTAAATCCATAATTTTTATACTTTAATAATTCATAAAAATCATGATAAATAGCTTACTTACCTCTTAGTGCTAATCCAAGAGTATAAATCAGCTATTTGGGCACCTGGGTACTTATCATATTATTTTTAAAATTTTTAATCTCTAGAATCAGCCTATCAAAATAACTTCTAAACTCTACTCAATCTAATCCTTGGCCAACTCGGGGCTTGAATATCTTCAAATATATAAGTCCAAATGGAGAAATAATTTTTTTTAAGAAACTAGGATCAACACTGATCCAAACTCTATCTTACTTTTATTGGGCTTGGCCCAATTTGGGGCCCAAAAAATTAGCCCAAAGGGCTTACTAGGTTAGGCCGAACCCAGGCCCAACACCCCATTTCTCCTTCTCTTTCATTCTTTCTTTCCCCTTTTTCCTCTGTTTCTCCTCCTCCCTGCCCATCACCATCTCCTTGGGCAGCAGCGGCATGGCTGGTGGGACTCCATCGGATGCCTCCTCGACGTTGTTAGGGGCCATTTCCTGTGGCCCGAGCACGGCCAGGAGACGAGCATGCTGTCAGGCCTAAACTGGTGTGGGAGCTGGTTTGGCTCCAACTACAGATAAAGGCCACGTAGTGGCTCTCTTTCTCCACTCTGGTCGCCTCTAGGGAAGTGCCGGCTCGCTCCCCCTTCTTCGGCGATCAATCAGGAAGCACCAATGCTATTGATGAAGCCTCGGCATGGCTACGGTTCCTCCTTCCTTTCTTCTCCCTCTTTCTTTCTCTAAAACTCTTGCTTACCTTGTTGGAGGTAGCACAGTGGCGAAGGCGAGCAGAAGAAATAGCCAAAGATGGAGTGAGGAGGGGGCCGGTGCGGCCCCCTCTTTATAGCGACAAGGAGATGAGCTTGTAGGGGGTGTCGTGTGAAAAGGGGGAGCTAATGCACCCCCTTCTTTGACCAGTGCAGCATGCTGATCATGCCACCTACTGTTATGATTGCAGCGCCATGCTATGCTCTACAACAGCAGAGCATAGCTTGGTTTGCGCTGCCAAACGCTGGTGTGCATAGCACACCAGCTCTCTCTCTCTCTCTCTCTCTCTCTCTCTTTCTCTCTCTTTTTAATAAACTAGGGTTTATAGGATATGCTCCGATCCACCCGCCCAAGTGCTTTCCTTATATGCCACATCTCAGGTGATATCCAATAGCCCCATTTATGTGAACAACTCCATTGGTCACCATGACTTCAATTTCTTGAAGAACTTAGCATTGCCCGAGGATACAATTCTTTACTTCAAGCACCATGCTATACTTCTCAAGGACTTGGACGACCTTCGTGAGGAGGCCCGGCTTCTTGGCAGTGCAGATGCTGATGTGGGCGTCCGCTCCGGTCATGTTCAGCACCATGTTAGGCGACGTCCAAGTGTTGAAGCTGGAGGGGTATTGAGGGATGGAGACAGCCGTGGGCGAGTTCGCCACTGCCAGGTTCTTGGCCTGGTCTGACTTGAATGCCTCTTTTGTCGTCGTCTCGACCCCCTCCTCCATCTGCATTCCCACTTCTGCCGGTTCGGCGGAGGTCGTGCCTCGGATCCGTTCCTCTTTCAGTTTCTCAAGCTGCTGAACGTTTTCCTGCAGCTTTTTGATGTAGCTGATCGCATCGTCGACAATGGAAGTTTTATTAGCCTGTGGAGGGAGAGAGAGAGAGAGAGAGAGAATAGTCCGATAAGAAGATCCATCACAATGCATGACCATCTCCATTTTTTTTCCCCCCATTAACTACAGGCGTAGATTTCTATTGAAAAATAGTAGAATCGGCAAAATCCAAGGTAAAGACGAAACGAAAAATCAACTTGGGAAAAGAAAAATGGACGCCAGAGAAGCCGATCTAATGGCGATGGAGTTGGACGCCACCGAAACTTGGATCTGCTGATCGACGTCTCTCTCCTTGGTACCTGTTACTTCTCTTAAAACAAAATCGAGATGAAGAAATCACGCTTGTATGCTCTCATGTGCACCGCGATATGCACCACCGTCAGTGAAATAGCGCTGCTCTTCTTCTTCTTCATTTTTCTAATCTTTCTTAGAAACCAGGAAAATAAAAGAAAGAAGAAAAACAAATCTTATGTGGATGAAGAACAAGCACCTTGGCAGGCAGCTGGGGGATCGAGGAAGGCATGGAGATTTGAGAACATCTCCCTCATCTTCTTCCTCTTCTCCCTCTCGGCCCGTATGCGCTTCGCAAGAAACGATTCGCGGCCACCTTTTCCCTCGTGTCCCCTGCCCTTGGAGGGCGATCTCTTCGACGCCTCACTGGAGACCCACTGGCCAGAGGGATCATTCGAACTCGACTCGGGTGGCTCCATGGACGTCTTGCGGCCGCTGCCGCTGGAGCCGTTGAGTTAAAGAACGCCCACGGCTGGGCAATCAGAACTTAATTTATTTCTAAATTGAAGCGGTGGCAAAAGCCTGATGGTTGTCGTTTCTAAAGCCTGATTGTTGTCATTATACCTTCCATAATTTCTTTCCAGATCTTTCAGTCTGAACAAACCCTCATTCTCTGCCCCTTCGTTTGGCTTATGAGGACCGAACGGAAGCTAGGGGCAAGGAGCAGTAGGCTAGCAAAGGGGAGTTGGGACCAAGGGGGCCGGGGCTGGGGGCCAAAAGGCTCTAAGGCGATGCGGCTGACGAAGCTAACCAGGGAGGGGAGCCGGGTGCCGAAGGGAGGATGCCAAGAGAAGCCGGGGCCTAGGGAAAGGGAGGGGAATCAGTGCCGGGCGGGAGGCCAGAGCAACCGGACTGGAAAGGGGTGTCAGTGCCGGAAGGGAGTCGAAGAGGAGAGTTGGAGCCGGAAGGAGGAAGTGGGCCAGAGAGAGGTACCAGTGTCGGAGGAAGTCAGAAAGAAGAGTTGGAGCCGAAAGAGGAAAAGGTGGGGAGCTGAAAAGGGGAGTCGGTGCCGAAGGTGGGGGGAGTCGGTGCCGACCTCTTAACGAAGGGGGATGAGATAGGGAGTGGAGAGAAAAAAAATGGGTGGGGAAGGGATTTAAAGATAGTTTAGAATTTTTGCTGTGTATTTAGAAGCTTACATTAAAGAAATATATCTTTCCTCTTGTTTAAATCTTTAGCCCTAGCATTTATTTAAATTTTTCGTTGAACCATCAGCTAATTTTATTAGTCATAAATGAATTCATTTGGCCATTTGCAGCTTCTTTCCGAAAGAAAGCATCTGTCTCACTATATGTTTTAGAAATTATTCAAATAAATAAGTATAAATTTTTTCGATCTTTCCTCCTCTTTACTTTTTCTTCGTTCCATTTGCTTTTCATTATCAGCATTAAAATACACATTACAATCTAAACTTATATTAGATGTGGAACACATTAATAATTGATATAGGTAAATTATTTATTACTAAAAAAATATTTTCAAACAAGATTGCATTAAGGTTCCATAATTTTATTATTAAAAAATTTAAAATTTTTTGAATTTAATCCTAAAAATTGATATTGACACTATTTAAAGAATATCAAACAAAAGCATAGTATGTTGTTTTAGGATCTATTTTTTTCTTATTTATTAAAATATTTATCTCAATTAGGCATCCCGTACTTTAAGAATTTTTTTGATTTAATCTTTTATTTTTCTAAAATTCATTGGGCATTTAATTTAATTTTATATGAAATTAATTTTATTAAAATATGGAAAGCCAAATATAAAGCTTCATCCTATAAATTATTAGGTAACCTAGAATTTACTAATATAGTATTCAATGTAACTAATAATGTTTGATTTTTTTTACTTTGCATTACTCCATTAGACCAATGTACATATGGAGGTGTTACTTGATGCGTAGTTTTATTCGTGTTACAAAATTCATTCATTTTAGTTGAAACATATTCTTCACCTCTATCTATTCGTGGGGTGGGCTCAGGTTCAGGCTAGACCAAGGCTTGAACCTAGCCCAACCTGCATTCTTTATTTATTAGTTCTATAATATATAAAATATATATTTAACTAAGGTTAGAAATGAGTTAGTTGGTGCCTTGGTCCACTTTGGTACTTATTGAGAGATCTTTTGTTTGACTTAATTTTTAAGGCCTTTATATAAAATTATATATTCAGATCGGGTTAAACCAAGTTTGATCTTTTTTTTTTTTAAGCTTGAGCTCAGCCCAAAATTTGAATAGGTTTAGATACTTAGGTTCGACATAGTTCCATAGGCTAAATTTTGTGACTTGAGCCTGAAAATTTTCAGGTCAAGCTTGGGTAGGCCCACAAATTGCTTGGCCCATCCCACGGGTTGTTCGACCCATACTCACCCCTACCTCCATTGGTCCACAAAATTTTAATTTCTTTTCTAATTGATTTTCAACTTAGCTTTATAAAATTTAAAGTCATCAAATAATGAATTAATTAGATAAACATAAAAATATTTTGAATGATCATCCGTACAAGAAATATGTCTTGGGGATGTATTTCACATTTTAATAATTTTTGGTTTCTTGCACTTTTCCTCTTTTTGAATTAATTATCTAATTAAGGTATATGGAGAATAACTTGCCAAACACTTGAACTGCTACGTCCCTTAAGGAGTTGAGCTCCATTTGTCATCTAGTAGAATGTCTGGAAGGTGACTCTTTTCCTTTTTCAATCTGATTCAACCCTTCAATCTCACATTCCATAAAGAAGAAGAGCTTCTTCTTGTTTTTCGTGTCAACCTTTGTTCTTTCCTAACCCAAACTCGACAAGTCCAAAGTGAAGGGTTCAATTCTTCAAACTCCTTATTCATTCGTCTAGTGTTGACCCAATTATTGATTTTGATGATTAACAAAACTATTTGAGTATAACATTTGAAGTTACTAATGATTTTGGTTAAGTTTTTCAGTTTATGATTTGATTTATTAATCAAAATCACAAGACAAATCAAGTTCTAGTTCGAATCTAATGTCAAGGTAAGATTGCAGACATTAGAGTCGACACATGGAATCGCAGAGTCGACTCCAAAAATGGCACAGACTTAGAGTCGACACCTGGACTGTTAGAGCCGACTCCAACAGAAAGACAGAACGATGGTTTTTCTGGTCACGACTTAGAGTCGACTCCTGGACTGTTAGAGTCGACTCCAGAAGATTTTGTGTCGACCCCAGAAAAGTCAGAGACGACTCCAGATCGAGCGGATTGGGGATTTTCGATTTAGAGCCGACTCCAGAAAAGTTAGAGTCGACTCCAGATTGTCAGAAACGACTCCAGAACTGTCAGAACGTCTCTAAACTTTATTTTTATCTTTTTTAATCCCAACGGCTATTACCCTATTTGGTTCTAATCCTTCTTACACTTGTTTCTAACGGATAGTTTTAGCTATTTATGGATTAAGAAGGGTCTATAAGAAGGGGTTTTTTTTGTATCCGAAAAAGAGAAGACAAGAAGAGAGGAAAAATAGAGAAAAAAAAAACAAGAGTGAAATCATCAGAAAATCAAAAGAGAAAAGAGGAAGATTCGAAAGGAAAGATTATACTGATTCCCAAAGAAAAGAGAGATTCCAAGCTTTCTTAGTTCCATTTTGAAGAAATCTCAAAAGAAGAAGCAAGCCCTAGTTTTCTGATCTTCTGAGCTTCAAGAGCATACTAAAGGAAGATCCACTCAAGAGAAGAGAAGAAGCAAGCCACCAAGATCTGCAAATCAGGCTTTGATTCCTATCTCTTTATTTTGTTCTATTATTGTATATTTGCTCATTGGAGGAGCTTTGATTTGTAAAATGTTATTGTTTGCTGGGTCAATCAGGGGATTGATTCAGTTGAGGCTGTTAGCCTTGTGCAAGCAGTTGCTTGTGTTGTAAGGTTTTGTGCTGGTGAGCCTTGAAAACCAGCTGGGTTCGTTGTGCACCCGGAAAAACAACAAGTTCGAGTTGTGAGCTTGCAAAACAACTCTGCTGTAATCAGATTGATTATAGTGTGGACCCAAGAGGTACTTGGGAGTGGATGTAGGTGTAGGTACACGAACCACTATAAAATTCTTGTGTTTGCCGTGATTGTTTCTTGTCTCTAACTCTCTATTTGTGCATACTCTGTTTTAATTCGTGTAATCTAAGTTTTTATTCCGCTGGGGGATTATTTTTAAAAGAGTTTAATTTTTGAAAAACCCAATTCACCCCCCCTCTTGGGTTGCTATCTGGACCAACAATTGGTATCAGAGCTAGTGCTCATTTGATTTGATCTAACGATCAAGAGTCAAAGATCCACATGGCAACTCAAGCTGGTTCATCTTTTTCGAAGGCCAATCTACAAATAGACCACCCTTGTTTAATGGTTAAACTATGGTTATTGGAAGGCTAGAATGAAAATTTTCATTCAAGCACTTGACTATGATCTATGGAGCATTATAGTCAATGGACCACACACACCCACTGCTAGAATTAATGGCATGGAGATTCCTAAACCGAAAACGGAATGGGATGAACATGATAAAAAATTGGCACAACTTAATGCCAAGGCTATGAATGTTTTGTACTGCTCATTAGATGCAAATGAATTCAATCGTATATCTATTTGCATTTCTGCTAAGGAAATCTGGGATAGACTTGAGGTTACCCATGAGGGAACAAATCAAGTCAAGGAATCCAAGATTAACATGCTAGTTCATAAGTATGAATTGTTTAAAATGGATGCATGTGAATCTATTTCTGATATGTTTACAAGATTTACTGATATAGTTAATGGTTTAAAAAGTCTTGGTAAATCTTATGATAATTCTGATCTTGTGAGAAAGGTTTTGCGTTCCTTGCCTAGGACTTGGGAAGCTAAAGTGACTGCAATACAAGAGGCAAAGGATCTAAGTACCCTACCCCTGGAAGAATTACTCATGAGCTTCAAGTTAAGCAACATGTTGATGATGATGAGTCAAAGAAGAAGAGGACTATGGCTCTTAAGATTTCTGAATATATGGAAGAGCCTCATGAATCTGAAGATGAAAGTGATGATGAGGACATGGCACTCATCACAAGGAAGTTTAAAAGATTCATGAAGAAGAAGAAGTTTGAAAAGAAAAAGCCCTTTGCTAGAAAAGATGAGGACAAGGGCAAAGAAAAAGAAGTTATCTGTTTTGAATGCAAGAAGCCGGGTCACTTTAAATCTGAATGCCCACAACTAAAGAAAGGCACCCGGAGATTCAAAAAGAAGGCAATGATGGCCACATGGAGTGATTCGGAAAGCTCAAGTTCCGAAGAGGAAGAGAAGAGTGAAATGGCCAATCTATGCTTCATGGCGGACAATGATGAGGTAAGTCCGAGTTTTCTTGATGACTTTACTTTCGATGAATTGCATAGTGCTTTTTATGAATTAATGGATGATTTTGCAAAATTAAGTTCAAAGAACAAAGATCTGAAAAATCAAATGCAAAATCTATCTTTAGAAAATGAAAAGCATGTTGTAGAAAAAGAACTTTTGATGAAAGAAAATGAAAGCTTGAAAAATGAAGTTGATAGACTTAAACCTATAGTTGATAAATTTACTTTAAGCTCTATCAAACTTAATATGATTTTGGATAATCAAAAAGCTATTTTTGATAAAGCTGGATTAGGATATAATCCACTTAAAAAGCAAAAATCCTTGAAAAATATTTTTACATGCTGAAAAATCATCAAATATTACTTGTTTTAAATGTGGAAACAAAGGACATAAATCTTATATGTGTAAAACTCCACATGATAAAAGAAAGATGATTTGGGTTCCCAAAGGAACAATATTTATTGCTCTAACCATGAAGGACCCAAGAAGGCTTGGGTACCTAAAATTAAGATATGAATATTTTGCAGGAGTGTCTTGCAGCCATCAGACTGAAAAGAAAGTGGTACCTTGATAGTGGTTGCTCAAGACACATGACGGGTGACAAAGATCAATTCATCACCCTTGAATCAAAAGAGGTGGAGTAGTTACTTTTGGTGATAATGGTCAAGGCCATATCATGGGTATTGGTAAGATTCAAATTACTCCATCTACTCATATTGATAATGTTTTATATGTTGATGGACTTAAGCATAATTTGATAAGTATTAGCCAACTGTGTGATAAAGGTTTCAAAGTTTCCTTTGAAGCTTCTATTTGCACTGTTACTAATCCCATTGATAACAGCATTATTCTTGTTGGTAAACGTTATGGCAATGTGTACTTAATTGATTTGAGTAATTTATCTCCAAGTAATCATTGCTTAGTTGCTAATAATGCTAAGATGAATGAGATTGGTTGGCTATGGCACCGTAGATTAGGTCATGCAAGCACACACCTAATTTCTAAACTATTGAAAATGGATTAGTTAAAGGTATTCCTAGCTTAAATTTTGAAAATAATCGAATCTGTGATGCATGTCAATTTGGAAAACAAACAAGAACTTCTTTCAAATCTAAGAATGTTGTTTCAACTACTAGGCCACTAGAGCTACTACACATGGACCTTTTTGGACCTACTAGAACCACAAGTCTAGGAGGAAAGAAATATGGTCTTGTGATAGTAGATGATTACTCTAGATTCACTTGGGTAATATTTTTGGCTCACAAAGATGAGACTTTCTCAATATTCCTGAAATTCGTTAAGAAAGTCACAAATGAGAAAAACACTACCATAGTGTCTATTAGAAGTGATCATGGAACTGAATTTGAAAATCACTTATTTGAAAAATTCTGTTTTGAAAAAGGCATACATCATAATTTTTCAGCACCTAGGACACCACAACAAAATGGAGTTGTAGAAAGAAAGAATAGGACTTTAGAAGACATGGCCCGTACCATGCTATGTGAAAGCCAACTTCCAAAATATTTTTGGGCGGAAGCTATAAACACAGCATGTTACATCCTAAATAGAGCCCTGATTAGACCTATCCTTAAGAAGACTCCCTATGAACTATGGCATAATAGGAAACCAAATTTAGGTTATTTTCATGCATTTGGTTGTAAATGCTTTATTCATAACAATGGTAAGGATAATCTTGGGAAGTTTGATGCAAAGTCTGATGAAGGTATTTTCCTAGGATATTCTACATCTAGCAAGGCATATAGAGTATTTAATAAGAGAAGCTTAGTTGTAGAAGAATCCATTCATATAGTGTTTGATGAGTCTTTAGCATCAAGTTCAGGTAAAATTGATGATGAGGAAGATACATCTTTGATTGAAAGAGGTATTGAAAAATTAAATGTATCTTCAGATCAAGAACCTGAAGCTAAGGATGATGACTCACCTAAGGATGATGGTATTGATACTGCTCATAATGATAAAGATCTACCTAGAGATTGGAGATATGCTTATGGTCATCCTAAGGACCTAATCATAGGTGATCCATCTCAAGGTGTAAGGACTAGATCATCAATGAGAAATATCAATAATCATCTTGCATTTGTATCTCATATAGAACCTAAAACTATAGAGGAAGCTGAGAAAGATAGTTATTGGATGTTAGCAATGCAGGAAGAGTTAAACCAATTCACTAGGAACCAAGTTTGGACCCTAGTAGAAGACCTAAGACCACCCTATAATAGGATCTAAATGGGTTTTTAGAAATAAATTGGATGAAAATGGCTTGGTATTAGAAATAAGGCTAGATTAGTTGCAAAGGGATATAATCAGGAAGAAGGTATAGATTTTGATGAAACCTTTGCACCTGTTGCTAGATTAGAAGCCATTAGGCTACTACTTGCATTTGCATGTCATAATTTCAACTTATTTCAAATGGATGTTAAAAGTGCATTTTTAAATGGTTTTATAAATGAGGAAGTTTATGTTGAACAACCTCCTGGTTTTGAAGATCATGAATTTCCAAACCACGTCTTCAAATTACACAAAGCACTTTATGGTTTAAAGCAAGCACCTAGAGCTTGGTATGATAGATTAAGTAAATTTTTATTGAAAATGATTTTTCTAGAGGAAATGTTGATAAAACTTTGTTTTTAAAAGAAAAGAAAAGGATTTATTAATTGTTCAAATTTATGTTGATGACATTGTATTTGGTGCTACTAACAATCTCCTTTGTCAAGAATTTGCTAAGTTAATGCAGGGAGAATTCGAGATGAGCATGATGGGAGAACTCAACTTCTTCCTTGGACTTCAAATCAAACAAGAGAAAGCGGGGATTTTCATCAACCAAACAAAGTACACAAAGGAAATACTCAAGAAGTTTGGTATGGAATCTGCTAAACCTCTTGGTACGCCAATGAGTCCCTCATGCAAGCTGGACAAGGATGAAGAAGGTAAGAAAGTAGATCAGAAGCATTACCGAGGTATGATCGGATCACTTCTTTACTTAACTGCAAGTAGGCCAGATATTATGTTTTCTGTTTGCCTATGTGCAAGATATCAATCTAATCCTAAAGAATCACATTTATTTGCTGTTAAAAGAATCTTTAGATACTTAAATGGAACTAAAAATGTAGGATTATGGTATTCTAGAGACTCAACTTTAAGTTGATTGCTTATTCTGATTCTGATTATGCTGGTTGTAAATTAGATAGAAGAGTACAAGTGGTGCATGCCAACTTTTAGGAAGTAACTTAATCTCTTGGTTTAGCAAGAAGCAAAATTCGGTTGCATTATCCACTGCTGAGGCAGAGTATGTTGCAGCTGGAAGTTGCTGTGCTCAAATCCTTTGGATTAAGCGACAACTTGAAGATTATGGTATCACACTTGATAAAATTCCTATTAGATGTGATAATACTAGTGCAATCAATCTAACTAAGAATCCAATTCAACATTCAGAACTAAACACATAGAAATTAGACATCACTTTATTAGAGAACATGTTTCTAACAATGATGTTTGTCTTGAATATGTGAATACTAATGATCAATTAGCTGATATTTTTACCAAACCATTAGTGAAGAAAGATTTTGTTATCTTAGAGGAGAATTAGGAGTTTGTGATCCTTTAGAATGACTTTCTGAAACTCTTAAGGACAACAACTATCTAGACTTCATCAATTTCTTGAAAATCCTCTATGTTCAATAAGGAAATTTATCTAGAAATTTGATTCATTGTTTCCCCAATTGTTAAGGAACACTTATCTAGAGTTTGATGATTAATTTGATCAGTTTCAGATCCTTGAAATTTGAATTTTTCACTGAAACTATTGTGGAGTCGACACCTTCCTATTTGATGTTCTGTCTGGGCAATTAGAGCCGACACTGGCTTCTGCAGAGCCGACTCTAATTCGGGCGCTGACAGATTTTTGGTTCGGAGCCGACACCTCGCTTTGCGGGAGTCGACTCTAAGTGGAACCTAGGTCAAAATATAAGGCGGAGTCGACACCTAACGAAATCTATCTTCTCAAATCTTCTCTAGAGCATTCCAAACTGATTCCAACACCTCTAAACCCTTCAAATCTCTTGATTACTCATTCCAATCAAACCCTATGGCTCCTAAAGGCGTGCTACTATTGGTGGTTCGGCGGTTCCCATGAGAAGATGCACGATTCGGAGGCAAGCTTCGTCTTCATCATCTGCCACCCAGAGGCTTCTCCACCTTCTCCATCTTCTCCACATATCGACCAATTAGCGGTAAGGCTATCACAACCGGAAGGAAAGTGATTTTGATTTCTTTGCTTCGAGAATTTTGCTATTGGTCGTCTATTAAAGGAATGGGATGGGAAAAGCTTGTTCTTTGGATATTCCTACTTACCCTGCCCTCGTAAGAGAGTTCTACAATGATTTGAGTAGAGGAGAGGGAGGTTTAGTAAGTATGTAGAGGAACAAGAGTGTAATCACTACTGAGACCCTTGGAAATTGTTAGAGATGCCCACTGTTGGGCTAAATGAGTATCAGCATGATGATCAAAGTGGTGCCCTATCTAGGATGTTGGGAGAGAGGTATCTGAGTTTGAGGAGATTTGGCAAATCAACTGAATTGGAACTCAGGCTACTTCATAACATCTGTGGGAGGATCTTATTTCCAAAATAGGCCGATTTGAGTATGTCTCAGAGCGAGACATCTTGCTGATGGATTGCATCATCACTGGGCGGCCAGTAAATTTAGCTGGGATGATGATAGGCTATATGGCAGAGGCAGCTACCAAGAAGAGATCTACATTGCCATATGGTATGATTCTGACTTTGGTATTTAGAAGCCAAGGTGTGTTGATCATGGATAATGAGCCACTGAGGAAACTAAGGCATACAGACTACTACAGTGTCTCTACCATTCACCGTATGGGCTTCAGAAAGGTAAATGGTATTTGGATAAAGAGAGGACAGGAGGCCAGAGTTGAGGAGGCCAGAGTTGAGGAGGCCAGAGCAGAAGACATCCCTGACCCATCTGTTGCGAGACTATCTACAGCTGGACCTTCTGAGGCTGGACCAAGCACATACTCTTCACCTTCCACCTCAGACAGCATTTGTATCTGGAAGATTTTCAGATGTGCAGATTGGTCAGCTCAGAGCATTATTAGCTGAGTATGACAGTCAGAGAAAAGATGAGATTAGTCAGATGAGAGATGACATCAGACAGTTTAAGGAGGAGATCAATTCCAGACTCGACTTGATTTCATTTTTCATTAGCCGCTCTGTAGAGTCCCTTAGTACTGAGCTTCAAAAGATTTTTGAAAGATGGAAGGGATCGCAGATGGATCTAGAGCTTATCTAGATGCTACTGGACAATTAAAGAAAGATATAGACCTTGCTGTTGCTCAAATTGAGGGTTGTCTTGAAGGCTTTAAAAAATCACAGAAAGATGAGATTATGGAAATGATAGGTCATCTCAAGAAAATTGTTTACAAACATGTTTGATTGACCTTCTATTTCCTATAGTGTTATCCTATCTAAGCCTATCCTACCCTAACCTATTAGAAACCTAATATTAGCTTTTCTTATTCTAGTTTGTATCTTAGAATTTCTAGTTTACTATACTTTGTTAGCTTGTATCTAGGAATTTCTAATTGATATGGTACTTTACTGTGAATGTATTTTAATAGGCACATGTAATGCATCTTGAATTGAAATACAATTATCTTGGTAATTGAAATGAAGTTTACTATCTCTATGATTGAATAAACCAACAACCTCGCTCTGATAACCTACATTATTGTTTTTAAACTCACCTTATTGCTGATAACAAAAAAGGGGGAGAGAATTTTGTATATGCATAAAGGAGAGAGAGAGAAAGAAAATAGGGAGAGAGAATGAAAGAATATAAGATTTCAATATGTTTTAATCAATTGGCATATCTCAAAAAGGGGAGAGAAATTGAGAGAAATTTTGAGATGGAGAGAAATTTNAGGCCCAGCAAGGCACCAGGCACGCCGCCAGGTCTGGATCAATGCAGGAACCGATTTGGCTCCCGCTCTGCAGAAGGGCTGCCATGGCCCTCTCCTCCCTCTGTCCTTTGTCCGATCCCCCACCAGACATTGCTCTCGATGCCGGTGGAGCCGCCAGCCTCTGCTCAGGTTTGGCGATGGCAACAGGAATGCCATCGGGCCTGAACCCAAATAGTTGGAGGACCACCATGGCCCCCTCCTCACTCCTAACTTTCTCTCTGGCATGGGTAGTGTTGACCCAATTATTGATTTTGATGATTAACAAAACTAATTGAGTATAACATTTGAAGTTACTAATGATTTTGGTTTAGTTTTTCAGTTTATGATATGATTTATTAATCAAAATCACAAGAAAAATCAAGTTCTAGTTCGAATCTAATGTCAAGGTAAGATTGCAGACATTAGAGTCGACATGAATCACGGAGTCGACTCTAAATCGGCATAGACTTAGAGTCGACACCTGTACTGTTAGAGCCAACTCCAACAGAAAAGACAGAACAATGGTTTTTTCGATCACGACTTAGAGTCGACTCCTGGACTGTTAGAGTCGACTCCAGAAGATTTTCGTGTCGACCCCAGAAAAGTCAGAGACGACTCCAGATCGAGCGGATTGGGGATTTTCGATTTAGAGCCGACTCCAGAAAAGTTAGAGTCGACTCCAGTTTGTCAGAAACGACTACAGAACTGTCAAAACATCTCTAAACTTTATCTTTATCTTTTTAATCCCAACGGCTATTACTATATTTTTCTAATCCTTCTTACACTTGTTTCTAACGGATAGTTTTAGGCTATTTATGGATTAGAAGAATCTATAAGAAGAGGTTTCATTGTATCCAAAAAAGAAGAGGAAAACAAGAAAACAAGAGAGGAAAATCAGAAATACAAGAGTGAAATCCATCAGAAAATCAAAGAGAAAAGAGGGAAGATTCGAAAGGAAAGATTATACTGATCTCCAAAAGAAAGAGAGAGATTTCTAGCATTCCTTTTTTATTTTGAAGAAATCCCAAAAGAAGAAGCAAGCCCTAGCTTTCTAATCTTCGGAGCTTCAAGAGCATTCTAAAGGAAGATTCACTCAAGAGAAGAGAAGAAGCAAGCCACCAAGATCTGCAAATCAGGCTTTGATTCCTATCTCTTTATTATTGTTCTATTATTGTATATTTGCTCATTGGAGGAGCTTTTAAATTTGTAAAAACGTTATTGTTTTTGGGTCAATCAGAGGATTGATTCCGTTGAGGCTGTTAGCCTTGAGCAAGCAGTTTGCTTGTGTTGTAAGGTTGTGTGCTGGTGAGCCTTGAAAACCAGCTGGGTTCGTTGTGCACCCGGAAAACAACAAGTTTGAGTTGTGAGCTTGCAAAACAACTCTGCTGTAATCAGATTGATTATAGTGTGGACCCAAGAGGTACTTGGGAGTGGATGTAGGTGTAGGTACACCGAACCACTATAAAACTTCTTGTGTTTGCAGTGATTATTTCTTGTCTCTTACTCTCTATCTTTGCACACTCTGTTTTAATTCGTATACATCTAAGTTTTCACTTCCGCTGGGGGATTTTTTTAAAAGAGTTTAATTTTTGAAAAACCCAATTCACCCCCCCTCTTGGGTTGCTATCTGGACCAACAATTGGTATCAGAGCTAGTGCTCATTTGATTTGATCTAACGATCAAGAGTCAAAGATCCACATGGCAACTCAAGCTGGTTCATCTTTTTCCGAAGGCCAATCTACAAATAGACCACCCTTGTTTAATGGTTTAAACTATGGTTATTGGAAGGCTAGAATGAAAATTTTCATTCAAGCACTTGACTATGATCTATGGAGCATTATAGTCAGTGGACACACACACCACTACTAGAATTAATGGCATGGAGATTCCTAAACCGGAAATGGAATGGGATGAACATGATAAAAAATTGGCACAACTTAATGCCAAGGCTATGAATGTTTTGTACTGTTCATTAGATGCAAATGAATTCAATCGTATATCTATTTGCATTTCTGCTAAGGAAATCTGGGATAGACTTGAGGTTACCCATGAGGGAACAAATCAAGTCAAGGAATCAAAGATTAACATGCTAGTTCATAATATGAATTGTTTAAAATGGATGCATGTGAATCTATTTCTGATATGTTTACAAGATTTACTGATATAGTTAATGGTTTAAAAAGTCTTGGTAAATCTTATGATAATTCTGATCTTGTGAGAAAGGTTTTGTGTTCCTTGCCTAGACTTGGAAGCTAAAGTGACTGCAATACAAGAGGCAAAGGATCTAAGTACCCTACCCCTGGAAGAATTATTGGGATCCTTAATGACTCATGAGCTTCAAGTTAAGCAACATATTGATGATGATGAGTCAAAGAAGAAGAGGACTATGGCTCTTAAGATTTCTGAATATATGGAAGAGCCTCATGAATCTGAAGATGAAAGTGATGATGAGGACATGGCACTCATCACAAGGAAGTTTAAAAGATTCATGAAGAAAAAGAAGTTTGAAAAGAAAAAGCCCTTTGCTAGAAAAGATGAGGACAAGGGCAAAGAAAAAGAAGTTATCTGTTTTGAATGCAAGAAGCTGGGACACTTTAAATCTGAATGCCCACAACTAAAGAAAGGCACCCGGAGATTCAAAAAGAAGGCAATGATGGCCACATGAGTGATTCAGAAAGCTCAAGTTCGAAGAGGAAGAAAAGAGTGAAATGGCCAATCTATGCTTCATGGCTGACAATAATGAGGTAAGTCCAAGTTTTCTTGATGATTTTACTTTCGATGAGTTGCATAGTGCTTTTTATGAATTAATGGATGATTTTGCAAAATTAAGTTCAAAGAACAAAGATCTGAAAAATCAAATGCAAAATCTATCTTTAGAAAATGAAAGCATTGTAGAAAAAAGAACTTTGATGAAAGAAAATGAAAGCTTGAAAAATGAAGTTGATAGATTTAAACCTATAGTTGATAAATTTACTTTAAGCTCTATCAAACTTAATATAATTTTGGACAATCAAAAGCTTTTTTGATAAAGCTGGATTAGGATATAATCCACTTAAAAAGCAAAAATCCTTGAAAAATATTTTTGTACATGCTGAAAAATCATCAAATATTACTTGTTTTAAATGTAGAAACAAAGGACATAAATCTTATATGTGTAAAACTCCACATGATAAAAGAAAGATGATTTGGTTCCCAAAGGAACAATATTTATTGCATCTAACCATGAAGGACCCAAGAAGACTTGGGTACCTAAAGTTAAGATATGAATATTTTGCAGGAGTGTCTTGCAGCCATCAGACTGAAAAGAAAGTGGTACCTTGATAGTGGTTGCTCAAGACACATGACGGTGACAAAGATCAATTCATCACCCTTGAATCGAAAAGAGGTGGAGTAGTTACTTTTGGTGATAATGGTCAAGGCCATATCATGGGTATTGGTAAGATTCAAATTACTCCATCTACTCATTTGATAATGTTTTATATGTTGATGGACTTAAGCATAATTTAATAAGTATTAGCCAACTGTGTGATAAAGGTTTCAAAGTTTCCTTTGAAGCTTCTATTTGCACTGTTACTAATCCCATTGATAACAGCATTATTCTTGTTGGTAAACGTTATGGCAATGTGTACTTAATTGATTTGAGTAATTTATCTCCAAGTAATCATTGCTTAGTTACCAATAATGCTAAGATGAATGAGATTGGTTGGCTATGGCACCGTAGATTAGGTCATGCAAGCACACATCTAATTTCTAAACTATTGAAAATGGATCTAGTTAAAGGTATTCCTAGCTTAGATTTTGAAAATAATCAAATCTGTGATGCATGTCAATTTGGAAAACAAACAAAAACTTCTTTCAAATCTAAGAATATTGTTTCAACTACTAGGCCACTAGAGCTACTACACATGGACCTTTTTGGACCTACTAGAACCACAAGTCTAGGAGGAAAAAATATGGTCTTGTGATAGTAGATGATTACTCTAGATTCACTTGGGTAATATTTTTGGCTCACAAAGATGAGACTTTCTCAATATTCCTGAAATTTGTTAAGAAAGTCACAAATAAGAAAAACACTACCATAGTGTCTATTAGAAGTGATCATGGAACAGAATTTGAAAATCACTTATTTAAAAAATTCTGTTTTGAAAAAGGCATACATCATAATTTTTCAGCACCTAGGACACATCAAAAAATGGAGTTGTAGAAAGAAAGAATAGGACTTTAGAAGACATGGCCCGTACCATGCTATGTGAAAGCCAACTTCCAAAATATTTTTGGGGAAGCTATAAACACAGCATGTTACATCCTAAATAGAGCCCTGATTAGACCTATCCTTAAGAAGACTCCCTATGAACTATGGCATAATAGGAAACCAAATTTAGGTTATTTTCATGCATTTGGTTGTAAATGCTTTATTCATAACAATGGTAAGGACAATCTTGGGAAGTTTGATGCAAAGTTGATGAAGGCATTTTCCTAGGATATTCTACATCTAGCAAGGCATATAGAGTATTTAATAAAAGAAGCTTAGTTGTAGAAGATCCATTCATATAGTGTTTGATGAGTCTTTAGCATCAAGTTTGGGTAAAATTGATGATGAGGAAGATACATCTTTGCTTGAAAGAGGTATTGAAAAATTAAATGTATCTTCAGATCAAGAACCTGAAGCTAAGGATGATGACTCACCTAAGGATGATGATATTGATACTGCTCATAATGATAAAGATCTACCTAGAGATTGGAGATATGCTTATGGTCATCCTAAGGACCTAATCATAGGTGATCCATCTCAAGTAAGGACTAGATCATCAATGAGAAATATCAATAATCATCTTGCATTTGTATCCCATATAGAACCCAAAACTATAGAGGAAGCTGAGAAAGATAGTTATTGGATGTTAGCAATGCAGGAAGAGTTAAACCAATTCACTAGGAACCAAGTTTGGACTCTAGTAGATAGACCTAGAGATCACCCTATAATAGGATCTAAATGGTTTTTAGAAATAAATTGGATGAAAATGGCTTGGTGATTAGAAATAAGGCTAGATTAGTCGCAAAGGGATATAATCAGGAAGAAGGTATAGATTTTGATGAAACCTTTGCACCTGTTGCTAGATTAGAAGCCATTAGACTACTGCTTGCATTTGCATGTCATATGAATTTCAACTTATTTCAAATGGATGTTAAAAGTGTATTTTTAAATGGTTTTATAAATGAGAAGTTTATGTTGAACAACCTCCTGGTTTTGAAGATCATGAATTTCAAACCACGTCTTCAAACTACACAAAGCACTTTATGGTTTAAAGCAAGCACCTAGAGCTTGGTATGATAGATTGAGTAAATTCTTAATTGAAAATAATTTTTCTAGAGGAAATGTTGATAAAACTTTATTTTTAAAAAGAAAAGAAAAGGATTTTTTAATTGTTCAAATTTATGTTGATGACATTGTATTTGGTGCTACTAACAATCTCCTTTGTCAAGAATTTGCTAAGTTAATGCAGAGAATTCGAGATGAGCATGATGGGAGAACTCAACTTCTTCCTTGGACTTCAAATCAAACAAGAGAAAGCGGGGATTTTCATCAACCAAACAAAGTACACAAAGAAATACTCAAGAAGTTTGGTATGGAATCTACTAAACCCCTTGGTACGCCAATGAGTCCCTCATGCAAGCTGGACAAGGATGAAGAAGGTAAAAAGTAGATCAGAAGCATTACCGAGGTATGATCGGATCACTTCTTTACTTAACTGCAAGTAGGCCAGATATTATGTTTTCTTTTGCCTATGTGCAAGATATCAATCTAATCCTAAAGAATCACATTTATTTGCTGTTAAAAGAATCTTTAGATACTTAAATGGAACTAAAAATGTAGGATTATGGTATTCTAGAGACTCAACTTTGAAATTGATTGCTTATTCTGATTCTGATTATGCTGGTTGTAAATTAGATAGGAAGAGTACAAGTGGTGCATGCCAACTTTTAGGAAATAACTTAATCTCTTGGTTTAGCAAGAAGCAAAATTTGGTTGCATTATCCACTGCTGAGGCAGAGTATGTTGCAGCTGGAAGTTGCTGTGCTCAAATCCTTTGGATTAAGCGACAACTTGAAGATTACGGTATCACACTTGATAAAATTCCTATTAGATGTGATAATACAAGTGCAATCATCTAACTAAGAATCCAATCCAACACTCTAAAACTAAACACATAGAAATTAGACATCACTTTATTAGAGAACATGTTTCCAACAATGATGTTTGTCTTGAATATGTGAATACTAATGATCAATTAGCTGATATTTTTATCAAACCATTAAGTGAAGAAAGATTTTGTTATCTTAGAGGAGAATTAGGAGTTTGTGATCCTTTAGAATGACTTTCTGAAACTCTTAAGGACAACAACTATCTAGACTTCATCAATTTCTTGAAAATCCTCTATGTTCAATAAGGAAATTTATCTAGAAATTTGATTCATTGTTTCCCAATTAATTAAGGAACACTTATCTAGAGTTTGATGATTAATTTGATTAGTTTCAGATCCTTGAAATTCGAATTTTTCACTGAAACTATTGTGGAGTCGACACCTATAGTTTGTGGAGTCGACACCTTCCTATTTGATGTTCTGTCTGGGCAATTAGAGCCGACACCTGCTTCTGCAGAGCCGACTCTAATTCGGGCACTGATAGATTTTCTGGTTCGGAGCCGACACCTCGCTTTGCGGGAGTCGACTCTAAGTGAACCTAGGTCAAAAATATATAGGCGGAGTCGACACCTAACGGATTCTATCGTCTCCAATCCTCTCTAGAGCCGTTCCAAACCTATTCCAACCCCTCTAAACTCTTCAAATCCCTTGATTACTCATTCCAATCAAATCCTATGGCTCCTAAAAGTGCTATCGTTGGAGGTTCGGCCGTTCCCACGAGGCGTTGCACGATTCGGAGGCAAGCGCCATCTTCATCATCTTCTGCCACTCGTGAGGCTTCTCCACCATCTCCATCTTCTCCTCACATCGACCAATTAGCGGGTAAGGCTATCACAACCGGAAGGAAGGTTGATTTCGATTTCTTTGCTTCGGAGGGTTTCTCTATTGGACGTCAATTGAAAGAAATGGGATGGGAGAAAGTTTGTTCTTTGGATGTTCCTACCTACCCGGCCCTCGTAAGAGAATTCTATAATGATTTGAGTAGAGGAGAGGGAGGTTAGTAAGTTATGTGAGAGGAACAAGAGTTGTGATCACTGCTGAGATACTTGAAAATTTGTTAGAGATGCCCACTGTTTGGATAAATGAGTATCAGCATGATGATCGTGGTGGTGCCCTATCTAGGATGTTGGGGAGAGAGGTATCTGAGTTTGAGGAATTTTAGCAAATCAACTGAATTTGGAACTTAGACTTCTTCACAACATCTGCGGGAGGATATTATTTCCAAAGATAGGCAGATTTGAGTATGTCTCAGAGCGAGACATCTTGCTGATGGATTGTATATTACCGGGCAGCCAGTAAACTTAGCTGGGATGATGATAGGCTATATGGCAGAGGCAGCTACCAAGAAAAGATCTACATTGCCATATGGTATGATTCTGACTTTGGTATTCAGAAGCCAAGGTGTGTTAATCATGGACAATGAGCCACTGAGGAAATTAAGACATACAGACTACTACAGTGTCTCTACCATTCATCGTATGGGCTTCAGAAAGGTAAATGGTAATTGGATAAAAGGAGGACGAGAGGCTAGAGCAGAGGAGGCTAGAGTTGAGGAAGCCAGAGTAGAGGACATCCCTGGACCATCAGTTGCGGGACCATCAGTCCCTGACCCATCAGTTACAGGACCATCTACTGCTGGACCTTCTGAGGCTAGACCGAGTACATATTCTTCACCTCCACCTCAGACAGCTTTTGTATCTGGGAGATTTTCTGATGAGCAGATTGGTCAGCTCAGAGCGTTACTAGCTGAGTATGACAGTTAGAGGTGCAATGATATTTGTCAGATGAGAAATGACATCAGATAATTTAAGGAGGAGATCAATTCCAGACTCGACTTGATTTCATTTTCCATTAGCCGCTCTACAGAGTCCCTTGGCACTGAGCTTCAAAAGATTTTTGAAAGGCTGGAAGGGATTGCAGATGGATCTAAAGCTTATCTAGATGCTACTGGATAATTGAAGAAAGATTTAGACCTTGTGTTGCTCAAGTTGAGAGTTGTCTTGAAGGCTTTAAGAAATCATAAAAGATGAGATTATGGAAATGATAGGCCATCTGAAGAAAATTGTATACAAGCATGTTTGATTGACCTTCCATTTCCTACAGTGATACCCTATCTAATCCAATCCTACCCTAACCTTTTAGAAACCTAAGAGTAGCTTTTCATAGTTTGTATCTTAGGATTTCTAGTTTACTATACTTTGTTAGCTTGTATCCAGGATTTTTTGATATATAGTACTTTACTAAGAATGTATTTTGATAAACACATGTAATGCATCTTGAAATGACATACAATTATCTTTTATGACGAGCAATTACAATGAATGAAGTTTACTATCTCTATGATTGAATGAACCAACAACCTCGCTCTGATAACCTACATTATTATTTTTAAACTCACCTTATTGCTGATAACAAAAAAGGGGGAGAGAAAATTGTATATGCATAAAGAAGAGAGCATGAAAGAATATAAGAGAGAATGAAAGAATATAAGATTTGTAAGATTTCAATATGTTTTAATCAATTGGCATATCTCAAAAAGGGGGAGAGAAATCTATAGATTCTAATCAATTGATCATATTTCAGTTTATTTACATGTACCTTGCATAGGGGGAGTTATTTAATGCAGGGGGAGCTTGACGATTTTCTATGTTAAAGGATTTTCTGTGTCAAATCATCTTGATTGCTGTTTATAATAGAACTCAAGTATGATTTTTTTAAAGTTCATTTTGAAACTTGACATCAAATTCTCTGTTAAGAAGTTTTAAAGCTTTAACAATGTCTATAACACTTATTTCAAATGAATTTTTAATGCATATACTCAAAGTTTTTGTCATCATCAAAAAGGGGGAGATTGTTGACCCAAATATTGATTTTGATGATTAACAAAACTAATTGAGTATAACATTTGAAGTTACTAATGATTTTGGTTTAGTTTTTTAGTTTATGATATGATTATTAATCAAAATCATAAGAAAATCAAGTTCTAGTTCGAATCTAATGTCAAGGTAAGATTGCAGACATTAGAGTCGACACATGGAATCGAGTCGACTCTGGAAATCAGCATAGACTTAGAGTCGACACCTGTACTGTTAGAGCCGACTCCAACAGAAAAGACAGAACGATGGTTTTTCCAGTCATGACTTAGAGTCGACTCCTGGACTGTTAGAGTCGACTCCAGAAGATTTTCGTGTTGACCCCAGAAAAGTCAGAGACGACTCCAGATCGAGCGGATTGGGGATTTTCAATTTAGAGCCGACTCCAGAAAAGTTAGAGTCGACTCCAGTTTATCAGAAATGACTCCAGAACTCTCAGAACGTCTCTAAACTTTATCTTTATCTTTTTAATCCCAATGGCTATTACTATATTTGGTTCTAATCCTTCTTACACTTGTTTCTAACGGATAGTTTTAGGCTATTTATGGATTAAAAAGAATCTATAAGAAGAGGTTTCATTGTATCCAAAAAGAAAGAGGAAAAACAAGAAAACAAGAGAGAAAAATCAGAAATACAAGAGTGAAATCCATCAGAAAATCAAAAGAGAAAAGAGGAAGATTCGAAAGGAAAGATTATACTGATCTCCCAAAGAAAAGAGAGAGATTTCTAGCATTCCTTGTTCTATTTTGAAGAAATCCCAAAAGAAGAAGCAAGCCCTAGCTTTCTTATCTTTGGAGCTTCAAGAGCATTCTAAAGGAAGATTCACTCAAGAGAAGAGAAGAAGCAAGCCTCCAAGATCTGCAAATCAGGCTTTGATTCCTATCTTTTTATTGTTCTATTATTGTATATTTGCTCATTGGAGGAGCTTTTAAATTTGTAAAATGTTATTGTTTGCTGGGTCAATCAGAGGATTGATTCCGTTGAGGCTGTTAGCCTTGAGCAAGCAGTTTGCTTGTGTTGTAAGGTTGTGTGCTGGTGAGCCTTGAAAACCAGCTGGGTTCGTTGTGCACCCGAGAAAACAACAAGTTTGAGTTGTGAGCTTGCAAAAAAACTCTGCTGTAATCAGATTGATTATAGTGTGGACCCAAGAGGTACTTGGGAGTGGATGTAGGTGTAGGTATACCGAACCACTATAAAACTTCTTGTGTTTGCAATGATTGTTTCCTTGTCTCTTACTCTCTATCTTTGCACACTCTGTTTTAATTCGTATACATCTAAGTTTTCACTTTCGCTGGGGGATTTTTTAAAAGGAGTTTAATTTTTAAAAAACCCAATTCACCCCCCCCTCTTGGGTTGCTATCTGGACCAACAGGTAGAAGGCTTACTAGCATAAGCTACGAACGAGGATGAAGGGCAGGGTCCGCCAGCATCCTCCTTTAAAGCCAGCGAAGAAGGTTTGCAGCACCTCTAGTCAAGGAGATCGGGAACCCAGTCGCCATGCCGAGAGCGTAAACGTTAGCAAAAACTCAATTGATTGTGATCCCGGGGTTCTCATGTACCGAGGATTACATTCTTCCCTCCTTATAAAATTCCGGTCTCAAAATTGATATACATCCATAAGAGAAATTTGAAATTCAAATTTTCTGTCACAGAATTAACTAAATTTTATTCAAAGGTCAATAGTCATCGACACATCATTATCTATATTATGATACAAATAATTATGGATATTTCTTTTTCATTTCCTCCTCAAGCTCCGAAGTGGCCTCCCTCTCAAAATGATTACTCCACTGAACCTTGATATAGGAATGCTACGCCATCTCAGAACTTGATCCTTGCGGTCCACGATACGCATAGGATGCTTTTAATATGTTAAATCTTTCTTCAACTGTATAGGCTCAAACTCTATTATATGATTAGGGTCAGAAATATACTTCCTTAACATAGAGACATGGAACACATTGTGTATCCTAAAAAGTATTGGAGGCAGTGCCAGGCTATAAGCTACCTCTCCTACTTTACTCAAGATCTCAAATGGCCCAATATATTACGGACTCAGCTTTCCTCTAATCCCAAATCTGATCACATCTTTGGTTGGTGATACCTTTAAGAAGACATGGTCCCCAACCTGAAATTCCAACTCCTTTCTCTTGACATCAACATAGCTCTTCTGCCTTCTCTAAGTTGTACGAAAACGTTCCTTAATCAATTGCACCTTCTTCACTGTCTGCTGAATCAGCTCAGGGCCTAACAATTTTTACTCTCCCACATCATCCCAACATAAAGGAGACTGCACCTCCTTCCATACAGAGCCTTAAATAGAGCCATCTGGATACTGGCCTGATAGCTGTTATTATATGCAAACTCCACTAAAGGTAAGTGGTTATCCCATGCACCACCTAAGTCCATCATACATGCTCACAATATGTCTTCCATAATCTGTATGGTCCTCTCTGATTGTCCATCTGTCTGGGGTGATAGGTTGTGCTGAAGTTTAATTTGGTTTCCAAGGCTCTATGAAGACTTTTCCAGAACTAGAACATGAATCTGGTATCCCGATCTGATACAATAGATACAGGAACACCATAGAGTCTCACGATCTGCTCGATGCACATACTGGCCAATTTTTCACTAGAGACCCCAACTCTGAAAGGTAGAAAATGAGCTGACTTTGTTAGTCTATCCACAATGATCCAAACTGCATCATTGTTCCTAGGAGTTTTGGGCAAACCGGTCACAAAGTCCATCGTAATCTTTTTCCATTTTCATTGTGGAATCATCAGAGACTGATGAGGTCCCACAGGCCTTTGATGCTCGGCTTTCACTTGCTGACACACTAAGCACTTGGCCACATACTAAGCAATCTCTCTTTTCATTCTCTTCCATCAAAATTTTTCTTTAAGTCTCTGTACATCTTAGTACCTCCTGGATGCATAGTATAGGGAGAGTAGTGAGCCTCTTTCAAAATTTTGGCTTTAGCTCCTCCATGTTTGGCACACAGAGTCTACCTTCAAATCTCAAGGATCCATCCTTCATTATACAAAATTCATTCTAAAATCCTGACTGCATGCTTCTTTAATCATTTGTAGATTTGGATCTTCTTTTTAGGAGGACATGATCCTGTATATTAGGGTTGGCTGGAGTACAAGTGCTATTACAAGTCCATCAGACTATTGTACTCTCAATCCAGCCTCCCACCTCTTAAGGTCCCTCAAAATGTGAGGCTGGAAAGCAATCATAACAGCCAACTCTGAAGAGGATTTTTTGCCCAAAGCATTAGCTACTATATTGGCCTTCCTTGGATGATAGTGTAGGTTCAGGTCATAATTCTTCAGTAGCTCCAACCACCTCCTCTACCTCGAGTTTAGTAAATATGTATTTTAGACTCTTATGGTCTGTATACATATCACACGACTCCCCATATAGGTAATGTATCCAAATCTTCAGAGCAAAAACCATAGAAGCCAATTCAAGGTCATGGGTAGGGTAATTCTTCTCATAAGGCTTCAGTTGTTTGGAGCATAGGCTATCACCTTTCTATTCTGCAACAAAACACATCCCAATCTTTTTTGAGAGGCATCAGTAAATAGAGTAAATCCTTCAGATCCTATCGAAAGAACAAGAATGGAAGCGGACACCAGGCACTGCTTTAGCTTCTGAAAACTTTTCTCACACTCTTCTATCCAGTCAAACTTTACTCGCTTTTGGGTTAATCAAGTTAGGGGTAAAGCAATGCGAGAGAACTCCTCCATAAATCTACGATAGTACCCAGCTAGCCCAAAGAAGCTTCTGACTATAGCCACATTGGAAGGCTGGCTCCAGCTTACGATAGCTTCAATCTTTTTTGGGTTCACAAATATGCCATCTTTAGATATTATATGACCCAAGAAGGATACTTGATCCAACCAAAAATTATACTTCTATAGCTTGGCATAAAGTTTCTTCTTTCGAAGAATCTGTAGAACAATTCTCAGGTGGTCCTCATGCTCCTTTTGACTCTTGAAATATATCAAGATATCATCAATGAAAACCACCACAAACTGATCCAAGTATGGCTTAAAAATTTTGTTCATTAAATCCATGAATATCGCCAGGGCATTTATTAACCCAAACAACATCACCAAGAACTCATAGAGGCCATACCTGGTTCTGAATGCAGTCTTAGGTACATCTCAAGCCTTGATTTTGAGTTGATGGTATCCTGACCTGAGATCAATATTGAGAATACCTGAGCTCCTTGGAGTTGATCGAATAAGTCATCAATCCTCAACAGAGGGTACTTATTCCGTACTGTTACCTTATTAATTTTTCAGTAATCAATGCAGAGCCGAAGACTGCCATCTTTCTTCTTAACAAATAGGACTGGAGCATCCCAAGAGAAACACTTGGTCTGATAAATCTCTGATCTAAGAGCTCTTACAACTGACCCCTTAGTTCCTTTAGCTAAGCTAGGGCCATACAGTATGGGGCCTTGAATATAGGTCCAGTTCTAGGGACCAAATCAATGGAGAATTTAACTTTCTGATCTGGGGGCAAATCAGTCAATTCATCTGGAAAGATATTAGGGAACTCTCGAGCTACTGGAATATCCTCCAACTTGGTCTCTTCCTATTGAAAGTCCTTGACTACAGCAAGAAATCCTT
Organism: Calamus simplicifolius; assembly: GCA_900491605.1. NCBI lineage: Eukaryota > Viridiplantae > Streptophyta > Magnoliopsida > Arecales > Arecaceae > Calamus > Calamus simplicifolius. The sequence goes on from UESW01004010.1 coordinate 908,605, forward strand.
GGCCATCATTCATCAGATACTTTTTAGCCTACAGTGCTCATACGAATACCGAGGCTAGGTGTTTTTGACTTCTAGTAAAACTAAATTCAGGTTGACTTGGAATTTTGAAGTTTACTATTTTCCTGAAGCAGTCTACTGAAGCATGATAGGAGGCCAACCAATCCATCCCAAGTATAACATCAAAGAACTTTAGTGGAAGGATGATTAGATATGCTCTTAACCTTCTATCCTCCATGTCAATCAAGCAGGATTTGCATACTATGTTAACCTTCATAATATCTCCATTTGGAAATGCAATATGTAACTCTTGCTCTAAAGGAATGGGTGTCAATGATGCATTCTTATCAAGATAGATGTTAGATATGAAAGAATGCATGGCACCAGGATCAATTAAAGTTTGAGCATAAGTAGTGCCTACTTTAATCATTCCTGGACATAAGTTTAATTTGTTTTAATCATCAAAGGTTTAACCTAATTTTATAATCAATTATCAATGTATTACACTAGATATGAATATAATACTAGATATAAATTGAGTGGTATACCTATCACTATAGAATTAGAGGCGGCAGCATCTTGCTGAGTAAGGGTGAAAACCTTTCCCTGGGTCCTAGACGGCTGCTGCTAAAGTTGCTGGCTCTTTCCTTGATTGAAGAGGGCTACTGATCCTTTCGGAGGGGACAGGTGGCCATCTTATGATCCGCTTTCCCACATATGAAGCAGGCACCAGGTAATCTACGGCAAAGCCTTTCCGGATGGAAGGTCCCATAATGACGGCAACAAGTCTCCTTACTCCTTTGTCCTACTGAGGCCTGATGTATGCCTTTCTTCTTGGCCTAGTGATCGCTATTGTTGGTGGTCAAAAATAAAACCTACTTACTACTATAGCTAGTAGTAAATCGGAATCGTATCCTTAGGGATCAAAGGCAATTATTTCATAAAAAAGAAAAAAAATTATCTATAAAGGATTATATTAAGAATAGCGGTTATTAAAGATAATAACAAATTAATTAATAAAATTCAAACAGTAGGAGAAGCAACCCAGGAATCTGAATCCACCATGCAAATATGTTTTATCTTCTTTTCTTTATGTTGCATTAGAAATAATTTTTTTTAAATTAGAATAATTTATCTCTTGTTAGGCACGGATCATATCAAGAGATTATGGTATGCCCGCTTAGAGTATAAACTATCTAATAATTATAAGGTTAAGGGTCTAATCTATTATACTATGATCTGTCTCTCTTAGGTACGTACCATATCCTGAGATCATGGTACGTCGATAGAGGGTACATGCATGTATGCTAGATCAAAACCTCAGAAAAAATAACTCAAAAGATATAATAAAGAAGAGAATAATTTTTATTGCATAGAAATTAAGAATAAAAAGAAAGATAAAACCTGATTAGAGGCTTTATCATCATCCAAAGTTCAAGGAATCTAGCCACACATTGCTGCCATCAGCATTTCCTCCATAATTTTCCTCTCCTAGGCCTTAATACAATAATCTAAATAAAAGAAGAATAAAAAGAGCTTTGTAGAAACTCCTCTCCAACTACTGCCTAAGGTTCTCCTTTTATAGAGCTTGTCTAGGGCTTTCTCCTAGTCAAAGTTGGAGTCAATCGAGCACTCAAGATCGTTCAGATATCTTGAAAAAATTCTCAACCATCTGTTCAACATCACCTGCCTTAGTTTGCACTAGGAATCATGCAAAATTATCTCTTTCTTCCTTTTTGGGCAAACCAAGTCTTGATTTGAGTGTCATCTGCATTGCTGGACTCTAAAAATTGAGCTCTTTCCATCTATAGGATTCTTTTCTACAAATATCTATAAAAATATCAATTCTTAATAAATTTAAAGTTATTAATATTTATTTTAATAGTTAAATTAAGATAATAAATAAACTTATCATATCCCCCAACTTAATCATTGCTAGTCCCTTAGTATAGTAATTAAAATAAAACCATGCGTCACTATAATTCTTTTTGCAAAATTAAATCTAGGCTTAAGGTTAAAAGAAGCTAGCCAGTATCACTAAGTATTGAGTTTCTAAAATAAATTTTGTAGTCAGAACTATCAAAAACTTTTTTAGAGTTCATCATAGATCTGCAAAACTTATGTTTGTGATGGCTAACTTAGCATTTCGGTACTAGCTTGTAAAAAATAAGGGTATCTTCGCTTATCACTTACTTTGATTAATTTTCTATACACCCTTAAATTAAGCACATGACCTGAGGTAGCTTTCACACTGCCTAATATATTTTTTTATTTTTTTATTTTTTTTTATTTAATTTTAATTTTTTAGCGATATCTTCACATTGCCTACTTTTTGATGCGAACAACAACACTTACTTAGATGAAAGTGCCCGATTACTCAATGAAAAACCAATGTTTAGACTTATTATTATTATATATATATATATTATTTTCTCTGACATGTAGCTTTTTTCTTAAATTCAAGTTTTTCTTATTATGATATATATAAGTTACCAATTTTTAGTAATAATTGAATCTTCAATTGACCTTACAACTAATAACTAATTTACCTTGGTGTGCATGTGCAATGAAAGTGCTAATAGCCTTTAGATAACCTAAGTAGATTTCTAAAAGTCTGACCATCTAGTCTACTCCTTAACTCTCTACAATAATTAGCCAATACTTTCTAACTCTATTACCTTTTTCTAGTCAATTTTGCTCAAGAATTTCTTTCATAGCACATGATTTATAAAAATTTGAAATTTTTAGAAAAATGCCAAGGTGTTTTCAAAATATTTTTTTAAAAAGGTTTCTCTTACCCTCCAACTTAATTTCCATTGTTCTCAATGAAGTTAGGAAGAATAAAATAAGGAGAAACACCACCTGGATAAGATGTGCCTCGTGTAATGTTAGGAGTAATCGTGCGGAGTAGTCTCTTATTCCTAAAAATAAGAATCACTAAAATAAAGGTCAATAAATAAAATTTTGGGTTGCCTCCCAAAAAGCGCTAAGTTTAACATCTTCAGCCAGTCGTTATGGCTTACTCTGGTTCATACAGGATCATAACCTCCCCAGCTTCTTCAATGGATAATTCTAAGAATGGTTTCAAGCGTTGTCCATTAACTTTGAATATAGCACCATTACTTGGATTTTCAATTTCTATCGCTCCACGTGGGAAGACTTCTTTTACTATGTATGGGCCAGTCCATCTAGATCTTAATTTTTCTGTAAATAGGTGAAACCTTGAATTGTATAAGAGAACTTTTGCCCACGAGTAAAAGATTTTCTAAAGATAACTTCGTCATGGAAGGTTTTAGTTCTCTCCTTATAAATTTTTGCATTCTCATATGCTTCGTTTCTAATTTTCTCAAGTTCATCTACTTCTAATTTCTTCTAGTCTCCGGCTGCATCCAAATACATGTTTAATTATTTTATGGCCCACATTGCCCTATGCTCTAATTCTACTAGCAAGTGACATGCTTTACCAAATACAAGCCTATAAAGAGACATTCCTAAATTTATCTTGAAGGCAGTGCAATATGCCCAAAGTGCATCCACTAGCTTCACTGACCAATCTTTTCTAATAGAACTCACAGTCTTCTCTAGGATTTGTTTGATTTATTGATTAGAAACTTTTGCTTGCCCACTCATTTGGGTGATAAGGTGTGGCCATCTTATGGGTGATGTTATACTTTCTTATTAGTAGTGATGCAAATGATTTGTTGCAGAAGTGTGTTCTACAGTCACTGATGATAACCCTTGAAATACCAAAGTGGGAGAGGATATGCTCTTTGAAAAATTTTACAATAATTTTGTTGTCATTAGTTCTGCAAGGTATTTCCTCTATCCACTTGGATACGGAATCTATAGCTATCAAAATATATTCATTTTCAAAAGATTTTGGAAACGGTCCCATAAAGTCAATTCCCCATATATCAAAAATTTCTACAATCAATATTGGATTCATAGGCATCATATCTCTTTTTATGATTCAGTCTATTTTCTAGCATCTAACACAACTTTTACAATATTCATAAGCATCTTTGAATAGGTTAGGCCAGGAGAATCCACATTGAAGTACCTCTGCTGTTGTCTTTTTAGCTCCAAAATGACCATCACAAGCTTGGTCATGGCAAAAGGACAAAATGCTCCTAACTTCTTGATCTGGGATGCATCTCCTAATAATCAAGTCATAACATTGTTTAAATAAATATGGGTCATCCCAAATAAAGTATTTTACTTGAGAGAAAAATTGATTTCTATCCTGAGCATTCTAGTGCATCAAAATCTGACCAGTGGCTAAGTAATTGACTATGTCAGCATACTATGATTCCATAGTGGTAGACATAAGTTGTTCATTAGGAAAGGACTCATTGACAGATAGTTCTTCAGTAGATGTGATCGCTAACCTAAATAAATGATCAGCTACTACGTTTTCAATACCCTTTTTATCTATGATCTTTAGGTCAAATTCTTGTAAAAGCAAGACCCATCTAATTAAGCATGCCTTGGCATCCTTCTTTGAAAGAAGATGCCTAATGGCAGGTATAGATGACTACATGACCCCACTAAGTAAGACCTAAATTTTTTTAGTACAAATATCACAGCTAAAAATTCTTTTTCAGTGATAGAATAGTTAAGTTGTGCATCATTTAAGGTCTTACTAGCATAGTAGATCACTCGAGGTAGCTTATCAATTCTTTGCTCTAGGACCGCTCCTATGGCATGATCGGATGCATCACACATTAGCTCAAAAGGTTGAGTCCATACAGGTGGGTGAACGATTGGTGCTAAGGTTAATTCTCTCTTTAAATATTCAAAGAACTCAAGACATTCAGATGTGAAGTCAAATTTGACTTATTTGGCTAATAGGTTAGTCAATGGTCGAGCCACTTTGCTAAAACCTGATAAATCTTCTATAAAATCCAGCATGTCCAAGGAATGATCTTATTTCTTTGACTGATTTAGGTGGAGGAAGATTTGCAATCAAATATACTTTGGCCTTGTCTACTTCTATACCTCTATTTGAAATTACATGGCCAAGAACAATACCTTCCTTCACCATAAATTGCACTTCTCCCAATTTAGTACTAGATGCTTTTCTTTGCATCTTTCTAAGACCAGTCTAAGGTGATATAGGCATTTAGAAAAAGTAGAACCAAAAATAAAAAAGTCATCCATAAAAATCTCAAGGAACCATTCTACTATATCAGAGAAAATACTAATCATGGACCTTTGAAAGGTAGATGGTGCATTACACAAGCCAAAGGGCATATGTCTATACGCGAAGGTTCTATATAGACAAGTAAATGTTGTCTTCTCTTGATCCTCTGAGGCTATTGCAATTTGATTGTAACCAGAGTATCCATCCAGAAAATAGTAAAAGTCATGCCCTGCTAATCATTCTAACATTTGGTATGTAAAAGGAAAAGAAAAGTTTTCCTTCTTAATGGAAGCATTTAATTTTCTATAATCAATGCAGACCCTCCATCCTATTTGAATTCTTGTAGGGACCAATACATTGTTGTCATTTTGTATCACAGTGACTCCTGACTTCTTGGGCATCACTTGCATGGGACTTACCCAAGAACTATATGAAATAGGATAAATTATACCATTGTCAAGGAGTTTGATAATCTCTTTCCTTACTACTTCCTTCATGGCTGGGTTAAGTCTCCTTTGGGATTCTCTTGTAGGCTTGGCTTCTTCCTCTAAGTGAATCCTATGTTGAACGTTCGAGGGGCTAATCCCTTTTATGTCAGTCATGGTCCATCCAAATGTTTCTTTATTTTCTCTTAGGACATTCAGTAGTTCCCCTTCTTATGATGAGTCTAGGTCGATTGAAATAATTATAGGTAGGATTTTTGATAGACCTAGGTATGCATATTTGAGGTGCTTGGGAAGTGGTTTCAGTTCTAATTTGGGTGCTTCCTCTATTGATGGTTTGGGCAATGGTTCAGGTATTTTCTCTAGTGGTTCAATTGGAGGTTCCCATCTTGATTTTTCATCAATTGTAGCAACCTCATTAATTTGCTCCCCATCTTGGTTCATGCAGATTTCAAGGTCAAGCTCTTCGTCACTAAGGTCAATTGGATCATAAACAGTATCCTGAATATAATTTAAGTCACTCGTTTGATGTGTAATGGTAAGATTAAAAATATTAAGATCAATTGACATATTCCCAAAGAAAAGTTTCATTAATCTATTTTGACAATTAATTAGGCATTAGCTATAGCTAAAAATGGTCTACCTAAAATCATTAGGATGTGGCTCTTTGGGTTTATCACCGGCTTAGTTTTTAAAATCACAAAGTCCACCGGATAGATAAAGTCACCAACTTTGATCAACACATCCTCTACTATTTCCTTGGGTACTTTTAAAGAGTGATATGCTAGTTATAGGGTCATGCCCGTAGGCTTTAGTTCTCTCAACCTTAATTGCTCATATACAGAGAATGACAATATATTAACACTCGCCCCTAAGTCTAATAAAGCCCTATTTATGAGGATGTTCCCCACAATGCATGAAATAGTAGGTGACCCAGGATCTTTGTATTTTACTGGCATATGGTTTGATAGATAAGAGCTCATACTGGCTACCAGAAAGGCTCTCTTGGGCACATTTGTGGTCTTCTTTTTGGTACATAGATACTTAAGGAATTGGGCATAGGTTGGGACCTATTGGACCACGTCCAATAAAGGAATGTTCACTTTAACTTGCTTAAAGATCTCCAAAATTTTATCTAATTGGGTTGAATTTCGATTGGGCTTAAGTCTATTTGAGAATGGTGCTACAATCCTGATTTTTGGTTCATCTCCTTCTGGCATGGGGTCAGTTAGTCGGTTGGGCATTACATCAGACTCTGATGCCTCAGGTGTTTCTGGTTGACCTAGCTCAATAAGTTGTTCAAGTATCGGGGCATCTAATTCTTCTTCTTCATATGTACCCTCCTGGTTATCTATTTGTTTTCCAGATCTTAATGTATGAATGATACTTAGTTGGTTAATCTGTGCTCCTTGATTTGATCCTTAGATGTTTAGGTTCCTAGGTTAGCTTCGGGTTGACTCGATAGCTTACCCTTCTCTTTACTTATGATTGTGGCTAACTGACCTACATGCATCTCCAAACGAGTTATGGCCTGAGTATTAGTGGATAGCTGTTGCCCTGTGTTTTGCATAAAGTTATTAAGGATAGTATTGGTGCTATTTATCATGTCATAAGTGTCAGCTTGGGATTTAACTAGGGTTTCCAGGGCCTTGTCTAGGAAACTATACCTCTTTTTATTCTCATTGACTGGTGGATTATTTTTTTGTAAAATTGGGCCTTGGGTTAGGTTGGTTGAAGTTGAGACCACCTGCACTAGGACCTTATACCAGGCAAAGTTTGGATGGTTCCTCCACCCTGGGTTGTAGGTTGGTGCATAAGGATTGTTGGTTGTTCTTTGATAGGTTGCATTCACCTATGCACAACTATTTTCAGTTTAGGTCATGAAGTGGGGGCACTCTTCTACTATATATCCTAGCTCATTACATCCAATGCAGATAGGTGCAGCCACTTGATTTATATGATTTATCGGGGTCTGTCCCTTAAGTTTCAAGGCTTCTATCCTACGAATCAAAAATTCCATCTTAGCTTCTTCAGCTATAGATGGAGAGCATTGGTGCATACCACCTCTTGATGGTGTGGGTTTAGATTCCTTAGTTTCCTCTCATTGTAAGCTTTTTTCTGCTAAATCTTTTAGAAACTGCCAGGCTTCATTGGATGGTTTTTGCATAAAGTCGTCCTGACACATTGACTCAAGTATAGTTCTGGAGTTTAGGTTTAGACCTTCATAGAAGGTTTGACATAACCTCCAAGTTTCTATTCCATGGTGTGGACATTGGCTTAACATATTCTTAAATTGGTCTAGACACATCTAGAAAGGCTCTCCCCCTAATTGATGGAATTGGGCAATTTCATTTCTCAACTTGGCTGTTTTATGATGTGGAAAGAATTTTCTCAAGAATGCTTTAACAAAACCTTCCCAGGTCAAGATTGGTTGAGTAGGTAAACTATACAACCACTTTTTGGCATTTTTCTTAAGCGCAAAGTTAATTAGCCTAAGTTTTATAGCATCTTTTGAAAGTTCATGCATTCTCATAGTATCACATATTTCCTCAAATTCTCTAATAAAAATGTAAGCATCCTCAATTCCTATGAATTTAGGAAGCATGTTGATAATATGAGGCTTAATCTCAAAATTGGCCGCATTTGTTTGGGGTAGTTGAATGCATGATGGTTGGGTAGATCCAATTGGGTAGCAGTATTCTCTTAGGCTAAAGGGATGTCCTAATTCCTCCATAGTTACTTTTTCTTCGTCAAGGGTAGGGTCCAGATCTATCCTTACTAATCGATCGGACTTCCTTTTCCAAGTTGCAATTATGAATTTTTTTATGTTATGTAGAGAAAGAAAAAAAGAAGATTCTAAAAGAAGTATCCTAAGAAATTCTTAGAACTAAGAGCAATGAAGAATAATTTAATTAGGGTTTAATAATTAATAGCAATCAAGTTAACAAAGATTAGACTCTCTACTCTAGGTTTAACCTAGATCTAGACATCTCCTAACTTTCAAGACCGCTTTGGAGCCCTCCAAGTCAAAAATTAGCTGATCGATTAGCCAGTTAAGGGTAAGGTCAGTGGAGATCCCTCCATTGCTTACTTGGTAAGCGAATGGAACCAATTAAATAACCACTTTTCTTTTCTTTTCTAGACACAAGTTAATCAGTCAACCCCAACCTGATCCAACTCTTTCGGATGCCTTGTCCTATTGAACTTGAGTTCCTTAGGGGCTAACGTCTAGTTAATTTTAGAGTTAAAGGCTTGAGTTTAAGCATTATACAGGATGGTGGTTTGTGGGCTAAGAAAGGATAATAAAATCCCCACCTTATGTTATTAAGGATTGAACCCTTAAAGTATTTTATAGAAATGCAGTGCAATTCAAACAATGTGTCTAAACAAGTTAGAAAGTTTTTAAAGTTTATTATTTATTTTCTTAAATTAATTATGTTTTATGAAAAGTGTCTTAGGGTTTTCTTTTAGGTTCTTTAAGGTAAGTTAATTAAAAGAAAAAGTTAATTACATTAAAAGTGGATTTGTGACAAGAAGGAGAGTAATAAATTTTTTAGTTAAAAAGAAAATAAAAAAATCTAATAATTAAGGTAACTAAAAAAAGGCAATAAGCTAAAGAGAGTAATAACTATCCAATAAAAGAAATTTTTTTATATAGAAGCATGAATAATAATGAAACAATAAGAGAAAATAAAAAATAAAAATAAGAATAAAATTAAAAGAAAATTTGTGATAATTAATTTTTTTAAAAAATTCTGAACTAATCGTGCCTGGATCTCTAGCAACGGTGCCAAAATTTGATCGCTATCATTAGCGGTCAAAATAAAATCTACTCACTACTATAGCTAGTGGTGAATCAGGATCGTATCCTCAGGGATCAAGGGCAATTATTTTATGAAAAAGAAAAAGAAAATTTATCTATAGAGGATTATATTAAGAATAGTGGTTATTAAAAGATAACAACTAATTAATTAACGAAATTCAAATAGCAGGAGAAGCAACCCAGGAATCCGAATCCACCATGCAAACAGGTTTTATCTTCTTTTCTTTATGTTGCATTAATAATAAAAATTTTATTTTTAAAATTAGAATAATTTATTTCTTGTCAGGCACGGACCGTATCAAGAGATCATGATACGATCTGCTTAGAGAATAAACTATTTAATAATTACAAGGTTAAGGGTCTAATCTATCATACTATTATTTGTCTCTCCTATCTACGTACCATATCCTGAGATCATGGTACATTAATAGAGGGTAAAGGCCGTGTATGCCAGATCAAAACCTTGATCAGAAAAATAACTCAAAAGATATAATAAAGAAGAGCATAATTTTTATTGCATAGAAATTAAGAATAAAAAGAAAGATAAAACCTGATTACAGGCTTCATCATTATCTCAAGTTGAAGGATTGCTGCCACCAGCATTCCCTCCATAATTTTCCTCTCCCAGGCCTTAATACAATAATCTAAATAAAAGAAGAATAAAAAAAAACTTTGTAGAAACTCCTCTCCAACTACTGCCTGAGGTCCTCCTTTTATAGAGCTTGTCTATGGCTTCCTCCTAATCAAAGTTGGAGTCAATTGGGTGCTCAAGATCGTTTAGATATCGTGAGAAAATTTTTCAGCCATCCGTTCAACATCACCTGCCTTAGTTCGAAATAATCTCTTTCTTCCTTTTTGGGCAAACCAAGTCCTGATTTGAGTGCCATATGCATCGTTGGACTCAAAAATTGAGCTTTTTCCATCTATAAGCTCCTTTTCTGCAAACATCCATAAAAAGTATCAATTCTTAATAAATTTAAAATAATTAATATTTATTTTAATGGTTAAATTGAGATAATAAATAGACTTATATCACCTAGGTTGGGGATTGGCCAGAAAAAAGGCCCTTTCCTCTTCCTCTTCTTCTTCTGCTCCCAACTCTCTGGACTGCATTCATATCCCTCTCAATCACTATAAGTAGAAAGCTCAAATGCATTGATTGCTTGTCTCAGCCTGGGCCGCAGTCCTTCAGTGAATCTGTTGATCTTTGCTATTTCATTGGTCACAATATTTGGAGCAAACTGGGCCAAACCGGTGAACTCGGCTTCATACTGGGCCACGGAGAGATTCCTCTGCTCCAATTTGATAAATTCTAATTTCATCTGTCTTTGCATACTACTGGGAAAGTATTTGTCAAAAAAGGTCTCCTTAAACTCTCCCCAAGTGATAGCCTGTCCATCCCATTGCTGCTCCTCAACTAACCACCAATCATATGCCCCCCCTGGAGGAGGTAGGTAGAATACCTGATCTGCTCCTTCTCTTGGCTACCATGGCCCGTGAAGGCCTTTTCCATATCTCGCATCCAACGTTCAGCATCAACAGGGTTGATGGATCCAGTAAAATGAGCGGAGGCAAAACTTTTGAAATCAGCAAAGCTGCGGCCACCACCTACCCAGGGTTGAGGTGGAGCATGCTGGATCAATGGTCCGAATTGAGTAGGTAGGGTTGGCTGATTCTATGGAGCAGAAGGAGCAATATGAGTCTGTGGAACAAGAGGGGCAGGCTAAGTTTGCAGAGTAAGAGGGGCAGGCTGAGTCTGTGGAACAGTATGGGCAGGCTGAGTCTGCGGAGCAGGAGGGATAGGCTAAGTCTGCAGAGCAATAGGGGCAGGCTGAGTCGACAAAGCCTGCAGGATCTGTTGCTGCATATCCCGCATCGACTGCGTCATACTTGAGAGAACCTGAAGTATCTTGGTCTGGAGTCGCTGCTGATTAGTCCTTGCCAGATCGATAGAGCCAGCACCTTCGGTAGCTTCTTGGCCTCCTTGCTAATCAGAATTACCAGCCTAGGAGCCCTCATTATGTTGCTGGCTTCTAGTGCGACGAGCCATTCCTATCTCCTGATAAATTATTTTTATTTTAATTAATATCATGTTAAATGTTAAATTTTCAGGCTTGCAAAGCATATTACTTGAAACCCAATATCATAACTTAATGCCATAACCTAGTATATTATGTCACTAATGTCATAACCTAGGCTCTGATACTATTAAAGTTGTCATGCCCCAGACCTCTAGGTGGATCTAGGAGTGGCAACCCGCCGCATATCAAACATGCAAGGCATTCAAATATATCACGACATAAGGATATAATAATTGCAACGTCCCTTTTAGAGTCAAGACATCTTTCATACAAGCCCAATCAAATAGGATTTAAAACCCTAAGTTAAAATACACAAGATCAATATAAGGAGTTACATCAAAATTTGGGCTTTGATAAGAGTCTCATGAAAAGGACATGTGTCACCAAGGGCTGTTCCTTCTTTGATGAGGCATCAGGCACTGCAACGCCATCGCCTCATTCGTTCTAACCATTGAGATTGATTTGGATTTTTCTCAAGTATGGAGCTGCGAAAAGGCGGGCACCATCATTGCGGTGAGGTCACCGATGTCCCGTCATTGGTAGTGCCCCTCGCGTTCCGCACATCGGGCAGTTGCCAAACCAATTCCCAATGGCGAGCGGGCACGTGGCCAAATTGCGGACTGGCGGGATGATTTGAAACGAGGCTATAAAAGGAGTTGCCTCTGATCTGAGCCGCTTCTACTACCTTTGCTTTCTTTCTCCTCCTGATCCTGCTCAAGTCTGTTCATCTCCTACCACTGTTACATCTTCCCGAGCTCTTCGTCTTCGATCTCAGGTTCTCAGATCCTTCAGGTTAGTCCATTTTAGCTCCCATGGCTTCTTCATCCCTTTCCTATTCGATCTCAAATTCCGGGGGTTATTCCTCCAATCCTTCACGACCTTTTTCCTCCCCACTGCTGAGCTGGTCTTCCTCCTCCAATGATAGGGTCCCCCTAGAGCAACGGCGAGCCGCCGAACGACCTCCCGCTGGGAATCGCCCGGCTATCGGACGGGCCCCCATCTGGGGTCGTCCGTCCGTCGCCAGCTCATCATCCACTGTGGGGCAGTCCTCCGAGGGGACTGCCTCGAGCATGACCACCCAGGAGATTATAAACCTTAGGGCTAAGTATAGTCTCCCCACTAATCTCCGCATATATCGGCCTCTTTCTGAGGATAGGGTAACTTCGTCTTATCCTGGTAGGGTAGCTTTGTACAAAACTTATTTCAAAGCCGGCCTTCGTCTTCCCATTCGTCCATTCATACTTAACCTCTTAGATAGATATTCCTTAGCTCCAGCATAGTTGGTTCCGAATTCCATTCGGACCATCATAGGTTTTTTGGTGTTGTGCCATATCCATGGGATAGAAGCTACAATTTTTTTTTTCTGATGCTTTTATACCCTTAGGAAACAATCGAGGTGATGGTCCTTTGCCCCTAGACCGACTATAACCCTCAAGCTTTATCTTCCCACGTCCATTAAGGGGTGGAAAGATAGGTTTTTCTTTGCTCAAGTTGAGAGGGTGAGGACAGTGTGGGGGACCCCAAACACTAAGCTGAACAAGGATCCGACTATACTCCTGAGAGACCAAGTGGCGTTTGGGCAGCTAATAACTGCCGATGTCCCCCGTTGCAATCTCCTGCTGGCCGAGGAGAACCTTCGGCTAGCTGGCCTTATTCCAAATAGCGGTGAGCAATCACGATCTTTCCCCATTACTTATCCTTCTTTTTCCCCTTCTCCTTTTTTTTACCAAGTCCTTTTGACTTATGCAGATATGGCACCATCACTCCAAGCAGTGAGAAAGGCCGCTGCCAAGGAAAGAAGGGCCCGGGTGGATGGAGCCCCTGCCGAGAAGAGGGTCAAAATTAAAGTCAGCAAGAGAGCCAAGGCCGGAGGGGCCTTGGGAAGAAATGAAGAGGCCGAGGAAAGGAGGCGGCCTCGATCACCTTCACTAGCACCGCCCCGATCCCCCATCGACCTCACCAACACGCCTCCGGAGTATCAGAGGACCGGAGTCCCGCCATCACCGTCTGCCACTCCCGAGGTGGAGCCAACCGGCCCGGCCACAGGGCCGACCCCAGAGGCCATTCCACCCACCGAAGAAGCCGTCACCGAAGAGACTCCGTAGGCGGTGGCACCAACGGAAGAGGCACCGCCGGCCTCTGACTCAATGCCAGCAGCTCCATCTGCTAGTGCCGCAGAGGAAGATGAAGCTGACACACCTTCCTTCCGGTCAATCCTTGAGCACCATGGCCATTGGGCCGAGCGGATGATGGCTCAGGTCTGTGTACCTGAGCTTCAGAGGGTCCTCGAGAACCAAGGGACCTTTGTTTTCTTCCGCGAAGCGTCTGTGGCTCACATCTGGGTAAGTGTTCTTCCTCACTGTCAATAATCTTCAAGAATTTTTCTTGACTTAACCAAAATAATGAGCTTGTACAGGCGATGAATTCCTTGGCTACCGTCAAAGGCATCCTATCCTAGGCCGAGGCCACCCTCAATCAGTCACAGGAAGATGCCAACCAAGCCGAGGCCAGAGCAGAAAAGGCCGAGGCAGCTCTGGAGGCGGCCCAAGCTGAATTGGCCCGAGCACAAAGGGCTAAGGCCAAAGCCGAGGCCGTCCGATTCGAGAGTTTAGCCCGAGTGGAAAGGGAAGAAGAGACACTTGAGGTAGCTCAACGCCAGGCAGACAATGAGCTCGATAATGCTCAGGTGGTGGAGGAGAAACAGAAGGTGGCAGGGTTGGAGGTGTTTATGCTGAAGAATCAACTACACTCCGCCATCATTGAAATAAAAGCGGCCGAGGAGCGGGCAGAAAACGCCGAGGAGATCGCCCACCAATCCGACACTGAAATAATCAACTTGAAGGTAGCTGTCACTGTGGCCGAGAAGAAGGCCGCTGAGGCTGTAGAGAACTTCAAGAAGTCCGATATTTACGATGAGGAGCTTGCCGAGGCCACTACCTTCTCATATAATGGGGGCTTCCAGGACTGCAAAGCCAAAGTCAAAAAATCTATGGTCTCAAGGGAATCGACGATCTAGAACCAGACAAGGAGGAACCTTCCCCAATGGTGATCCAGTGCCGATCGAGCCCTGAGCACTTCTTTTTTTTCGTAATGAGATCTGAAAAGAGTCGGCAATTTTGTAAGACATTTACGATTAATGAAAACAACTTTTGAAATCTTTGAAACTATTGGTAATTCGCTTATTCTAGAACTGGGGCCGGGGCCGAGATCGTAGATCCCATTTAGGAACCAATGTCATAGCTAGGGTTAGATGAGGCAGAAGCCGAGATAGAAAACTAGGTTGTAACTAGGACATGGCCATAGTTGAGCCGATACTCGATATCGGTGTTGAGGCCAAAGTCAAGATGAGGAAGAAGTCAAAACCAGAGCTTTGGGGCTAAAGTTGAGACCGAAGCAAAATTGCCTGAGCCAACACTGGTCCCACCTCATGCTTGGATACCGACACGAGATCGAGCTGAAGTGCCGACGCTGAGCCGAGCTTGAGTGCTGATGCGGTCGGGCTTGAGTGCCGATGCGGAGTCGGGCTTGAGTGCTGACGCTGATTTGAGCTTGAGTTGAAGAAGCAAGATCGCTTGGACACTTTTGTTAGTGAGAAAATGAATATTATTTTAGTAAACATGCTCAAGCTTAAAATATCAATACACTTTACTGATAATATCGACGAAGGTTGTCTACGTTCCAGGTGCGAGGGAGAGGCTTTCCATCTAGCCCTTCGATCCGGTATGCTCCACGATGTAGCACATCGGTGACTCGATAAGGTCCTTCCCAGTTGAGTGATAGCTTTCTCCCCTCTGTAGGTTTGGAGACTTTGGCTTGTCTAAGGATCAAGTCTCCAGGGAGGAATGTTCTGGGACGAACTTGGGCATTGTAGTACTTTGCAATCCTCTATCGGTAGGAAGCCATTTTGAGTCGTGCTCAATCGCGAAGTTCCTCAACGAGGTCAAGGCTGGCTCTCAGCTAGTTGGAATTGTCCTTCTCATCGTACGATTGTGTTCAGGGACTAGGGTTGCCAATCTCTACTGAAATGACTGCCTCCAACCCGAACACAAGGCTGAAAGGAGTTTCTTCCGTGGGGGTTCGGGGCATCGTGTGATATGCCCACAGCATGTTCGAGAGCTCCTCCACCCATTTTCCTTTGAAATCATCCAAGCGTGTCCTAAGCCCTTGAAGGATGGTCTAATTTGTCACTTCTTCCGCTCCATTTATTTGCGGATGATCGAAAAAAGTGAACCTCTAACGTATGCCCAGTTCGGCACAAAACTCTCTGAAAGTAGTGTTATCGAACTGGCGACCGTTGTTGATAGCAAGTGTGTGGGGTAGCCCAAACCAAC
Organism: Calamus simplicifolius; assembly: GCA_900491605.1. Taxonomy (NCBI): domain Eukaryota; kingdom Viridiplantae; phylum Streptophyta; class Magnoliopsida; order Arecales; family Arecaceae; genus Calamus; species Calamus simplicifolius. The sequence continues at coordinate 924,423 of UESW01004010.1, forward strand.
AAATAACGGACTTCCAGAAGAAGTTCCTCACCTTGGCTTCGGTAATTTTGGCAAGTGCTTCGGCCTCTATCCACTTAGTGAAATGGTCAATGGTAACGAGCAAAAACTTCCGCTGACCAGAGGCTGGAGGGAATGGTCCCAAATGTCCATTCCCCACTGGGCGAAGGGCCATGGAGCTGACAAGAGGCTCAGCTAAGAGGTTGACAGTCGTTGAATGCTAGCATGCTGCTGGCAACTATCGCACTTCTGGACCAGCTCGGCTGCATCTTCCCGCATGGTGGGCCAGTAGTAGCCTTGGCGTAGGGCCTTGGTGATAGTGCTCTGCCCCCCAAGTGATTTCCACAAATAACTTTATGGATCTCACGGAGGATGTAGTCGGCATCTGTGGGACCAACATATTTGAGGAGAGGATGAGAGAAGGATCTTCAGTACAATTATCTGTCAAGCATCAGGAACCTGGGTACTCGCCACTTGAATAGCTTAGCTTCAGTGGGGTTGACTGGGAGGGTGCCAGTGGTGAAGTATCGTATATAGACATCCATCCATGAGGGATCTTGTTGGACTGGCATGGATTCCTCTACCGCGTCGATGCTTGGGGCTTCCAAATGCTCCACGTAAGTTCTCTCCAGGGCCCCATCAGCCGAGGTAGCTAGGTGGGATAAAGCATCAGCTCTAGCGTTCTCCTTTCGGAGAATGTAACTGACACTGAAGTGGGCCAGGGGGGAGGCTTGTGACTGTACCATACTCAAATAGCGAGACATAGTAGGATCTCGAGCCTCATACTCCCCCTTGACTTGACCAAAGATGAGCTGGGAGTTGGTAAAGACTCTGAGGCATTTCACCCCGAGCTTTCGTGCCAGTCTCATCCCTGATAGTAAGGCTTCATACTCAGCCTGGTTGTTTTTGGCCGGGAAAAGGAAACGGAGGGCGTATTCGGTCACAACTCCATCCGGACTTGCTAGGATGAGGCCTGCTCCGCTACCTTGAGAATTTGATACCCCGTCCACATGAAGGATCCAGTCCTCCCCTCTTCCGTCAATTGCAACATCAGAGGGGTTTGCATGGGGCCCTTCGGCTGCTCTTCTGTCCAGGTGCACTCAACCAGAAAATATGCTAAGATCTGAGACTTCATAGCTGACTTGGGTCCATACGATAGGTCGAACTCCCCCAGATTGAGTGCCCACTTCGCCAGTCGGCCAGAGGTATCTAGACGAGAAAGAATAGTCTTAAGTGGTTGATCCGTGACCACCACGATCGAGTGAGCTTGGAAGTAGGGCCTAAAGCACTGGGCGGAGACGATCAAGGCAAAGATAATCTTCTCGACTCTGGAATATCTGGTCTCCGCGTTGTGAAGCACCTTACTGGTGTAGTAAACTAGCTTTTGTATCTCGTTTGCATCCATGCGAACAAGCACAGAGTTGACAGCCACAGGAGAGGTTGCAAGGTACAGAAAGAGCTCCTCCCCGTCCCTTGGCTTGGATAGCAATGGCGGAGTGGATAAGAACTCCTTTAACTCCTCGAAGGCCTTCTGGCACTCCCTCGTCCACTCGAAGCTATTGACTTTGTGCAGTGCCTTAAATAAAGGCAAACACCTCTCCGCGGACTTAGACAAGAAAAGGCTCAAGGCCGCCACCCTTCCAGTCAAGCGCTACACCTCCTTCTTGTTGACCGGGGACCTCATATCTAGGATGGCTCGGATCTTATCAGGATTCGCCTCGATCCTCCGCTGTGTCACCATGAAGCCCAGGAATTTGCCTACGGTGATCCCAAAGGTGTACTTGCGGGGGTTCAACCTCATCTGGTATCGGCGGAGGTTGCCGAAAGTCTCCGCCAGGTTGGCAACGTGGTCAGTGGTACAAATACTTTTGGTTAGCATGTCATCTATGTATACCTCCATGTTACGTCGATCTGGTCTTCAAAGACCTTATTCATCAGCCTCTGGTAAGTGGCACCCACGTTCTTCAATCCGAACGGCATCACCTTGTAACAGTATATCCCTTTCTCGGTCACAAATGAGGTAGCTTCCTCGTCCACTGGATCCATCTTGATCTAGTTGTACCCGAGAAAGCATCCATGAAGTTAAGGGTCTCGTGAACAGATGTAGCGTCCACTAGCTGGTCAATCCAAGGCAACGGAAAGCTGTCCTTGGGGTAGGCTTTGTTGAGATCGGTGAAGTCCACGCACATCCTCCAGCTTCCACTAGCCTTAGGACCATCACGATGGGCCAGCCAATCGGGGTAATGGACCTCTCGGATATGGCCAGCAACTACCAGCTTGCGAACCTCCTCATCAATGGCCTTCTGTCGGCAGGGGAAAAGCTTCTCTTCTTCTATCAGACGGGCTGACACCCCGGTTTGATATTAAGTTGATGGGTAATTACCTTCTCGGGGATACCCAGCATATCAAACGATGATCATGCAAAGACATCAGAGTTGGCTCGCAAGAAAGCAAGAAACTGATTGTGCGCCTCCTCCGGAAGCAATGCTCCAATCGGGATGGTCCTCGTCGGGTCCTCCCTTAATGGGAAAGTTAGCAGGTGCTCGATCGGTTCCCCTCTCCTCTCCAAGTCTCAGAGGTCAAGCGGCTCAGGTGCTGTTGCCGGCACTGCCCCCTGTGGGCTGGGGGCCAAATGGTAGCAGAGCAGAAGAGGGTTCTACTCCCTCCACATCTTCCTAACTCCCTCATTGGTAGGGAACCTTACAAGTAGTCTTTTGGTGGAAATAATGGCATCCAGAAGGTTTAGACCAGGTCTCCCAAGGATGGCATTGTAGGCCAGTGGGACCTGGACTGCTAGAACATTCATGAGAACCATGCTCTGACACGATGACGTCCGGCTATGATAGGGAGAGTGATCTCCCCCTCGACCCTTACAGAATCTATAGTAAAACCCATCAAAGGCATGGTGACGGGCCGAAGGGAACTATGAGACAAGTTCATCCGAACAAATGCATCGTAACTCAAAACATCAACAGAGCTCCCACTATCAACTAAAATTCATTTTACAGGGTGCTTCATGATCGTCATAGACACGACGACGCTATCATCATGTTTGTTAACTGCCCCTTCTAGGTCCCTTTTAGAGAAAGGAATTACATAATCTACCCTTCCTCACGTTGCTTTTTAGAAGTGTTACCTGCCTCCCAGTAGATCATGGCCACTGTCTTCTCCGTCGGGGCATTGTCTATGCCGATCTGGGATGCAGAAGGTGCCAACAGATCCGGGCAGTAGGGTTCCCTCTCCGGATGAACTTGCCTAGGTAACCCTGCTGAACGAGTTCTTCGATAGCCTTCTTCAGCAGGCGACAGTCTTTTGTGTCATGGCCGTAGTCCCTATGGTATCGACAGTATAGTTCTTTGCTGTGGGGGACCCTGGACCTCATGGGAGGCGATGCCAGAGGTAGGGCTCGTCCTCAATCTCCAACAGAATGTAGGATATTGGGGCGAGGAGTGGAGTGAAATGTTCTTTGGGAACCAAAGCCCGGGGTCGGTTATCTGGACGATGAGGCGGCTTAGACTTTCTGGACTGCACCCCAGCAGGTTCTGGAGGTGCTAGCTTCTTGGCAGACTCCTTGTCAACCTCCCTCCTGGAGAAGTCCGCTTCATCGGCGCCCGACTCAGCAATTCAGCGTAAGAGCTGAAAGGCTTTTTATCTAAAGAATAGGCGAACCTGGAAGGATGGAGTCCCCACTTTAGGGCCAGAGTGGCCATGGAGTACTCAAGATTGTAGACCTCAAGTGCCGCTTCCTTGAACCGGGCCACGAAGTCCTTCAAGGTTTGCCGCTCCTCTGTTGGACGGCAAAGAGGCTATCAGCCACCCGGGGAATCTTCTGGCATGCATCAAAGTGGGCCAAGAAAGATCGCTTGAGTTGCCTGAAGGAATTGATACTACGTGGTGGCAAACGAGAATACCATGCACGTGCAGCCTTCCGAAGTGTAGCTGGGAAGGCAATGCAAAGGAGACAATCTATGCCCTCTGGACTTGCATGATGACCTTGTAGCTTTCCAGGTGATCCAGGGGTCTACAATACCGTCATATGGATCCAGCTGGGGTAAACGGAACTGGAGTGGGACCGGCTCTTCCATAATATGGCGAGACAGCAGGGGGCGATGGTCGTAGTCTACCCCATGAGGGTTGGCAATTCTACGGCTGAGCTCCTCCAGCCGTTGATGGTACTCGTCCAACCATCGCTCGACCTGGCGAGCTATCTTTCTGTTAGAATCTCCCTTCGAAGATTCAGAAGACGAACAGGGAGAAGGTCGTTGGTGCAAGGAATGTACTTGCTTAGGTTCCTTCCCACTGTGTCACTTGGGGAGGCGGTCAAAACGATGGAAAGGAGACCGCCGCCGCTTGGAGGTTTCTTGACGGCGAGATCTCAGGGATGCATGGTGGAAAGCATCTGGAGGGGTCCTGCCACGATGAGACTGGCTAGCTCCATGACCCTCTGTCATGCCCCAGACCCAAAATTTTGAGCTAGGGTGACAACCCGCCGCATGCCGGGCATGCAAGCATCCCAAATTTACACATTGATCAATATAAGGCAATAATTATAATTAGGCAATTCAAATCCATAACTTAACACAAACCATAAATATAAGTTTGGGCTACAAGCCCTACACACAGTAATACTGGGGTTACAATGATATCATGGAACTAATTTATTTAATAGAAGCTCCACTACCCCATAAATCCATCTTCAATCCTGAGGCTCTAAAAATATTGTGAGATTTACATGAGCTCACACTCAATAAGTAAGCCTATAATAATAATATAAAATAGTCATATATCATCATATCTTATCAAGATATCATCAAGTCATAATTTCATAAACTTCAAAATTCAAATGCATTTATCATGCTATCAGAACAAGCATATCACCACTCAAATTAATTTGGAAGCTTATACAATAAATACCAGAAATTGCATTGTAAACAACCCACTATTTATATGATCATTTTTATATTATATCTTATGTGTCCCACGGCCCTGCAACACACCCAACTGGTCTAACATCAATCAGAACACATCCTCTAGATGTGTGGCCTCCACATGCCATATCATTATCAATCAGCACACATCCTCTAGATGTGTATGGCCTCCACATGCCATATCATAATCAATCAGCACACATCCTCTACATGTGTGTGGCCTCCATATGCCATATCATAATCAATCAGCACACATCCTCTAGATGTGTGTGGCCTCCACATACCATCATAATCAATCAGAGCACATCCTCTAGATGTGTGTGGCCTCTACATGCCACATCATAATCAATCAGAGCACACCCTCTAGATGTGTATGGCCTCCACATGCCACATCATAATCAATCAAAGCACATCCTCTAGATGTGTGGCCTCCACATGCCATATCAATCAGCACACATCCTCTAGATGTGTGTGGCCTCCATATGCCATATCATAATCAATCAGCACACATCCTCTAGATGTGTATGGCCTCCACATGCCATATCATAGGAGAACCACGGTGACACATAAATATAATTCAGGGTCATCATTATATATGCATATCACACATCATGCATCATCATAAGCATAATCTTTTCATATCACATAAACCATGGTTTGTACAATCTTAATCATTGCATGTAACCAATTCACTTTGCAAAGTTAAAAATAAACATATTTCTTCATATTTTGCATAAACGTATAAAACCATTACTTTGCAAAATATCACTGACTATAATAATTATAGCAATTACTTAATTATATACTCATGGTATCATTTACCAACTTTTAAAATAATCAATACCAATAAAACTTCATTTTATCTTATTTCATAATTATGCATAATTATATAATAAATGTTGTAATGTAACAAATCCACTGTTTATGTAATCATTGTTTTCTTATGTGTCCCACGGCCCTTCAAATTAATCAGAACACATTCCTCAAATGTGTGAGGCCGTATTACAATCAATCGAAACACATCCTACAGATGTGTGTGGCCACATCAAAATCAATCAGAACACAACCTATAGATGTGTGTGGCCATAATATATGAAAACCATGGTGATATATATAAGATTATTTCAATGTCATCTTTACAATTGCATGTAGTCATCTCAATAATACCAACATATTTTGCAAGTCAAAGAATTTATATTTTTGCACATACACCAAGAAACTATTTCTTACAAAATAATACCAGTTACAATAGTCATAATAAATGCTCATATGTAGATTCATGATACCATTTAAAATAATTAATCTAAATAAACTTCCATTTTCCTTATTTCATAATATACATGTAAACTATAAATTCATGATTTATAAATTACTAATTATAAATAGGCTTACTTACCTCATTACGCAACTCCAAAAATGATAAATCAGCTACTTGGACAATTGGGCACCTACAGCATTATTTTTCATAATTAGATCTCTAAAATCTGAATAATAAAAAGACTCCAACTCTACCCAAACTAATCCATGGGCTCAACTTTGGGCTCGAATATCTCCCAATAAAAATATCCAAATGGGAAAATAAAATTACCCCAAGAAACTATAATTCATCTTGAATCGGACCATAATTTTATTTTCCATTTCTCGACCCATTATAGGGTCCAAAACCCTGCCCAAAAAGGCTCCAAAAATGGTCCAACATGCCCACAGAAACACAGCCCAGCCGGCCCGATATCGCCCTCTTCCTCCCAGCTCCCCTGTTTCAGCCGAAACAGGGAGCTGAGTTGAGCCGGCGATCAGGGCCGCCGCCGGCCAAATTGGAGGCGGCCCGACCGTCGATGGTCGGACCAAAGCCGGCCGCCGCCGCTGCCGGCCACTCCCCCCCTCTCTCTCTCATCAATTTCTCTCCCTTTCTCTCTTTCATCTCCCGTGTGGAATTTACTGTGCCGGCGGCACGGCCGGCCAATTGGAGGCGGCCCGGCCACCGTTGGCCGGACCGGAGCTGACTGCCACCGCGGCCATCCCCTTCCTCACCCTCTCTTCCTCCAATTTTATCCTTAAACTCCCTTTTCTCTCTCTATCAGCCATGGCCTGTTATAGCGCCAGCGGCACGGCCGGCCACCTTGGCCAGCCGGACCTCCACGGACGCACGCCCGGCGCCGGTGGAGGTCACCGACCAAAGCTCAGACCCGGCGAGGCGACGGGCATGCCGCCGGGCCTAAACCAAGGATCGGACCAACTGCACTGTCCATTCCTCTCTCAAGCGCTCTCTCTCTCTCTCATCCTTTCTCTCTTCCAATCTGGCATGGACAGGAGGTTTACCTGAAGAAGACGCACGCAGGGATGGAGGAAGGAGTCACCCTCCATCACCTTTTAAACTCCCACGTGACGCTTTGGATTAGGTAAAAAAATTGGGAATCCAGACGTCTTGCCAGTAGCCTAAGCGACAACAGGAATCCCTAGATGCCAGGTGTCATAAATAAGGCTGGGGGGTTACACCCTCCATGCAGGATGGAGGGGGTTGAGGTGGCAATGGCGTAGTGGTTGAACATTATCCCTGCAGCCCCTGAACCACTGCCATCAGGTCCTGAACCTACTGGATCAGGGCATCGAGCCGATCAGCCTGGCTAAACTGCGGCTGCATGGGGGGTGGAACAGGGGGGTCAGTCCCGAGGGCTTAGCTCATGGGGAATGCCCCCCAGCTGGCTGGTAGAAGCATCTTGCGCACGTGTAATCACCATCTTCTTCCTTACGAAGATTGCAAGTTCATCGCCGCCCCCTTTCTGGCACGCCAATCTGTTACTGCCAAATCACTTTCGGAAAGCGTCGAGCAAGAGAAGGGCTTTGAGGATCTTCAGAGGGATGATGACACCGTCTCCTATAGCCGAAAACCTGCAACAAAAGTTTGGACCGGTAGTTCTGGTGGGGACCCTCCGATGCTCAAGTTAGTCGTTTGAAGAACAGCAGTAGAAAAGAGAGTGCAGAAGTTCCCCCCCTCATTATGAGTCAGGGCTCTTATATACCTGTTCGGAGGTCCCACTTATCCTTTATGGATAATCGTCGGATCACGTCTTCCGTCAAGATCGGCAAACGGTAAGTGGGTGCATAGCCGTTAAACGCGCACCCTGAATATCGACAACTGCCCATACTATTTCGGTAACCGCCCATGATCTTGGCAAAAAGCGGATTGGCGGGCTACGTGGCAGTTTTAGTCGTTTTAAACCACTGGGCACAATATTCAAGGTCAGTTCCACGGCCGAGACTGTAGGCCAAAAGCGTGCCGAGGCAAACTCGAGGCCGAGGCCAAGGCCGAGGCAAGACTCGAGGCCGATGTTGAAGCTGAAGTGAAGTTCACGATCGAAGTCGAGATGGAGTCCGAGGCCGAATCCGAAGCCGAGGTCTGAGGCTAAATCCAAAGCCGAGGTTCGAGGCCGAAGCCGAGGTCGAGAACGGACTAGCTGCCAAATTATTACTTATGTCTAAGAACTATGCAGACTATTACCCCATCTTTCTCATCAGAGCCTTGTAATGTTACATTAGGGCTAGCAAGTCATGGTTTCAATACGTTCCGAACAACAAGCGTTGCTCATGGTACATGGCCTGTTGTATTGATTCCATATAAGTTGCCACTGTGGATGTACATGAAACAACCTTATTTTATATTTTCATTGTTAATTGATGGGCCATCCGCACCCAGAAATGATATTAATATATACTTGCAGCCTCTGGCAGAGGTGTTGAAAGAACTATGGAAAATTGGGATACAAACCGTGATGCTGCTAGCCAAAAAAAAAAAAAATATTCAAATGCGTGCAGCAGTTTTATGGACTATTAATGGCTTTCTTGATTATGCGAGCCTATTTGGATGGAGCACGAAGGTTCCATGGCTTGTCCATCTTTGTCACAAAGACACATGCTCTCATTATTTGAACAATAGACACAAGCACTGCTATATGATGCATCGTTGCTTTTTGGATGCAGATCATAGCTTTCGTCTAGATGAAGAAGTAAAGTAGAATTAGACAATGTGCCTAACACCATTGTCTGGGTCTAATGTATTACAACAGCTGCATAACATAGACATCACATTTGGAAAGCATAATTGTAATGTGGTTGGAAGAAGAAGAAAAAGGGATGATAATGTACAACCATAAAATGGTTGGAAGAAGCAGATATTTTTTTCTCATTGCCTTACTAGGAGACACTTCTATTGCGTCCATCACTCCATTCCCTCAGTTATCATCCTTTCGGTATTTTAATAGAAAGACAACTAGAAGCAATTTAATATGCATTCATTCACTTATATTTATAATATGATAATAACTGTTAATTAAATCACGAGTTATTGGTCCTTCATATTAGTTGAAATGAGGCAGCATGTTAAGGTAAAAGAAGTCTCAAAGAAATCGGCAAAAGAATAGAAAGTATATGAGGCACCGTTGGAGTTTTCTATGGGGAGGCATCCTCATCAAGGTTGTACACACCATTATGTTAATGAACTATTAAAAAAAAAAAGCTAAAATTAAAACACGGAACAAAAGAACAAATTGATGGGCAAAAAGATTCCACATTACTCAATAAGAATACAATAGGAAGGAGTTGATGCAGATCAGCAAAGAAGTCCAAAGAATCTAATTTATAAATGAAAAAAAGTTAGGAATTTATAGAAAATAAAAAAATCATAAAACTATTACAAATTCATACACAAATAAGAGTAAAACCAGAAAATCAAGTAAATCCTATTGAGAAAAGTCAAACCTTAACTTAGAAAATAGACCAAGCTGTTCCTTTATTATTCCAAAATTAAGCGTGGAAAACCTTGATGATAAAGAAGAAAAGCGATAGAATGTGAAATAAGAAGGGTGTTCGGTGGCCCTCAAAATAGCTCCACTTGGCCAAGATGAAGAGCCTTATGATAGTGGTAGAAAGGTGGCAATGGGTTTGGAAGAAGATGACAGAGAAGGCAAGGTACGGAGAAGAGGTAAATTATGGAAACAAGGCCGGATCAATTGGGATTTTGAGGATATGCACGCAAAAAGGGAATGCACGAAGAGAAAATAATTTGAACGATCAGAATGTTCTCAAAGGCTTATGTGATCATTTAGATTTCTTTATTATTTTTAATTTGTTATAAATATATAAATATATATAGAAACGTAAAATAGCTAAAATTTATGAATGTAGTTTTATTTTATGCCTGTTAATCAGATCTTAAAAATGACAATACCTTACATTTTGCAACAAATGTAGGGTAAATTATTATTTCCTTGCATTTTTTAAAAATACGACTAAAATAGTGTAGTGGATTCTATTTTTTTTTCTTATAAGTAGTGGAGCATATTTCCTGAATAGAGCAGAGTGAAGGAAGCATATTTATGTAGCCAATCCATGTAGTTGGAAAAATGCTTATATGGTTGAGTTGAGTTGAGTAGTGGAGCACATTATCTGACGTAAGTTTTCGTATAGTATAGTATAGTATAGTATATGTAGAATTTTTATATTAGTTAACATATAATTGATGCAACACATAATCAATCCAATCTCGTATGTATCTTAAAAATTTGATTACATCAAATCCAGTACTTTTAACCCCTCAAAAGACTCAACTCTGAGCAGTAATTAGAGTCACCGAGTCAAACATCTATATCTATGATCATATTCAACTTATGCACAAAAGAGCTTGTGATATAAATCACAAACTCAAGGTGTGTTCACGAATAATCTTCTTTGATCACTCATATTAATTCATCTTTGTCCAGTTAACTTTCTAGCATCATCCCATGCAGTCGTATGTGTTATGACCCTAGATGACAAGTTTAAGAAAGTTATTATGAACTCTAACTTTATGATATAGGTTCAAATCCAAGGATACATTATAGTTATAGGGCTCACATGGTGATGGAAAGGGGATTTATCATGTCATCCCCTACTAGGTTAACTTTAGTATATGCAACAAACAATTCATGCTATGTTGGAGCTCCCACTCAATGGATCATTTCAAACTCAAATGCCATACGAATTGAAGTCTAGATATCGTAAAAATGTCCTTCCCAAGCATATACATATATGCTCTCGTTTGGCTACTTCAGGCTCGATGCCGATTTATGGACACAATGATATACATAATTTGTATCCAACTCATTTGAGTCCCATCTTAGTCTTAGCTAAGGTGACTTTCTTACAACTCATGCAACTCAATGGCATGATATCATTTTGCAATCAATGCAATCTATAAATTATGCATTATGCAACCTCTACAATGCTTCATGCAACCTATACATTTTGTAACTCATATTTTCTATAATTGATGCTGCTTTCATGCTTAATGCAAAATATGTATTTTTTCATAATATCACTACTTAAGCATCTATTATGCTTACTCTTATTTCATATTGCTTACTTTTGTCTCATAAGCACTGATTAATATCTCGAGTCATCTCAAGAACCTAAAATATATTTGTCTAGCCACAATTGAAACAAAATCCTGAGTACTTTGTGCATTCCTACAAGTAATGGGCTCTCCACGTCCAAAACATTAGGGACTATCCCAAATTGATTGGGGGAGAGAACAACTTCTTAGCATTAGGTTTAGTGACTTTATTATTGTTGCCGGGATCTAGCAACCCAAGAGGAGGGGTGAATTGGTTTCTTAAAAATTTAATCGGCTATCAAGTATATGCACTTATATTCTTTTACAAATGAGTATTGTGTAGTGAAGTGAATTTAATACACAATCAATCATAGAAAATATATCAAAATCAAACACAAAATATTTATAGTGGTTCAGTGCCAATCCTGTACCTACATCTACCCTCAAGAACATTAGGTATTTTCACTAATCACCACTAGCCAACCTAGCTAGCAACACTTATTTTGGGCACAAGCAAGCCTTACAAATAAATCACCACTAGCCAACCTAGCTAGCAACACTTGTTTCCGGGCACAAGCAAGCCTTACAAATACAAATCCGGATAGACATCTACCCAATCATGTTTCACAACTGTGAAATAAATTAAAGCACAGTAATAGAATGTTTAATACAATAAGCTCTAGATATGAGCATATTTAAATAATGAGAATACTTATCAATCTTAAAGAGCTAATCCCAAATTGCTTCTTTCTTTAATAACGCAGCAGTACAATAGAAGCCTTCAAGGTAGCTTTGAATGCTCTTCAATGAGGGTAGATGGAGCTTTAAGACCACTTGTTGAATCAGCAATAAAAGAACTCCGATGGCTTGAAAATAATCAAAACAATACTCCAATATTCCTCTAACAAATCTCTCTTTCAAATGATTTTTCTCTCAATATTTTTCACTGATATCTTTCTGATTTTTCCTTTTCAAAATCATATCACTTTCACACTGAAACACTATTTTTCTCTTTCTTTTTCTTCTATTTTTCTTCTTTTACTTCCTTACAAAATCACTATTCATCTCCACTATTTATAACAAGAACATCAAAATATAGATGTTATTACCATTATAAAATGAAGAAGAGAAAGAGAGCAAGCTTAGATGGTAAACCGGCTAAGAGTAGTACAAGAAAATCCAATGAGTGAAATCCCGTTCAATAAAAATTGATGGCAAGAGGAGCAGTAGCATTCCAAAATATAGAAATCGGCAGCCTAAAATTTAAAAAGTGAAAGCAGCTAGCCGTTAGGCAGAGAATTGGTATGCCAAGAAGCAAATCGCATTCCAAAATTCAGAAATTAGTATGCCAACATGACTATTAGCATGCCAAAAAGAAGTGTCAGGGAGCCGGCAGAGAGTGCTAAAGAATTAGCATGCCAACTCTAGCCATTAGCATTCCAAAAAGAAGTATCAAGGAGCCGGTAAAGAGTGCTAAAGAATTAGCATGCCAACTCCAGCCATTAGCATTCCAAAAAGAAGTATCAGGGAGCTGGCAGAGAGTGCTAAAGAATTAGCATGCCAACTCCAGCCATTAGCATTCCAAAATCCAATCACAAGGAACGAGACAAATGAAATAACACATAATCATGCCAACATATTAAATGCCAGGGAGCCAACCAATAGTTAATAAATATAAGCAAGCTAAGCAGCCAGCAGGCATCCGATCAAAGGCAAACCGAAGGCAACTCGAATGCAAACCAAAGTCAATAGAATCTGATATTCCAAATCAAAGATTGGTAACCCAAGATTCAAGCATTAAGCATCCAATCCGAAGGCAATAAAATCTGGTATTCCAAATCAAAGATTGGTAACCCAAGATTCAAGCATTAAGCATCCAATCCGAAGGCAATAGAATCTGGTATTTCAAATCAAAGATTGGTAACTCAAGATTCAAGCATTAAGCATCCAATCCGAAGGCAATAGAGTTATAGATAGTTTAAAAACATAATTCAGTGATGATTCAAAATATCATAGAATTATAAATAGAAATCTATAAGATAATTGAATCCAGTTCAAACAATGCAAATATAATTAAACTTGAAAGTCATTTTATCAAATGAACCATATTACCTTATATTATGAATTACAATATACCTGGGATAAATGAAGTGTATTGTTCCGTGATGAATAACCTAAATTGCTTGAACTTGACAGATACAATATTAGCACAATACTTAATTATTTTGCATTTCATCAAAATCAATATGGGGTCAACAATCTTTTCCTTTTGATGATGATAAAAATATTAAGTATTCAAAAAGAAATAAGTAATTCAATCAAAGCATTCTTTGCAACTCTAAAGCATAAGATAGTGCATGCCAAATATATGTGTAATGTATCGAAAACTTAATTTTTTTTAAAAAAAATTATATCTTGCAAAGCTCCCCCTTTGGTTTTGATACAATAAAGTTTTCAAAAATATTCATTTGAGTTTTCTAGAAAGAAAAAAAAATAGAATGTATGAAAGCTTTAAAATCAGAATTGTATGCTTTTCATTTCTCCCATTCCATTTTTCAAAATAAGTTTTCGAAACATAACATTGAAAGTCAAAATGTGTGTTTTCTATTTCTCCCCCATGATTATGAAGTGCATTTATTTCAAAAAAAATTTATAAAAGCTTTTAAAATTAGAATGTATGCTTTCCATTTCTTCCCCTTTTTGTCATTAATCAAAAAGAAGGTGAAAGAGTTTGCATCTATCACTGTATGTCTTTTCTTTAATGGAATGAATAAGTATAACAAGTAATGATAAGCATAAATTTTTTAACATTATGCAGATATTATGAAGTACAGATGAAATTAAACAAATCTTGCAAACCATACAAACCAGTCATTAATAAGTTACAAGCCAATACACACATTGGTCCTCAATAGTAAGCAGCAGTTATACAATCCATACAAACATAATAAATAAGAAACATAGTTTTAAAACAACATAAGTCCAAATAATAGAAGTAACATAGGCAGGAGCAATATAAGCAAAAATCTAGAAGCAACATCAGTCTATGACATCAATGTGAGAAGACGAAAAAGATCCACGAGCACGTCTGAAAGGATGAGATGACCTCAAATAAGGGACAGGACGTCGAGTGGGGTCTTCAACATTAGGAGACAACTGAGATATAAAAGATTGAATTTCTTGTTGCATATTATGGCACTCAGTAATGAGCCTAGAATAACTATCAAGAGCACGCTGGGCCTTGACAGTTTGTAATTTAAAAGAAGACATCTCATTACTTGCAATGCCAGCATTATCCAACAAGGAGTTCACATCCTTTCTCAGCTTGCCTAACTCGGCAAAGAAATTAGAAATATCCATCATAGTACCATAATTGAAAGCTTTCCTTTAATGATGGTCGCACAGCGTTGTAAATCATATAGGCTTAATTTGATTTCACTTAGGGTAGAGAACATTGAAGATATATGGGGAATCATTGTAGTATCAGAAGAACAAGAAGATGAACTATTGATAGATCCATCAAGAGAAACAACATCAGAAATCCTATGAACCAAAGTCTCCATATCATCAGGATAAAAAATTTAAACTTAGCAATGGAACTATTTTGTCGCTAAAATCAGGGTAAAAAAAATTTAAACTTAGCGATGAAAATTTTTTGTTGCTACAACTAGGGTAAAAAAAATAAAACTTAGTGATGAAAATTTTTTGTCGCTAACGTTAGTGACAAAAATTTTTCGTCACCAAAATCAGGATTAAAAAAAATTTAAACTTAGTGACGAAAATATTTCATCGCTAAAAAATTAGGGTTAAAAAATTAAACTTAGTGATGAAATATTTTCGTTGCTAAAATCAGGGTAAAAAAATTAAACTTTGCGATGAAAAACTTTTGTTGCTAAAACTAGGGTAAAAAAAATAAAACATAGTGATGAAAATTTTTATCACTAATCCATCGCTAACATTAGTGACGAAAATTTTTCATCGCTAAAATCAGGATAAAAAAATTAAACTTAGCGACAGAAATATTTCGTTGCTAAAATCAAGATAAAAAAAATTAAACTTAGCGATGGGGTAAAAAAAATTAAACTTAGCAATGAAAATTTTTCATCGCTAAAACCAGGGTAAAAAAAAGAAACTTAGTGATGAAAAATTTTTGTCGCTAATCCGTCGCTAAAGTTAGTGACAAAAATTTTTCTCACTAATTTGATGCTAAAATTTTTTGTTAGCAATGGAAACTGTCTGTCACTAAAATAATAATTTTTTATTATTTGTACTCATTGATTCATCGATGATCCAAAGCTATTTGCTACGATGTAGATCCATTGCTAAATTTCATCGTTATTTCGCTCTTTTTGCTTGTAGTATAACAATAATGCATGTCAAATAATAAATCTATCTTTGGATCAATTTATTACTCATATGTAAATCCTTATAATTGTTACGTATTACCATCACAATATGTGTAGTTCGGTCAAGCATTAACCTTTCTTTGGATCGACTAATACCCGCATGAAATATACACATACATAACATCCAACATCCTTCATGAACCATCTACACAAAAGAGATTAGTTTTTGTGATATCTTGTTTAAATTAGTTTAATTTAGAATGATGGATAAATTTATTATGCATAAAAATATTATTAATTGAAATTTGATTAAAATTTCTATATAAATTGATTCTAATCTATATTAAAAATAAAATTTATTTGTTTCAAACTACCTTTATATCAGAAAAAATAATTTAGGCTAATGAATAAGGTGCTAGAATCCTGCTTCGATTCTCTGCACCAGCAATTTATGCCTTTTTTTTTTTTTTTTTAATGTACTACGCCACACTAGTGGCAGCGGTAAACGGGAACTCCACGCAATAGCCACACCAGCGGCTATATTTCAGTGGAATACGCCAGATTTCAGCGGCTAAAAACCTCCTGGGAAGATGGGAAGGTTTTCCTAGAAAAAATCCTAGCGGACAGCCTAGGAAAAGTTTTCTTAATGCATGCCTCATTTTTTCTAATTGCATTAAAAAAAAAAAGGCAACGCGTTTAGAAAAATTTTTAGTGAAAAAAAAAAATCCAATGAATTGAACATATTGCCAATGAATTCCTGACAAAAAATGACAATGCGTGAAAAATACGTTTTTCTTTATTTAGTTTACGGTCTGAATCCAAGAAAAATCAAACTAAATTTGTTCTTAATGATTCAACATGAATAGAGGCTTTGATACAAATTATTGGAAATTAAACCTAAACCTTTGATGAAAACCATTACTAGGAAGCCCAAAAATCATTTATGTTCAATCATCAAGAATCAATAAACGACAATAAATGAAAGCATATCTGAATCCATATTGCTTGATTGCTTTCTAGAGTTATGCGGTTAGCTTTCTAGATCAGCACGTTCTTCCAAAGAATCCTTTAGATTTTTCTTTAGGGTTTTCTTTCTGATGATGATGGAGTTCAGAGAGACCATAACCACTATATATATAGATAACTTCATCATTATCTTTTAGTATTTTTATTTTAGCCCATCATAAAAATAGAAATAACTCCTTATGTCTTTACACATTAAAGGCCCACACTCTATTAGATACAATAAAACTCAAATCATTGAAACTTTAGCAGATCACTTTTAATTGGGCTTAATCATTTTGATAGTCCATAATACAATTATTTCACACATAAGTCCAATATTAGATTAATGATCCAACAGGTCCAATCGAATATAAAGTTGGCAGCGGCATGGACTGAGGTATACCAACTGTGGCTATACTAATAGCTATAGAAAGAATGCAGACAAGAATCCATATATTTTTACTCCCTCACCAAACCACTATTATGTAGGAAAGCATTACATTTTATAGAAAACAGAAAGAGCACGATCGACATTAAATGTTGCTCTATGAATTAATACCTTTAAGGCTCCAACTATAAAAAGGAGGCAAAGGGTCTTGAACAGAGGAGATAGAGCTAGAGAATTTTAGGTAGTGTTTGATAGAAAAAATATATCCATGATAAGTGTACGGGATAGAGTTTACCCTCTGGCTATCCCATTGATCATATCAAATGCAAAAAGGTAAATCCATAGGATAACTTTTTTTTTACTTATATTTGGAGGGATAACCAGCTATTCTTGCATTTTCTAGGGAATAAATTAAGGGGATAACCCATGGTTAACCATGGATTATCCCTTTGGTTAACTTTATTCCCAGCTATCCCTTATAGTTATGGCTTTTGGAAATAAGAGGGGATATCCCTTGGATATCCTCTCTTATTCCCTATTTCAAACACTACCTTAGGTAGCGTTTGATAGAAAAATATTATCCATGGATAAGTGTACGTGATAGAATTTATTCACTGGTTATCCTTAGGGATATCCTTTTGCTATCCCATTGATTCTATCAAATGCAAAAAAAGTAAATTCATAGGATAACTTTTTTTACTCTTAATTGGAGGGATAACCAGCTATTCCTGCATTTTCTAGGGAATAAATTGAGGGATATCCCATGGTTAACCATGGATTATCTCTTTGGTTAACTTTATTCCCAGCTATCCCTTATAGTTATGGCTTTTGGGGATAAGAGAGGATATCCTCAGGATATCCTCAGGATAACCCCTCTTATCCCCTATTTCAAACACTACCTTAGAGTTTTTCAACGGAAGAGGATATGAAGAATAGAGGCGAGAGCTGCGTGTCCATCAATTGCTTCTAATGAAAAACATAAATTTTCTTAGTTTTCTTTTTGCTTTTAATATGAACTAATTTTTTTTCTAAAGCATTGATTTAACCTATCAATGAACACACAATTTATTTTATTAGTTATTTTATTTTTAATATTTTCATGATTGAGTGTTTAATTCTTATGATTAATGTTTATCATTTATTGTTTGATTAATTGAATTACAATGAGACCTAAAGGTGATTTGTTATTTCTTATGATTAATTCTTACAATTTATTATTTTTGTTGTTTTAAATTTAGAATTAAACACCATTAGTTAAGCAAAAGTAAAGATACATGATTAATATGATTTATGAAAAATTTAAAGTGGAATCTCTAATTAATTAAATTTATATAGGAACAATATAGAACCATCCACCGCACATGGTGGAAGGATAACAGAAGTGCGATGGATTCGGAATGGTGTCACTTGGACTGTGGGAATTGGGGAAGCCTTTGTGCTGTATATAAGGAATAATTCATGATCTACGACGTTAATCGCGTGCAAGAACGGAGCGATACGCCCATATGTCCGTACAAAGGAAGGAAAAGAGAGTTAAAAAGATAAAGATGGCATCCATACAATGACAATAGCTAGACTAGAATTCTTTCAATAAATTCCGTTTTTTTCTCTTGAGTAAACAACACTAATAAATTCATACATTAATATAAATTATATGTTTTAATGCAATCACAATAGTTCAACATTTTTGAATGATCAGAAACCAAACTTTAAGTGCATTTTGAATTTCATAAGATCAGTCCACCTTAATCTTTTTTATGAACAGAATGTGCTATTGTCTTGGCTCATCTTGTTATTTTAAACAGAGATGCCTCAAGACTCAATCGAAAAATAAGACCACGCTGATCTTTTTTATCAAACTGCTATAGCTTTGGCTCAGCTTGATACTTTAAGCAGGGATGCCTTGAGATAAATCGATTTGAGATGTTGAGATAATGATGATAGCCTATACCATTACCAACTTAATGTCTTGTAGGGATTTGAACCGGACGAATGTCAGAACTAGTCAACAAAGAGGAGGAAAAAAGGTTGAGATGTTGCAAGCCACCTAAGTTTAGCATCCTACAACGACGAAAGCAATAAAGGCCATCTCCTCTCATACAAACATGAAGTCATGCGCCATCTAGAATTAGTGTGGTCAGACTGTTTGATATAGCTTTATTTCATCAGGTCTTCTCCATTTTTTCTTCGAATCATGAATGCCATCTTTATCTGTTTACCTCTCTGTATATAAAGAATAAAATCATAAGCTCCAATTTTACATTTGTACGTGATGAGGGATAAAATTGCCATTGCATTATCGACCGCCCACATCGATAATTGGGTCATGCCCAATCCAAATACCCTACCAGCCAGCTGGCATAACAGCCAAGCGACGAAGCCAAATCGCCTTTGACAAAGTCGGATCGCCCCGACAACCAGAACCATCCTCATACCTCGGCCATCTGAGCCGACCGTACCTCGGTAACCCGAGCTATCCCCATACCTCGGCCATCTAAGTCGACCATACCTCGATAACCCGAGCTATCCTCATACCTCGGCCATCTGAGCCGACCGTACCTCGGTAACCCAAGCTATCCTCATACCTCGGCCATCCGAGCTGAGCCATTCTACACCTTGGAAAACCAGATTATTCCTTGTTCTAGCCGAACCAAGGCATTCAAAATACCTCTGCAGAATTCGGCACGGGAGAGTTCGAATTCACTATAACTGAATAAGATTCCAAGCAGGGAATCATACCCAGAAGTAGCCTAGGACCCACAAGAGTGGTCTAGAACCTACGTAATCACCGAATCTCAAGGCATCACCAGTTTTTCCAGCAGTCGATCCTCTAACTGACAAGATGCGGACCCTACTGGCCTCATAACAAACTTGATTTGGATCCGTTTCGAATCCTAACAGCTTTCAGACCCCATTCGAGGCACATCCAAGGAATTAGGTGATCGTCTATAAATACCACAGCCCTCCAATCTCTTAGGTACGCAACTTTTACACACACAATTACTCATACTCATACTCATTCACGGGCTCGGAGATTCCATTGAAGCTCCCCTTGAGCTTAGAGCTTAGGAAAGAGCGCCCGCCTAAGGGGAACTCTTCTGTGAGAGTCTTCTCCTCACCTCTGCTTGCTGTGAATATCCACTAATTTGGGCGTCAGAGGGTCCTCCGCAGAGGGCAACCCCCATAGCACCCTCTACGTGCGAACTGTCTTGTAGGTTCCGCCCGAGGCGACAAGACCGACGTCCGGATCAGGAGCCAGAAGCGCATCCGAGTCGAAGAACGGATTTTCATAGCAACAGATTGACGCTAGAGGAAGGGCCCCAAGTCCCATAAACTTGTGATCCAGGAGACAAGACTCAAAAAAATCAGAAGAAGCATCCTCTAATAGCCAATCGGAAAAGAGCTACGTCTGAAGCTCAAGATCAGGCCGCCTCTCAAAGGCTTGATCCGATTAGCGGTGCGGTACCTCCATCGCCACCGCCAGCTGAAACCCCTTCACCACCTGCAACGGTGGTAATGTTGGACCAGTTCGCCATTCTAGTCCAGTAGGTTCAGGCATTGACCCAGTTGGTCCAGAGACTCCAGCGACTCCTGGCCATGCCGTCCCTGCTCCTCAGCTTCACGAAGAGGTCGCTGCTCCTGCTCTGCCAATAATTTCTTCCTCTAATTTGCCAGAAGTAGCGGATTATCATCGCCAGCCCGCAAAGGCAAAACCAGCACCGCAGCGAGCTGGAGGGAAGAGCCCGCTCAGATCTAGGCGGGTTCATTCCCCTTCTTCGGTGTCTTCCCAAAGATCGACGCCGTTGCCACCTTCCCATCACCCGATCCCTTTTACCACTCTGGATGAGGGGATTAGGCAGCAGATGCAGGAGATGCAGCAAGAATGACGTGGGAGTTAGATGCCGCTAGGCAAGCCCCTCCGCCTCAACCGAAAGCAGAGCAGGGCATCTCCTTCTCCGAGAGGATCATGAGGGAAGTGATTCCTCCTCATGTTAAACTCCCAACCATCGAGCCATAACATGGATCCATCGATCTTGATGACCATCTCAGCAGCTTCAGATCTATCATGATGTTCCACGGAGCATCGGATGCGATCCTATGCAGAGCCTTCCCCTCCACCCTAAGGGGATCTGCTCGAACCTGGTTCAACAGCTTGAAGCCAGGTTCCATTAATTCTTTTGATGAGCTGAGCTGTTTGCTTATCAGCCAGTTCATCAGCAGCCATTGCTAGTGATGGAGATCTGATTCCCTCTCCAAGGTCAAGCAGAGAGAGGGGGAATCACTGAAGAATTACCTCGGCCGCTTCAACATGGCCCTTTTAGAAGTCAACCATCTCAACCACGAGGTGGCCATGTCTGCCCTGGCCGAAGGAGTGTCCAAGGAGGGAGACTTCTACTTGGACCTAGAGGTTAATTACCCAAAGAGCCTTTCAGACATGATGTCCCTAGCGAACAAGTACGCTAGGGTTGAAGAATCAAGGAGATCAGCTCGGGCCGAGCAGCTGATGAAGAAGGAGGCAAGGGCTCGAACAAGCAACAAGCCCACCGCCGCCCTAGCCCGCTTCGCCACCATAGAGCTCCTCCACCGCCGCCTCGAGACCGAATCTGGAGTCCAGCCTGAAGGTTCAACCGCTACACTCCCCTTACCGTGCCAAGAGCACAGATCCTGATGGAGATTGAGCAGCAAATTCTCCTGCCACCCTCTCTTCGAGGCAATGCAACTCGGAGGGACCCTACCAAGTACTGCCACTTTCATCGGGACTACAGGCATTATACTGAAGACTGCTGGCAGCTAAAGAACAAGATCGAGTGATTGATTTAGTGGGGTAGGCTGGACCGGTTCAGGGGTCCCCCTGAGCCAAACAATGAGGAGAATCGCCAACCCGAGCCTCGCCAGCTTCCTCCACCGAATCCTCCTGTCCTTAGCAATGTCAATGTGATAACGACGGCCGGATCCCCATTCTCTTGGCCGGGCAAGGAGGAAAATTCACCAAAGAAGGCTCGAATCAATGAGCTCACTTTCTCTGATGAAGACCTTGGAGAGGTATAGTACCCCCACGATGATGCTTTGGTTGTATCTTTAAATATGAACAATTATGATGTACACCAAATCTTGGTTGATAGTGGAAGCTCTGTTAATGTTCTGTATTTTGATGCCTTTGTGATATTAAAATTCCGAATAGAAAGCCTTCGACTGGTGGAGTCCACCCTAGTAGGCTTCACAGGTGACTCCATAATTCCTAAAGGAGTCATCACTCTGTCAGTCCAAGACGGCACCTAGCCCCGTGTGGCTACTGTGCTCATGGATTTCCTCATGACCAAGCTCAGGTCTCCTTACAATGCCATCCTCGGTAGACCAAGGCAAATATCTCTCAAAGCCATCATTTTCATTCCCCATCTCACCATGAAGTTCCCCACCGAATGGGGAGTGGGGGTTGTTCGAGGAAGTCAGATCATAGCTCGGTATTGCTTTATTGCCGACCTTCAATCCAGAAAGCCCAAGGTGGATGAGCTGGTGCTCGAGAAGATCTCACCGAGCAACGAGGAGAGCTGGCTAAAGAACTGGAGGAGGTACCACTTGACGAGGCTCGGCCCGACCAAACTATAAAGGTTGGGTCACAGTTGGAAGGAAAGCTTCGGCAAGAATTAATCGAATTCCTTCGAAGGAATGCTGATGTCTTCGCCTGGTCTGCATCGGATATGCCCGGAATCAGCCCAGATGTCCTGGTCCACCGTCTCAGCATGGATGAGATATTCAGACCCATTAAGTAGAAGAAAAGGAGCTTCACCCCTGAGCGCCAAAAAGCCATCGAAGAAGAGGTAGATAAACTCATCAAAGCCAAGTTTATCCGGGAGGTTAGCTACCCCGACTGGCTGGCAAATGTGGTCATGATGAAAAAGTCGAATAGCAAATGGAGGATCTGCATTGACTTCACAGACCTCAACAAGGCCTTTCTAAAAGATAGCTTCCTTCTTCCGCAGATCGACCAACTCGTGGATTCAACTTCAGGGCATCAAATTCTGACTTTTATGGATGCCTATTTGGGCTACAACCAGATCCAAATGGCACCCGAAGACGATGAGAAAACCACCTTCATCATCGACCAAGGTATCTATTGCTACCGAGTTATGCCCTTTGGTTTGAAAATGCAGGTGCCACCTACCAAAGGCTAGTCAACAAAGTCTTCAAGGAACAAATTGATCAAAACATGGAGGTGTATATTGATGATATGCTGGTGGAAAGCAAGGAGGCATCCCAGCACGTCAAGGATCTTGCGGAGAGCTTTGCTACACTTTGAAAGTATCAAATGAAGGTCAACCCCACCAAATGCGCCTTCGGGGTCAATTCCGGGAAATTCCTCGGCTTCATGGTTTCTCAACGAGGCATCGAGGCAAACCCTAAGAAGATCCAAGCCCTGCAACAAATGGCCCCGCCTGGGTCGGTCAAGGACGTGCAATGCCTCACTGGAAAAGTGGCAGCCCTCAGTCGCTTCATTGCTCGATCGGTCGAAAAATGCCTTCCCTTCTTCAAAGTGCTTCGGTCGGCCAAAAACTTTCAGTGGACCCCAGATTGCCAGAAGTCCTTCGATGACCTTAAGAAATACCTCGGCTCACCACCTCTCCTCAGCAGCCCAATGCCAAGGGAAGTGTTGAATCTATACCTGGCGGTCTCTGAAGATGCTGTTGGCTCGGTGCTAATTAGAGAGGAGAACAATGAAGCAGAGTACGAAGCCTTGCTCTTTGGACTCCGAATCTCCCATGAGCTTAAAGTCAAAAAGCTGATTGCCTACATCGACTCCCAATTGGTGGCTGGCCAAGTGCAGGGAGAATTCGAGGCTCGAGAGCTGAGTATGATTCGGTATCTCCAAAGGGTGCACGATTTATCCTCCTGTTTCGATGAATTTAAAATTGTCCATATCCCAAGGACTGAAAACACGTGCGCCAACCTTCTGTCCTGCCTGGCAACTACGAAGTCAATGGATCTCGAGCGAAGATTCCACTTGGAAGTCCTGGAGAAGCCTAGCATCGCCGATACTAATCGAATGATGCAGATTGACACTGAACCATCCTGGATGGACCCCCTACACCAGTATCTCAAAGAAGGGTTGCTGCCCACTGATAAAAGGAAGTAAGGAAGTTGAAATTACAATCATCTCATTATATTCTGATTGATGACCGGTTGTACAAGCGGTCCTTCTCAATGTCGCTGCTCAAATGCCTCCGACTAACAGAGGCCGACTATGCTCTTCGGGAGGTTCACGAAGGAATCTGTGGCAATCACCTCGATGGTCGGGCCCTATGCCATAAAGTGTTGCATCAAGGGTATTATTGGCAGACGATGCAAAAAGATGCCGATGACCTCGTTCGAACTTGTGATTTATGCCAAAGGCATTCAAATGTCCAGAGGCTCCTCTCGGCGTACCTGACTTCCATATCATCCCTCTGGCCCTTCGCCAAGTGGATGATGGATATTTTTGGCCCTTTCCCACTCACAACGGGGAAAAGAAAGTTCTTATTTGTTGTGATTGATTATTTCACTAAGTGGGTCGAAGCCGAAGCAGTCACCCAGATAACCGAAGCTCGTGCTAAAGACTTCGTGTAGAGATCCATCATCTGCCGCTTCGGTCTTCCCCACACTATCATCACCGACAACGGGAAGCAGTTCGACAACCCTAAGTTTCGAGAGTTCTCCGAGGATCATGGCATTCTCTATCGCCTGATGTCGGTCAGACATCCTCAAGCTAATGGAGAAGCCGAAGTAACCAACCGAACTCTCCTACAGGGAATCAAAGCTCGGCTCAATCGGGCATAGGGCCGATGGGCCAAGGAGCTCCACCATGTATTGTGGGCATATCGAACTACCGAGAGTACCCATAGGGCAGACCCCATTCAAAATGGCTTTTGGTACAGAAGCCATCATTCCTGTAGAAGTCGAACTCCCCTCCCCTCGTGTGGAAGGCTATTCAGAAGAATCCAATGATGAGCAGCTCCGAACTAACCTTGACTTGATAGAAGAAGTCAGGGAGAAGGCCCGAATCCGGATGGCCGCCTACCAACAAAGGGTAGCTCGTTATCACTCCACCAAAGACCGAGGGAAGTTTTTCCTCCTCGACAATCTGGTGCTTCGGAAGGCATCCGTCTTGAAGCCACTGGAGCAAGGAAAATTGTTCCCAAATTGGGAAGGTCCCTACCAAGTGACAGAAGTAATCAGACCCGGCACCTACAAACTCCAAGATTTGGATGGGAAATCTATTCCTCGGACATGGAACTCAGATAATCTCCGTGTATATCATCAATGAAAGTATGCTCTTACTAACTCATTTTGTCTATTGAATTTAATTTAACTCTTGAAGACAACCAAAGTTCCTGTAACTTTCCTTGAAAGCTGCAATGAGAAGCAGGTTTATAAATCCTCGGCTGGGCCGAGCGATCTCCGTACCATGGCCGTGCCAAGTAAAATATATTTGACAAACCTCGGCCGAGCCGAGAGAGCTTCGTACCTTGGCCGCGCCAAGTAAAATATAATCTTGAAGCCTCAGTCAAGCCGAGTGACGATCTCTGTACCTTGGCAGTGCCAAGTAAAATATAATCATAAATCCTCAGCCGGGCTGAGCGATCTCCGTACCTTAGCCGCACCAAGTAAAATATATTTGACAAACCTCGGCCGAGCTGAGAGAGCTTCGTACCTTGGCCGTGCCAAGTAAAATATAATCTTGAAGCCTCGGTCAAGCCGAGTGACGGTCTCCGTACCTTGGCAGTGCCAAGTAAAATATAATCTTGAAGCCTCGGCCAAGCCGAGTGACGGTCTCCGTACCTTGGCAGCGCCAAGAAAAATATAATCTTGAAGCATCGGCCAAGCCAAGTGACAGTCTCCGTACCTTGGGCAACGCCAAGTAAAATATAATATTAAATCCTCGACTGAGCCAAGCGATCTCCATACCTTGGCCGCGCCAAGTAAAATATATTTGACAAACCTTGGCCGGGCCAAGAGATCTTCGTACCTTGGCCATGCCAAGTAAAATATAATCTTGAAGCCTCGGCTAAGCCGAGTGACGATCTCCGTACCTTGGCTGTGCCAAGTAAAATATAATCTTGAAGCCTCGAACAAACCAAGTGATATATTTCTAAAGCCTCGGACAAACCGAGTGATATATTTTTGAAGTCTCGAACAAACCGAGTGATATATTTCTGAAGCCTCGGACAAACCGAGTGATATATTTATGAAGCCTCGGCCAAACCGAGTGATATAGTTCTAAAGCTTCAACCTGATCGAGTGATTCCTCAAATACTCTGACGCGACAAAGGCGTCCTATCATGCTTCGGCAGAGATAAGTAACCTTTCTTCGCTTACCAGCAAGATTATGCAATTTATTTCTTTTCAAAGAAATATATACTTCATCCCTTAAATAAGATCATGTTTACCACATGAGCTCATAGGGCCGCTCAGGCCTCCTTCTGACCTAAACAGGGATGGATACTTCCTCCACAGAGGACTGAATATCATGTTGACAATAACAAAGTAGCAAAAGCACTGCTGGACTTATAGATTATGCTACGGTCCGAAAAGCATAAAATGAGAGTAGCAACTCTCAAGACAATCACATCGGAAAAAGAAACAGATGTTAAAAGAAGAAAGAGTAGAAACTTTCTTTATTAATGAAAGAATTACAACCTCCTGAGAGGCATTACAAGTGCATCATAGCATAGAAAATAAAGATAAAATAAAAGCTCGGCTAAGCAGCTTCGGTCGATAACGATGTCTCTACATCCGACCCTAGAAATCAGAGAAACCAGACAAGCTCTGTTGAGCCATTGGTTAATGCGAAAGAACAAAGTACGCCATCCATGGATCCCTCGGACAGACACGTTGGGGGATCATAACCAGGTCAAAGACATGTGGATGCTTATGCCAATGAAGCATCTCCCCCCAAGTGGGATGCTAGTCTGCTAGCCACTGCCCAAGCACATAGGCAGAGAACCAGCAAACCAACACCACCCTCCTCCCTCTTCACATGAAAAAGATTCCTCAGGTGGATGAACTGAGGAATTCAAGCTGAGGGAGGAGGCGAAGTCCATGTTAGCCATGGGGGATACGTATGCTTTGCATTCCTATGGTCCCCATGGCAAGTGACAAAGGACACACAGGAAGCGCATACGTGCGCTCCCCATATGACCTCTGCGGCATCCTGTGTGCTCTCCATATGACCTCCTAGAATACCTTCCTTGAGGACTACCTGCTCTTCAGTAGCTTCTCCATCACCCCAACTATCTGAGATGAACCAGCTTTCAAAAGGGAAGCTCGATCTCTTTGCTCTCAATGAAACAGGCGCCATGAAATCCCTAACGACTCACAGAAGGAGAAGGTATTGGGAGATAGCCTAACACGGCCCGCTCTCCCCATTTTATAGGCAAGCAAGCCGAGGGCAGTCATTAAAGAAGGGAGCCCCGAAATTTGAAACACCCTCGCCATGTCGCCACGTGGTAGGGCAGAAGAAAGGGACGCTTTCCGAAGTGCGCCAAGCACGCCTCCCAAGCTGTGACGAAAGGTAGAAGATTTTCTTCTAATCTCAATCAGGAGCCTTAAATGTAGGAAATCAGTCGTAGGTCCTTGAGATATGGGCAGGCCTGGGAAATCCCCTTTCAAAAACGATGCCATCCAATGGCAATCGAATGCTTATCGCGTACGTTAAAAAGACCCGCATTGGAAAAGGCCAATGGGATAAAAGCCTGAGCAGAAATAGAGCATCCTTCAGCAAAGCCGTTTCGTATGCCTTAGCGAAAAACATACCAACTCTTTGCTTCGGACAAACCGAACTATCTAACCTCGGCCCCAGCCGAGGTATTTGAGCTATTTTTGGCCCTCTCGCGCCGAACCATTTCGTGCCTTAGCAAACCGAGTAAGTGTGCGCGCACCTAACCTCAGCCCCAACCGAGGTAAAGTTGGAGTTACGTTCTGCAGAAAAACCGAACAATTTTATGCCTCAGCAAAACCAGTTAATCTGGCCTCAATTGAGCAGAATCTTTGATTCGGAACCCCCAAGGGCTATCCGACCTTAAAGCGCGCTTCACTTACGATTCATTTATCATTGAGGGAACTCTCGGCAAGAAGGTCGTTCAGAAAGGCAATGACCAAAGTGATAAGGCAAAGAAAAAAGAGATCAGAAGATTCATTCATTAAATTTCGATCAGATTATAGATTGAAAAAGTGAAAATACACAAGCGACCCTTAAGAATCAGGGTTTGGGTTGGTCCTGAGAACCTCTTTGATAACGTCCGGAAGGGCTTGACTCGCTTCACTCGCTTCAAATGTTGTTGGAAGAGAAATCTCGAGTTCCTCAGCAGCAGACTGAGGGCATTCTTCAGGAGCCACGGCCTCATTAGGGCCTAGGATAGCATCAAGATCGATGTCTGAAATATTCTCATACTCAGCTTCTTCGGCCCCCGGGGTACAAGTATCAAAACGTTCGGCCTCCAGAAAGGATAAATCCAACTCGAGATACGCTCAGAGATCTTCGCTCGAGTTTCCTCCTCACTGAACCAGAACACATTGGCACAAGCCTATCTACGCTCTTCGAAAAATTGAGCAGAACTTTTGTACTCCTGTACGGCCGAGGTGATTCGGTTATTAGCTTCAACTAGCTGGTCCCCGAGTTCGAGGTTCATTTGGCGACTCGCAGATAACTCTGCCCTTAGAGCTTTAAATTGCTCCTGCGCCTCGAGCCCAATTCTGCCCATCTGCAAAACATCAGAACGTTTGAGCCCAAGAGCAAAAGAAAAGTACTGGAAGCAAATAAATAAGAAAACACCATACCTCTTCCTACCGCCGAGCCATTTTATTGCTTAGCTCTTGAATCTTTTCCAGGGCCTTCAATTTGGCCGATTTATTTTGTTGGAGACCCTCCTTGAGGTCATTAATTCGGGACTGTTTGTCCCCAATTTTCTGCCGAGATTGATCAAGATCATCAGTGAGCCTAGCAATCTGCTCATGTTGCCATTTCAGCCAATTTTCCATATCAGCGAGTTCCTTATCCAGACCGGCAAGCTGATCCTGCTACCGCCAGCACTTGTGCTCCTCCTCCTCAAGCCTCCTACCCCAATTATTTTTCTCCTCAGCATAACTAGCCTTCAGCTGGTCCCATCTTTTTTCAAAATACTGCTGCATGGCCTTAACTTCGTTGGCATGCTTAACCTTAATTTGGGATAACTCCAGGCAAGCCTTGTCCGATTGTTCGCAAAAACCCTGAAGCTCTCTGACTTGAGCCTCGAGCCGCGAGGCTCTCTCGGCTGCAAGTCGGTAAGACTCGCTCACCCTCTCAAAGTCTGCCTTATCAGACACCAAAGCTCTGGAAAGCCGGCTGGTTGAATCCACCCTTGTCTGAAGGTCAGCCGCCTCATTCCTGGCCTGAGCACAAGCCCCAGTGGCCAAATTTAAGTGCCAATTCAGTGCCTTGTAATCAAGGCATTCTGCAAGAAAAATATAAGTAAGAAACCACGGCCAAACCGACCCATCAGGAATTACAACCTCGGTACAATAACTTACCCGGGAGGTGTAGCTTGAAGCAATCCTCATGAGAGTAGCGTTACTAATTTCAGGGAGAAGGTAAATATCCTTTGGTGGCCAGAGCTGACCGAAAGCCGCATCAATGATATCAACGACCGCAGGCTTGTCCGTCGAGGAACTTTCCCCCGCGAGCAAAATAGACCTCATCAAGGCAATGAGCATGTCATCCACCTCTGAGCTATGGATGAGAGAACTCATGGCTGAAGAGCTGGCCTGAGGGGCTTCAGCCTGACGAACCTCCATCTACTCGGCTTCCTCCATCAAGACTCTGGCTTGTAGGGCCTCGGATGCTTCAGCCCCGGTTGAGGGAGCCTCGGCCCAAGCGCCCCCTTCATCCAGTGATTCTTCTTCTTATTCCTCCTCCTCTCCGACTATCGCTCCATCTCCGGCAAACTCCACTTGAACTTCAATCTCTTTCATGGCATCCCCTGGTACCGTAACAAAGAGTCCCTCAACAGGAGACATCTCGACCTCCACCAACCTTTCAACAGGCAGCTCCATTAGGGCTTCAGCAGCCGCCACTACTGCCTCTCCTGACCCCTCCACCTGAGCAGGGGCCTCTTTCATGCGCAGTGGGCTCCCCACCACTGGTAACTGAAGAACATCTGGCAGGAGGATCGCTGGATGGACCGGCGACATCTCCTCGGTGTCATCTGATATGATCACTATTTGGAGGGGGGAAACCTCAGCGCTCCTTCCGAGCGCCCCCCAATAGTTTCCTCCGCTACCTTGCCCCCCTCCGGCAGGGAGGGCTTATCAGTTACGGCCGGCGTTTCCACTTCCTCCCTCTTTGAAGCAGAGGAATGGCGGCCGACGCCATCTTTCCTAGGTTCCCTTGAGCGAGATCCGGAAGGATGGGCCCTCTTCTCGGACCTGTGCTTGTCCCCGAAGCCGGAGCCCCTATGGCGCTTGCCCAGCTCCTTCCTTATTTGGCCCACAAATGCGGACCTCTCAGCTGAAAACACAGCAAATGTTCAGTTAAACAGTAATGGAATCACATAAATGCATTGACCATCATAGCAAAGACTCACCTTGAGGGTCAATAGAGCTAAGCCCGATGGTAAAAAGAGCATCCTCTGCTAACAGAGTGCCGGCTGAAACCTTCTGACCACTACGAAGAGTAACCAGATCTCTTTTCTCCTACTCGCTCAACTCCGGGCGTGCCTCCGGAACCTTCACATAACTCGCCCATCCTCTCGAAAAATCTGAACCGATGTTTCCTTCGGCAATGAAAAATCGAGACTTCCACTCCTTTATCGAAGATGGGTTATCAGAAATCATCTTGAACAACTTCCGAGGACCAATATAGGGCCACTCAGAGCTCCTCCCAGAAACTAGGTTGTAACAGACTCAGAATATAGGAAGGGTCGCAGTCACCCCAATACGACTGCACATCGAGATGAACCCGATAAGATTGCGCCAGCTATTTGGGGCTACCGTCGTTGGACATATGTTGTAAAACCTCATCACCTCATGTATCAGCGGGTGAAGAGGGAATCGGAGACCTACCCTCAAGCTCTCCTCATAGAAGAAGACTCCCCGGCTTAACTCGGTTGAAACCCGGTGCTCGGTCCTCGGCACCCATAAGGCTACATCCAGAGGAACACTATAATGGCGACGGATCCTATCTAGGTCGTCAAGGGTTACCTTAGAGGCAACATCACCTGGACCCTTTATACTAGCTAAATGGGGGGCAGGATACGAACAAGCAAGCAAGGGCTCAGAGAAAGAATGAAAATCTCTATGACAGGGACAAAGGAGCATTGCAGAAGGAGCGCCGCCCTAGCCCTCTTTAAATAAACGCTTCAGAGAGAAAGCCCGAGACGCCAAAACTTCTGATATGGGTGCCAGAAATAAAGGAGTCCAGCCACGTAGAACTTCCGCTATCACGGCTTGCTGGAAACAAAGCATTCCCTCCTCGAGCTGCGGCAAAAATGATGACGAAACCTTAGCGGCCCGTCATTTACGAGATTATTATTGCCCGCCTTTTTGAATCCCCCAAATAAGATTGCTCTGGAATTCTACTCCCTATATCCAAACTTACACTTCAAACTAGGGAGTGGGGGGCATGTGATGAGGGGTAAAATCGTTATTGCATTACTGACTGCCCACATCGACAATTGGGTCATGCCCAATCCAAACACCCTACCAGCCAGCTGGCATAACAGCCAAGCGATGAAGCCGAATCGCCTTTGACAAAGTCGGGTCACCCCGACAATCCGAACCATCCTCAAACCTCGGCCATTTGAGCCGACCGTTCTTGGTAACCTGAGCTATCCCCATACATCGGCCATCTGAGCCGACCATACCTCGGTAACCCGAGCTATCCTCAAACCTCGGCCATCCAAGCCAACCGTACCTCGGTAACCCGAGCTATCCTCATACCTCGGCCATCCGAGCCGAGCCATTCTACACCTTGGAAACCAGATTATTCCTCGTTCTGGCTGAACCAAGGCATTCGAAATACCTCTGCGGAATTCGGCGCGAGAGAGTTCGAATTCACTATAACTGAATAAGATTCCAAGCAGGGAATCATACCCAGAAGTGGCCTAGGACCCACAAGAGTGGTCTAGAACATACGTAATCGCCGAATCTCAAGGCATCAACCAGTTCTCCCAGTCGTCGATCCTCTAACTGATAAGATGCGGACCCTACTGGCCTCGTAACAAACTTGATTCGGATCCATTTTGAATCCTAACAGCTTTCAGACCCCATCCGGGGCACGTCCAAGGAATCAGGTGATTGCCTATAAATATCACAGCCCTCCAATCTCTCAGGTACGCAACTTTTACGCATGCAATTACTCATACTCATTCACGGGCTCGGAGATTCCATTGATCCTCCCCCCGAGCTCAGAGCTCAAGAAAGAGCGCCCGCCTAAGGGGAACTCTTCTGTGAGAATCTTCTCTTCATATCTGCTTGCTGTGAATCTCCACTAACTTGAGCGTCGGAGGGTCCTCCGTAGAGGGCAACCCCTACAGCACCCTCTACATGTGGACTGTTGGGATTGTTTCCAACTCATATTATTTGGAAAGGGAAATCAAGGAAGAAGGGGTTTTCACTGAAGAATAAAATTTTTCTATTACGTTTCATTAAGCACATCACCATATAAATATTGTTTCTTGTTTCTACGGATAAGCATAATCCTCTTATGATCTTATCCATCTAAACTATCCTATCAAATCATAAAAGATAGGCTAATTATTTAAAAAACTAACTCTAACAAACTAACAACCATTATCTTTTAACACTCCCCTTTAATAGTTGTTCTTGGATACCCATGAGATCTCTAAAGTATATAAATTTCTCCTTGGGTAGTGCCTTGGTGAAGATATCTATAATTTGGTCTTCAGTCTTCACATACTTGGCTTCAATTTCTTTTTCTTCTACCACATCTCTAATGAAATGATACTTGATTTTGATATGCTTAGTGCGGCTGTGATATATAGGATTCTTTGTCATAGAAATAGTAGATTTGTTGTCACATAGCAGAGTAGTAGCTTCTTCTTGCTTTTCACCCATATCTTCAAGTATTCTTCTCAACCAATTATTTGTTGTGTTGCCAAAGTTGTTGAAACATATTCTGCTTCAGAAGAAGATAATGCGACTGTATCTTTCTTCTTGGATGCCCAAGATAATGTACTGATCCATAAAAGAATGCATATCCTGATGTGCTTTTCATGTCATCAATACTTCCAACCCAATCACTATCACAAAACCCAAATAACTTCACAATATCATCCTTGTTTCTGTCATACATGATCCCATAATCTTTAGTACCTTTGATGTATCTCAAGACTCTTTTTGCTTGTCCAAAGTGAATATTACTTGGCTTTTGCATAAATGTGGAAAGTAAACTTGATGCAAACATAATATCTGGTCTTGTAATTGTTAGATATAATAAGCTTCCAATAATGCTTATGTATAATTATGCATTGGCTTCACCACTTTCATCTTCTTTCATCAACTTATCATTTATCACAAAAGGTGTTTCCATACTATTGCAATTTTCATGTTAAATTTCTTAAGAATGCCTTCTATATACTTCTTTTGACTGATAAATATACCATCTTTTCTTTGACTTTTTAATTCCCAAAAAATAATGAAGCAAACCCATATCATTCATTTCATCTTCTCATCATATCATTTTGAAAGTCAAGATCATATTCTCATTGTTACCAGTAATAATTAAATCATCAACATAAAGAGAGACAATGAGAATATCATTACCTTGCTTCTTCACATAAAGTGTTGGTTCACTTGGACTTTTTAGAAAACCTTTTTCATTGAAGTAGGTGTCAATTTGAGAGTACCATGCTCTGGGTGTTTGCTTCAGCCCATATAATGCTTTCTTCAACTTGTATACCTTATTTTCTTGACCTTTGATGAAAGCCTTGAGGTTGTTCAACATAAATTTCTTCTTCTAATACTTCATTCAAGAATGCAGACTTTACATCTAGTTGATGTAGTTTCTAACTTTTATTAGCTGCTATAGAAATAAGAGTTCTAATTGTATCATATCTAGCAACATGTGCAAAAGTTTCTTGATAATCAATACCAGGTAATTGAGAGTATCCCTTTGCTACTCATCTTGCTTTGTGTCTTTGAATAGTGCCATATGGATTGTGTTTTGTTTTGTAGATCCACTTCAAGACAATGACTTCCTTATCACTTGGTTTCTTCACTAATTCCCAAGTTTTGTTCTTCTCAATCATATTGATTTCTTCCTGCATTGCTTTGTTCCACACTTCTTCATGCATAGCATTTTTATAAGTTTCAGACTCAATCATGCAGAAATTACAAGAAGCATAAATGTCACTTAACCTTCTCATTTTTATAGGAGTAGAACTTGAAGATGGACTTGAACTTGAAGTAGTTTGTGGTGAACCTTCAACCTTATTTTCTTCATTTGAGCATCATGAATTTCTTCATCTAGAGGAATTATATTTTCTTCAACTTTCTTTTGCTTTCAATCCCAAGCAACTTTTTCATTGAAAATAACACCTCTTCTTATGATCACTTGATTTTGCTTCAAGCTGAAAAGTTTGTAACATTTTGATTTAGAACTGTATCCAACAAAGATACATTTTTTACTTACTTCATCAAGTTTATGTCTCCTTTTCTTTGGAATATGTGCATAGCACACGCATCCAAAGATTTTGAAATGCTTCACTGAAGGCTTTCTACCATACCAGGCTTCAAATTGTGTCTTATTTTGAAGAGCTTTTGTTGGACATCTATTCATCAGATAAACTGCTATATTTACTGCTTCTGCCCAATAAGAATTTGGAAGGCCTTTGTCTTTGAGCATAGATCTAGACATTTCAACAATAGTACGATTTTTTCTTTCTACAACACCATTTTGCTCTGGTGTATAGCTAACAGTCAATTATCTTTGTATACCATCATCTTCACAAAATTTCTCAAATTCATTTGAATTGTATTCACCACCTCTATCACTTCTCAGCACCTTGATATAATGCCCACTTTGTCTTTCCACATAATGTTTAAACTTCTTAAAGATAAGAAATGCCTCTGATTTATGTCTCATAAAATATACCCATATCATCCTTGAATAGTCATCAATAAAAATAATGAAGTAGATGTTACCTGCATGAGAAGGAGTTTTCATAGGCCCACATATGTCAGTATGAATAAGCTTCAATGGTGCTTTGGCTCTCCATACATGCTCTTTTGGAAATGCCTCTCTATGTTGTTTTCCAAGTGCACATCCTTCACAAGGTTCTTCCTTGTCATGTATTGCTGGTAGACCATACACCAAATTCTTTTGATGTAGACTTCTCAAGCTTTGAAAATTTAAATGCCCAAACCTTTTGTGCCATAGCCATGACTCATCATTTACCTCCATCTTCCATGCAGCATCCTTTGCATAGTGCAAAATAAGAGGAAAACTTCTATTTTTCTTCATCTTGATATTTGTCATAAGTTACTTTTTCATCCCTCTATCATATAACTTGCAAACATTATTTTCAAAGTGTACCATATACCCATGCTCAATCAGCTGTCCAACACTCAAGAGATTTTGCTTCAAATCTGGAACAAGTAAAACATCATGAATGAATTTTCTTTCTTTCTTGGTATTGATTTCAATTGTGCCTTTGCCTCTTGCTTGGACTATTGCACCATTGCCCATCTTCACTTGTGAAATTGAAGAACTGTCAATATCCATAAAATAGACTTGTCACCAGTCATGTGATTGCTGCAACCACTGTCAAGATACCACATATTATTACTTTGCTCTTCTGCAGTTTGACATGCATATAGTATGCTTTGCTAACCTTCATTTTCTTCTGAGAAGTGTGCTTGTTCACTTGCTTTGTATTTGCAATCTTTTTGAACATGTCCAAACTTTTTGCAATTATAACATTGGGGTTTGCCCCTAAACCAGCAATCTTTTTCAGCATGAGAAGACCTTTTACATATATGCACCTTTGTTGAGTTCTCTCATCATATTGCCTTCTTGAAAAATTATTTCTTTGTGTTTATCTACCTCTTCCTTTCATATTTCTTCCTCCTCCTCTCTCTTTTGACTGGAGCATGAGTCGATGATTCTTTTGAGAATTTTTATCAACCACTTTGAGTTTAGATTGAAAGACACTTTCAATTGTTGATTCTTTATGCCTAAACAATCTTTGCTCATGAGCTTCAAGAGATCCCATTAATTTATGAATACTTAATTCAGAAAGATCTTTAGATTTTTCAATAATTGCAACTATTGTATCAAATTTTGGAGATAAACTAGCCAAGATTTTCTCACATATTCTTCGCTCGGTAATGGTTTCACCATAGCTCTTCATTTGATTAACAGTCTCCGTAATTTTGGAGAAGTAATCCTTCAATTTTTTATTTTCTTGCATTCTCAAATTATCTAACTCTCTTCTTAGAGTTTGAAGTTTGATAGCTCTTACCTTTATGTTGCCTTGAAATTCCTTCTGTAAGATATTCCATACCTCCTTTGATTTGATGGCTCTAATAATTCTGAAAATTTTTTTTTCAGATACAGCTTGTTGGATAAAGAACAAAGCTTTGGCATCCTTCTTTTTGTAGTCCTTTAATTGCTCCTTCTGATTATTTATTGGATTAACTGGTTTTCGTACCCGTTCTCAACTAGATCACATACTTCTTGTGAAATAAAAAGGGTTTTCATCTTGATGCTCCAATAATCATAATTTTTTCCATCAAAAATAGGGATAGAAGGTTGGTGGATATTCATACTAATATTGCTTGGGATTGCCATGATTTTTTTTTTGTTGATCACCTTGTGGGATAGGCAACGGACAACTGATCGTTTCCGTTCCCGTCCCTATTCCCTAACGCCTTTTTGGAAGCCTGACACAAGAATTGTTGATGGGAAGTCAAAAGGGCAGTCAAACCTTATTGTTGCTTTGGAGATTGCTTTCACGTTCACGTCCACATCCACCGTAGCAACACACTATCCACACCAGCAGCACACGATCACGTCTTGCTTCTTTTTTTTTTTTAATTGGGAGGAATATGTTGCCTTGCTGGCTTGGGGAGTTCCGTTAGGGATGAAGTGGTGCAGCAAGAGATCCTTTTTTTTTTTTTTTCTTGCTACCTTGAAGAAGAAGATTTAGGTTGGGGATGAAACTGTCATGTGGCTGCCTCTGTGCGCTACCAGAACGTGATTGGGAACCAGCTTCTTGACGGCTTCTTTTTCGTCTTGGTTTAGCGAAGTACCTTCTCAAATGGCTTCTTATTTGACGAAGCTCATGGCCGTAATCTAACCGAAGTCGACAGAAGGAGGCTTTTGGTACCAATTTTTATTGGGATTGTTTCCAACTCAGATTATTTTGGGAAGGAAATCAAGGAAGAAGAAGAGTTTTCACTCAAGAATAAAATTTTTCTATTACGTTTCATTAAGCACATCACCATATAAATATTGTTTCTTGTTTCTACAGATAAGCATAATCCTCTTATGATTTTATCCATCTAAAACTATCATATCAAATCATAAAAGATAGACTCATTATTTAAAAAACTAACTCTAACAAACCAACAATCATTATCTTTTAACATGGACTATCTTGCAGGTTCCGCACGAGGTAAAAAAATCGAATCAAAAGCTAGAAGCACATCCGAGTCGAAGAATAGATTTATGCATCAACTGCACGTATGAACGTGTCCAACCCCTCATCCAAGGAAATTTCGCAGAATCTGCCTTCATTGCCTTAGAGGTCATTCAAATAAACCATATTTCACGCCAGTCGTTTTCTTTCGTCGGCCACCATTGACTAAACACGCACCTAATTACACCAAATTGAGTCCCATCTGAGATGCTTTCATTGCCCAAAGATTAAAATATTTAACCAAATTGGCTCCTATTTAAGAGGCTTTCATTGCCGACAGAGCAAAGAATAAATATTTTTGACGTACCGACAAGTTGAAGGGGCCGGCAGCACATGCAGCGAAACTGCGCCCCTCTCCATTTGATTTGGATATTTAATAAAGCATCAATATTGAGAGCAGAGAAAAACTTTGACAAGTTCCTAATAACTGAGGTAAAAATTTGACTCAGGCGATAGACGAGGGTATGCGCTCATTAGTTTTCCGGATTCATCCAGGAATGACCCATTGCTGCGAGTTAAAGAACGTCTGGGGTCTCATTTGATGTGAACGCTTGCGGTGGTTGCCATGTCTAGGCTTGGAGCAGTCGATCCTCTGTTATTTTCTGTCTACAGTATCAAATATAGAATATTAACTTTTCAGTTGATCCGTAGACATGTATGTTTGTTTTTATGCCTGGTGGGAAGAGGGGCGGCTAAAGATCGACGACAGATGCTGAATGCCATTAGACTAGGGGCCAAGTGGTTTGTCATAACAAGTCATTCTTTTCACAACGGCCATCTCGTGGTCCGCCAGAATTTTTCTTTCATGGCAGCGCACAAGCAATTGATGATTGCGGGAAGGATACATTTCTTCCTAGGCTTCATTTGTATCTTATGCTCTACATAATAAACAGCAATGTTTATCATATTATTAATTCTTTCTGAAGTTTCTTTGAGGCGTTGTCTTGGGCTCTACACTTATTCTCACAGACCGATAAAGTATTTTTCCCTTTCCACATCAACATGGCTAGCTCCATGCTTTCCTTATCATTGAGAAGTGAATATTTCAATGTTGATATTTTGCTTCTAGACCTCAAATAGATTCCATCTTTCAGATCATCCATGAATATCCAAACAACGATCTTATATATATATATATTATCAAACAATATATCTAATCAACTTGGTGTATGCCGACTTATGAATTAAGCTCTATATCAGTTCGTTCCCATGTAGTTCTCTCTTCACGGTCCAACCCATACAAATACATCTAAATTCTCCAAGCTTATACATGGCGTCCACCGCAAGCGTTCACATCAAATCCGGCCCCACAGCAATGAATCATTTCTGATTAGATCAGGCCAACAACTAATGAGCACGTAGCCTCGCATACGTTTTCGGACTACTGCTCCGTTCCTGCACGCGATTGATGTCGTAGACCATAAATTGTTCTTTATATGCAGCACAGAGGCTACCCCAATTCCCACAGTTGTGACAGCACTCCGAATCCATGGCACGTCTGTCATCCTTCCATCATGTGCTGTGGATGGCACTAACCATACTTACCTTACGCTTGTCGTCAACAACAGCTGAAGTCACCACCTATATTGTCCACATGGACTTGTCAGTCATGCCCAGAGCCTTCTCAGACCACCACAGATGGTATACCTCCGTCCTTGCCGCAGCCACCGTCACGGCCACCTCCGACTGGACCTCTGTAACTCCAACCTGATCTACGTCTATGACAACGCTATTCATGGATTCAGTGCTCGACTCTCGCCATCGCAGCTCAAACAGCTCAAGAAATCACGTGGTTACTTGTCGTCCTACCGCGACATGCCCGTGACTGTGGACACCACCCACACCTTCGAATTTCTCCACCTCAATCCAGATTCCGGTCTGTGGCCGGCCTCCAACTATGGGGAGGACGTCATAATTGGGGTGGTCGACACCGGGGTATGGCCCGAGAGCCGAAGCTTCAGGGACGACGGCATGACCGACGTGCCCGCCAGATGGAAGGGCGTCTGCGAGCAAGGCACTGCTTTCAGCTCCTCGGCGTGCAACCGGAAGCTCATCGGAGCACGGGGCTTCAACAAAGGGCTCCTTGCCAGTAACCCGAACCTCACAATTGCAGTTAATTCCCCACGAGACACCGACGGGCACGGGACGCACACATCCTCCACCGCCGGCGGGAATTACGTGTCCTACGCGTCCTTCTTTGGGTACGCACCCGGTACATCAAGAGGCATGGCGCCGCGCGCGCGGCTCGCAATGTACAAGGCTCTTTGGGACGAAGGATTCGCCACGTCCGACATCATCGCTGCAATCGACCAAGCTATATCTGATGGCGTGGATGTCATTTCCTTATCTCTGGGCCTTGACTTCGTCCCCCTTTACAACGATCCCATCGCGATGGCCGCCTTCGCTGCCATGGAGAAGGGGATATTCGTGGTCACCTCGGCGGGCAATAGAGGTCCAAAGCCAAGGGTTCTGCACAATGGGACCCCGTGGGTCACCACCATCGGTGCCGCCACCATCGACCGGGAGTTTGCCGACATTGTCGATCTCGGAGATGGCAGCTCCATCGTTGGTAAATCACTCTACCCTGGAAAGCCGGCTTCAACGAAGCAATTGCCCTTAATATTCATGGGGTCTTGCGTCAACAGGACCTTGCTGAAAAATGCGCGTCACAAGATGGTGGTATGTGATGCCGATGCCAACGATTCTCTTGGCTTTTCGATAAACTTAGTTGAGTCTGCTAAAGTGGATGCAGGCCTCTTCATATCTATGGACTCGTCGCAGGACGACTACGTCCAATTGTCGTTCCCTGGGGCTATCATCAGCCCTCATGATGGTAAGATCATTTTGGAGTACATAAATAAAAGCTCAGACCCAAGAGCCATGTTGACATTCCGTAAGACCATCCTGGGCACGAAGCCTGCCCCCGTGGTGGCTGACTACACTTCCAGGGGGCCATCACCTAGCTGCCCAACCGTGCTGAAGCCGGACATTGTGGCTCCCGGCACCTTGGTCCTAGCATCTTGGGCGCAGAATTCAACTGTAGGGTTCGACGGGTCTCATGAATTGTACAGTCCATTCAACATCATATCGGGAACATCGATGGCCTGCCCTCATGCTGCAGGCGTGGCTGCGATGATCAAGGCTGCGAGGCCGGGCTGGAGCCCGGCGGCGATTCGATCTGCGCTGATGACCACCGCGAACAATTTGGACAATACCATGGCACCAATTAAAGACATGGGGAATGATAACCAGCCAGCGAACCCACTAGCTCTGGGGTCTGGTCACATCGAGCCCAACAGGGCACTGGATCCTGGTTTAGTCTACGACGCCGGCACCGACGACTACGTGAGATTGCTGTGCGCCATGAATTACACCAAGAAGCAAATAAAGACGATCACTAAAACATATTCTTTCGATTGCTCGAATGCATCTTTAGATCTCAATTATCCATCATTCATCGCATTTTTCGATGCTAACAAGACTAGCACTAGTGCTGTGGCTGCTCGAGAGTTCCGAAGGACGGTGACCAATGTCGGTGATGCGGTGGTGACTTACAACGCCATGGTGGTGCCTCTGGAGGGTTTTTCAATCCGTGTCATGCCAGAGAAGTTAGTATTTCACGACAAATATGAGAAGAATAGTTTCACTCTCATTCTAGAAGGCCAGATGGAAAAGAAAAAGGATGAAGTGCTACATGGTTCATTAAGTTGGGTGGACGATGAAGGGAAGTATGTGGTGAGGAGTCCTATTGTGGCAACCACCATCACCTCTGAACGGGTGTAGATTCTCCTCTTCTTGTCTTTTGCCTTCTCATGTTCTGCATCCTTCCATTAACCAAAAGTTTAATTTACATGAATCAAGAAAAATTCCCTGAAGAAACATTTGCAATATTTTGTTTGTATGTAATTTTGCATGTCGTCAACCAATTGACCAAAATAACCAATATACATATCCATTAATTTAAGGAGTGGTCCATTAGAATTCTCTGCTAATGGTTGGAGAAGCCTAAATTATCTGAGAATGAATCATAATTTAACTCCCTGTGGACTCTCGGTCTCTATGATTCATTGAAATCATCCACCTTCTGGATAGTGACATTTTGTTTGGTTGGCTGTTATCTCGAGAGCCTTTTTATAACGAATTCTTAGCATTATCATTTAAGCATGACACCATTGCAGTTGAATACACTCACGGGGGAGTCATTCGATCTTCTGCAGACCTGTTTTATCATGTGCCTCGTAAAGATTAATCACTTGCAGGAACGGAACAACGAGCTCAGAAAAGCAAGAGCGGGTTACAATAATGTTCGTTCATTAATTGTTCTGATTTATGAGCAACAAGGTACCTAAGAATGGCTCCTCATATTGAGCACAAGAAGAATCTGGATCAACATAATTCACTTGTCATGCAACTCCTAATTGCTAAAATCGGCATGAAGCTTGAAGTAGATATGCATGTAGGCTCAGTAGGCATTGAGAATGAGTTTCTGTACAAATGGGTGAACCTGGTTATGCCGGAATAGGTCTGCATGGGTGGAAAAAACTCATCTGCAAGGTGCAGTTACTTTTTTATTTTACCCGTTCAAAGCCATCTATCAATGTTTTTAACCTTTATCTAATGCCCTTTCATCCTTAGTCTTTCCATTATTTAGGACATTATCCACATATAATCAGAAGCATTGTGAAAAAAAAAAAAAGCATTTTTATGTGCACTCAATCCTTAAAAGACCATGAAAGGGCCCGGCATGACATGAGCTAAAACCATTTTAGTTTAGTACTGTGTCAAGCCAGAGCAAGACCAAGCTCAACCTACTTGGGACACACTTGTACTGGAGGAGCTTCGGGGTTCTATTTTACAACTGAAAAAAGTCTTGCTACACCAGATGCAGTGTAGCAGGAGTTGCACGCCCGATGATTAGCGCAAAGCAGATGCACGCGAGTACTAAAAAAA
Source organism: Calamus simplicifolius (assembly GCA_900491605.1). Lineage (NCBI taxonomy): Eukaryota > Viridiplantae > Streptophyta > Magnoliopsida > Arecales > Arecaceae > Calamus > Calamus simplicifolius. The sequence continues at coordinate 967,073 of UESW01004010.1, forward strand.
AAAAATTTACCCTTGGCATGCGCCATATGCCAAGCATCGGAGCCGTACGAGCTGCATTTTTACCCGTTCAAAGACTTTTCCTTTACGCTGTGCCTTCAGTTCGGCCCATGGAAGACATGGCAAGGTAGTTCAGGCCCATCCTATTGAGTGGATACACAAGCATTTTTGAACGCATGCATGCATGAGCTTTTCACCCTATGGTGGAATAGGCACCTTTCATCTAGGATGGGGAACGGTCCAAAGGCACATTCCCATGCTCTTGTCGCCAACCTTTTCCTTGGATATTAGGCGGCTGGACTAGATCTTGTTGTGGTATTGTAGCTACTTATTCATCCATAAAAATAGTCTTTGCATACAGAGGTAACACAACCCTTCCCAAATTTAATAATACTAGAAGCCATATGTCGCCAACCTTTCCGTTGTGGCTGGAGGATCTGTGGGTGGCATGGGACCGCCCCTACTCAGTACCAAGAACCCGTTTTCCTGCTACCAACTCATCTCTCTCCCCCCTCTATCTCTCTCTTTCCTCCTAGCTATCGAACATCGTTTTCCTCCTCTCTCTTGCTTGCACCACCACGGTTGCAACCAAGAGAAGGGAGCAGCTCCGCCCAAGCCTCACGGCCATAACCCCTATATATCCCTCTCTCCCTTCTCCTCTTCTTCCCCTCTCCCTTGATCCCTTCCTCTCTCCTTCCCTCTCCAATCTCCTCTCTCGCTCTCTCTCTTTCTCTGGGTCGGTGTGGTGAAGCAGGGATGGGTGTTGAGATTGTTTCCAATACAAAATAATTTAAGAAGAGAAATATGGGTAGAGAAAGATTTTCTGTCAAGAAGAAAAATAAATTTAGGGTTTCATCACACCATCAATATTATTTCTGGTTATATGGCATTTTAAACATAATGTTTCTCATCCATATGAGGCTACCATACCTTGCACAGATTTATACATCAAAGTAAAAAAAAAAAAAAAAAGGCACAACTATGTATAAGCCCAACACAAACTAAAAACAATAAATAAAATAAAACATAGCACTAGAAATTAACAACTATTACATTTTAACACTCTCCTTTAATGGTTATTCTTGGATACCCATGAGATTTCTAAAGTGAATGAATTTATCCTTGGACAATGCCTTGGTAAAGATGTCTGCCATTTAGTCTTGAGTCTTTCACATACTTGACTTCAACTTCTTTCTCTACTATGAAATAGTACTTGATTTTGATATTCTTGGTGTGCTATGATATATAGGATTCTTTATCATAAAAATGATAGACTTCCTGTCAATAGTAGATCACCCATATCTTTAAGTGTTCTTCTCAACCAAATTATTTATTGTGCTGCTAAAGTAGTTGAAATATATTCAGCTTCAGAAGATAATAATGCCATTGTATCTTGCCTCTTTGATGCCCAAGATATGATGCCTGATTCAAAAAAAAGAATACAAGCTTGATGTGCTTTTTATGTCATCAATGCTTCCAGTCCAATTACTATCACAAAACCCAAATAACTTCACAATATCATTCATGCTTCTTTCATACATAATCCCATAATCTTTAATACATTTGATGTATCTCAAGACTCTTTTTGCTTGTCCAAAGTGAATTTTAGTTTTTTCATAAATCTGGAAAGTAAACTTGATGCAAACATTATGTCTGGTTTTATAATTGTTAGATATAACAAACTTTCAATAATGCTTCTATATAATTGTGTGTTGCCGTAGAAATTCGTTCTCCGACTCGGGTGCAGCCCACCTCTGGAACCGGATGCTTGCCCCTCGCCTGGGTGGACCTACAAAATTCCTTGAGCAGAGAGCGTTGGGGGTGGCCCTCTGCGGAAGATGCTCGATGCCCAAGTCAGTGAAGATTCATAGTAAGCAGATATAAGGAGAAGGCTCTTGCAGAAGAGTCCCTCTAGAATGGCCTCTCGAGGAGCCAGGGAGCTATGTTTGAGCTTCAATGGAGTTTATCCATGAAAGAGCGAGCGTACCTAAAAGGATTTCGAGAGGGTTTTTATAGACTGTTTGAATGTTGGCGATTTATTCACCTGACTCTTCAAACGTGTCTTGGGAGATGGGAATCAGAATGATGGAAATCTAATTCTAATCAAGTTTGTTATGAGGCCGGCGAGATTTGAATCTGTTCGTTAAGAGGATCAACGCTGAAGAGGCTGATTCGGAGCTTTGAGATTCGATTATTTGTTATCTGGCTATTTATAGGTAACAAGCTATGCCTGGCTCGATTTTTCTTTTGAGACGACGAGAGCTGATGTGGCCGAAGGGTCATATTTGGCTTTTGGCTACTCTGGGCCCATCAAGGCATGAGAATGGCTCGGTCTGACCGAGATGAGGCCAAGGCATAAGAATGGTTCGGCCCTACCGAGATGAAAAGGTGGCTCGCATTGTCAGGATGGAGATATGGCTCGGTCCTACCGAGATGAAGAAATTTTATCTTTTTTCGAATACAGCATATGGCAAGAAAAAATTGAAAGTGATCCTAACCTTTTTGACATGTGCACAAATATTAATGCAATGATGATTTTTCCCTCATCACATCTGACTCTTTGAACGTGTCTTAGGAGATGGGAATCTGATTTGAATCAAGTTTTTACAGGGCCGGTAAGATTTAAATCCTATTCGTTAAGAGGATCGATGCTGAAGAGGCTGATTCGGAGCTTTGAGATTCGGTTATTTTATTATCTGGCTATTCATAGGCAACAGACTGTGCCTGGCTCGATTTTCTTTTTTAGATGATGAGAGCTGATGTGGCTGGAGGGTCATATTTGGCTTTTGGCTACTCTGGGCCCACCAAGGCATGAGAATGGCTCGGCCTGGCCGAGACAGGGCTGAGGCATAAGAATGGTTCGGTCCTGCCGAGACGAGGCCAAGGCATAAGAATGCTTTGGCCCTGCCGAGACAGAAGGTGGCTCGGCTCTGTTAGGATGAAGATATGGCTCGGTCCTACCGAGATGAAAAAATTTTATCTTTTTTCCAACATAGTATCTGGCAGGCAAAAATTGAAAGTGATCCTAACCTTTGTGATACATGCATGGATATTAATGCAAAGACGATTTTGCTCCTCATCATATGCCCCCTACTCCTTAGTCTGAAGCATAGGCTCGGGTATAGAGAGTAGAATTCCATGCGGCTTTATCCAATTGGAGGAATTCAAAGAGGCAAAGTCGTGCTATGGAGCTCTTATATACATCAGGCTGCCGCTTCATCATTTTTTCCCATCGCACGAGGAGAAAACTTTTCGCCTTCTGCTGTCGACCATGAGTGGAATGGCACATGGCGGGCTCAAGGTCTGGCGATGCATAGGGATTCTTGCCTCACTGAAACAGTTTAAAAAGAGTTGAGCAGTGTTGCCTTCTGCTGCGTTTTCTCTCCATCCTCTTCCTCCTCAACAAGCAAAATGCCTTCGACCTAGGACCAAACATGGCTGGCGTTTCTTTCATTGATCTTGAAGATAAGGAGCATCCCATTGACTCGGACTCAACGATGACCCCAACAGATCTAAAGGCTTCATCAGGATTACTGGTTTATGAGTGACATTCGAATGCGGGTCCCCAATCCTGAACAAAGGGCACCTAATCAATTGGAGTCGGGGGGTCTTTTTCTATGAGGAAAGCTTCAAGGTGGGTCTCTATTTTCCCCTTAATCCGCTCGTAAATGGTATAATGAAGCATTATGGCATCTATCCTATGATGATTATGCTGAATAGCTGGCATTATATTATCGGGTTCATCTTCCTATGCACATTTACGGGGATAAGAGCAACAGTTCCTTTGTTCTAGGGTTGCTACAGTCTTACGTCCTCCAAGGATTCATTCTGGCAGTACATAGGGCCGCGAAAGAACTTTAAAAGGTTTTCTAAGGTTTCGACTTCCATCAAAGGATGAAAGTCATGATTTTTTATCATCAAATGGGATGTTGCATTCGACTTTCCTTGCCCATGGAGCTGAACCAGCATCCAACATTGTCAAAGGAGGACTTCGACATTCTTTATGGCAGCAGAGTGGTCACAATCGATGCTCTCCTAACTAAAGAGGCACTTTATAATGTCGGGTTGAGTAGAGTCGACCCCTTAAGTAAGTGAGACATCACTTTCTCCATGTTTTGATATCTTTGCAGGATGTAACTAACCGTTTGATGATTTGTATGTCGTAGGGATCAGATCTGAGTTTGGGGCTTAGATGAGAGGAATGCTAGCAATCAACTATGGTGATTCGAGCAAAAAGAAGAGTACAAAGCATCGTAATACCATCTCATCGACTCATGCGAGAGGAAAGAGGGCTAGGCTTGAGCAGAGGCCATCTTCTTCCTCTCCTTCTAGACTACAACTGGCTTTGTCGAGCCATTCACAAGAATTAATTGAGTCCCAACCTTTGAGCTCGCCAAGGGGGGGATGTTGTGGAGGAGCCTATCCTAGCCCCTATCCTGGCACTGGAACTTAGGGAGTAGGCACCTGGGAATGAAGCCAAAGAAATGGCAGTTCGGGAAGAGCAGGAGCTTAGTCCTTTGCCTAAGCCAGTGGATGATAATTTTTGTATAATGAAATTTCTTTATCCTATGGCTACTGACGTGTAGTACCCTAAAGGGGAGGGTTCTATGAGTCTGCAGAGGTTAAGGAAACTATTTTTCAAATATCGGGCGGCTGCTCTCATGGAAAGTGTTGTCTCGCCTTCGGCAGGATCTCCTTCTCGTTGGGTAGAAGAGGAAGAATAAAGAAGGGATTCATTGGGCGAAGAAGGAGCTCCCTCGATGAGGATGGAGGAACCAAGGTCTTCGAGGATGTCGACAGGTGACGAGGAAGGGATAGGTCGGCTTAGCCCCCTCCTCGATCCCTTGGGTCACGCTACCGAAGAGTTGCAATCTCGGACTGACAACTTTTTAAATATTTTTTATGCAAAAGAACATGTCATTTATCCTAAAGAAGGAGAGGACAGTCATAGAAAAGTTTCTTTTGCGATTGAGGGATTCGACATGCCTACTAACTTGGATGACTATGCATCGGTCCCCAGCTAGTATATTTTAAGGGATATGAATTCTTCTTGCATTCGAGTGAGTTTCCTTCTTTTCTTTGCTTTCTTAGATGTTTTGCGCAGTTTTTTTGAACTTAGTCATTTGGCTCTATTGCAGGCAATTCTTCTCCAACGGGTGCTCTATAGGCGCTTGATCTCTGCCAATGAATGCAACAGGCAGATCTCGTGCGAGGTCGACGCACTCCGTGCCAAAATAAACTTGGCTAATCAGCACTCAGAAGAATTGACAAGGGTGCAAGCCAAGCTTGATGAAGCCAAGAGATCAGGCGAAGACGCCCGATCATAGGTGTTACAGCTTTGGGCTGAGGCAGCCGAGCTTGAGGAGGCTCGGAAAGTAGCCGATGAAGCTCATTCAAAATTTTCGAGGTTTCAAGGTGAGGCCCAAAGGAAAATTGACTCCCTTAATGGCAGGGCTACCGAGGACAAATCTCATTTTGAGGCTCAACTCGAGTCTTACCAGAAACAAATTGCCGATCTTATGGCCGAGCTATGTTAAGTATGATCCGATGGCTCCAGGGACCGGATGGATCTTGAACATGCCTAGAAGGACATGAGTAGGTGTAGGAAAGAGAGGGAGAAGGCTCAGAAAAGGGTCAAGAAAGCAGAAGCCGAGGTTGCTCGCTATGTTAAAGAGGTATGTCTTCTTATCACTTCCTCGTAATGGCCCATTTCTTTCCCATAGTTAGAGCTAACTTGACCATTTATTTCATTTACTATTTTCTCTTTTCTAGCTGGAGAAGACTAAGGCCGAGGCAGCTGATTAAGCAAAAGCCTTGACCGAGGATTTAGCCTTGAGTCGAAAGAAGTGCTCCGAGCTTGAGCATTGGGTAGCTGAGGTGGACGATGAAATCGCTCTGGCAATTGAGAGATACAAAAGTTCGAATGAATTTGCTCGAAGGCGAATTTAGTTTTCAAAGGAGGCATACCGAGTTGGGACAAACAAGGTACGGGCGATGGTGATCCAGGAATACCCAGACATTAATCATTTATTTTTGAAGGACAAGAGGTATTGCTTTCCGTCACCAATAACTGAAGCATTGGAAGTGACTCCTTCATCTGATGACGGAGATGATGATGAAGATGCTCCAAGCATTGATTTTGAAGTGGCTTCAAAGGAAGACCCAATGGAGGCTCCTCTAGAACTTACTCAGGAAGCAGAGGCCTCAAGACCTACTACCGAGGAGGCTGGAGTTTCATAACTAATTGTCGAGATGGATGTGGCTTTGGAACCGAGCGACAAAGGGGTCGATGCTCCCTCGACAGTTGGGAAGATGGCCCAATCAAAAGGTCGGCTTGATCAGTGCATTCCATGCATGGCTGAAACCATCTCCGGAGATGAAGCTGAAACTTAGGGATTCATCTTTTCGCATTTTTTTCTTCCTTTCTTGTAATGTAAATAGTATTGAGATATGAATGAATCTTTTGTTCTTCTCCATATATTCTATTATTTTGGCATTTGCGTGTCAGACAGTCTTTTAGCTTATTCACGTCTCGCCTAAACTTAACCTATCATAAAGCCAAGTAAGTAAACCAGCTCTATTAGAGCTTGAAAAATTCTTGGACGACTTTGTCAAAATCGAAGAGGTCACCCGGTCTTGCTGAGACCAATCTGATCAAATCCACCAAAGTGGGTAATAACTTGGCTCTGCCGAAGTAAAAGGAATGACCTGGCTTTGCCAAAATAAAAAATAGCTTGGCTTTGGCCGAGGCAAAGGATAATTCGGCTTCGCTGAAATAAAACAATAGCACGGCTTTGGCCGAGGCAAAGGATAATTTGGCTTTGCTAAATTAAAACAATAGTTTAGCTTTGGCCGAGGCAAAGGATAGTTCGGCTTTGCCGAAGTATATCCTTTTTTCCTAGGGCATCTATTTCATAGTTAATGTCTCATCTTTTCCGATGCGAGCTTGCTTTTCGCATACGCCAAGTTCATCCACATTTTTAGGATTCGTGAATGACTCTTTGCATTTAAGGCCTCTGATCCAAGATTGAGAGAAAATCTTTTGCCTTTTTATTGCAGCATGGGGAATATCTCCGGTATACCTCGGAGAGTACCGAGTTCCATTAAGGTATTGCCATGTGGTCTCGAATGTGGCGCTATTGTCGGTCCTGAGTCTTGAAGTTTTTCCCTTCTTTAATGGCTACTTCCCATTTGATGTCTATAAAAAAGGGGGAGCAGAGGGTGCTTGAGCATACTCGAAAAAGTCTTCTTACTTTGTGAGCAGAAAGAAACCTTCATGGCTTTTTTCACGCTGAAGTTGAGAGCTATGAGGTTGGATTTTTCTTTCGAGGTTTGGCCTGGCCCCGGGTGGTTGGAGTGATAGAGAAGTTGCTGGAAAGCAAGTCATCCTCAAGGGAGGAGTCAGGGAGGTCATATGCGAAGGGCAAAGGGGGATAAAGGTCATATGGGAAGCGCATGTAGGCGCTTCTTATTTGGCTTCGTTGGCTCACTGTGAAACCATAAAAGGCCATTGGAAATTGAATTATTGATGGGCTATGGTTTCCACAGGCTTTTCATCAACCATGGTAACCTTCATCACCAAGCCTCTTCTTCCTGAGGCTATTCATCTTCCATGGTGGTGCCCGGCCATGTCCCTACATCATGAGGAATTCCATATTCTGAAAAGCCAGGGGTGAGTTCCTTCAGGTGGCTTCTTTTCTCTATATCATTACCCAGCATTTCGAGGATCGCAACTCAATAGAGTTTTCTTTTCTAATTTCTTCAAATCATGGGTGGAAGCTATGTTGAAGCAGCATCGTTGGCCGAACTTACTTGTTCGAGCATTTTTTTTTGTTCTTTCTTTTGTTCTCTGTATATTTTTTGTGTTGTAATGCACTTGTAATGCCTTATAAGAGGCTGTAACTTTTTGGTAATGAAACATTATTGGAATAAAAAGCACTTTTTCTTTTCGCACGTTTATCTCTTTTTGCTATTTCATTCCTACTTTGCAAAATGCTAGTTTTCCTGATGTATTATTGTCTTTGTATTTTTTTCAATGCATGAATCGCTCATATACATTGGATCGGAGGGTGCGGGGCGAAGACTCGGTCTTACTGAGGTATGCAAACAGCCATTAGGGAACCCCTTTGTTAGGAAAGATAGTTAGATGGTCGTGTCTGATACTTATATGTTGGGGTGTTTTAGAGATTTAGCTCTTTGCCGAATATTTTAATGATTCGGTTTAGGCCTGCTGATATGCACCGAATTACATTGGCCCTTCATGAAGAGGGTGTATGCCTCGACTTAAATTATAGGGAGGCATAGGCGGCCTTGTCAATTCTCAATAGGAGTTCGACCATGCCGAAGTTTCTCAAGAATCTTTTCTTAGCTTAATGGAACTAGAATAAATAGCTCGGCCATGCTGAGAGATGCAATGGAATTTACCTCGTTTTGGTGAGATAAGAAGTGACTTGCTCGATTCTACCGGAGTACAAGAAAAGTCGTTCAACTTCACTGAGGCTTAGAGAAGTAGCTCAGCCATCCCAAAGTATTGGAAAAATTATTCGGTCCCACTAATGTTTGAAAGAATAACTCGATCCTACTAAGACTTGGAAGAATCACTCAGTCCTTCCGAGACTTGGAAGAATCACTCAATCCTGTCGAGGCTTGGTTGAATCATTTGGTTCTATCGAGACTTGAAAGAATCACTCGGTTCTACTGAGGCTTGAAAGAGATTATATTTTACTTGGCACAGCCAAGGTTCGGAGAAGACACCTCGGATCTGCCAATGGTGCTCGGGCCTGTCGAGGCTTTGTTGAGATTATATTTTACTTAACGCTGCCAAGGTTCGGAGAAAACCTCTCGGACTTGTCAAGGGTGCTTGAGCCTGCCGAGGCATTATTGAGATTATATTTTACTTGGCGCTGCCAAGGTTCGAAGAAGACCCCTTGGACCTACCAAGGGTGCTCGGGCCTGCCAATGCTTTGTTGAGATTATATTTTACTTAGCGTTGCTAAGGTTCACAGAGGACCCCTCGGACCTGCCAAGGGTGCTCGGGCCTGCCGAGGCTTTGTTGAGATTATATTTTACTTGGCACTACCAAGGTTTGGAGAAGACCCCTCGGACCTGCCAAGGGTGCTTGGGCCTGCCGAGGCTTTGTTGAGATTATATTTTACTTGGAGCTGCCAAGGTTCGAAGAAGACCCCTCGGACCTGCCGAGGGTGCTCGGGCCTACTGAGGCTTTGTTGAGAGATTCGGGTGTAACCTATCTTTCGCCAACAGCTTTTGGGGGGGGGGGGGGGAATTGACAAAAGAATATTGTCATCATAAAATTTCATTATAAATAGAGTGGGTTCGGTAGAAGCGTACTCTACTAATAATATATCTGGAGGTTGTCTGAATTTTATGTTCAGAAAATAGATTTTCCATCTAGATCCTAAAGTCTGTATATGCCCAGCCTAATGACCTCCGTAATTTGATAGGGGCCTTCCTAATTTGGTGACAGCTTTCCTTATTCTAGTGGTTTGGAGACAGATGCCTTACCGAGCACAAGATCACTCGAGGAGAAAGATTTTCCCCTAACTCGAGAGGAATGGTAACGAGCTACTCTTTGTTGATAGGCCGCCATTCAGATTCGAGCCTTTTCTCTAATCTCTTCTACCAAGTCAAGATTGGTTCGGAGCTGGTCATCGTTCGACTCCTTTGAATAGCTTTCCACCCATGGCGAAGGTAGCCCTATCTCCATGGGAATGATAGCTTTCGTACCAAAGGCCCTTCTGAATGGAGTCTTGCCCGTGGGGACCCTTTGAGCGGTTTGATAGGCCCACAAGACGTGATGAAGCTCCTTTACCCATCTTCCTCATGCCCTGCTGAGCTGAGCTTTAATTCCTTGCAGCAAGGTTCGGTTGGCCACCTCGGCCTCTCCATTGGCTTGGGGGTGGCCAACCGATGTGAGCCGGTGATAGATGCCATGATCTTCACAGAATTTTTGAAACTTGGGATTGTCAAATTGTCTTTCGTTGTCGGTGATAATAGTGTGTGGAAGGCCAAACCGACAAATAATCGATCTTCATACAAAATCTCTAGCCCAAGTCTCAGTTATCTGAGCAACTACCTCAGCCTCGACCCATTTAGTGAAATAGTTGATTGCCATGAACAGCAACTTTCTCTATCCTGTGGCAAGAGGAAAAAGACCAAGGATGTCCATTCCCCACTTAGCAAAGGGCCAGGTAGACAATATGGGTGTCAGGTGAGCAGATAGGAGTCTCTGGATGTTCGTTTGCCACTGACATGAGTCACAGGCTCGGACAAGATTATCAGAATCCCAGGGGGTGTTCGTGCCGTGGAGAAGAGGAGAGGAGCTTTGTTCCGTCCGTGGAGAAGAGGAGCTCTGTTCTTCCTCAATCGAGGAGTTCTCATGCGGTGGCTTGGAGTTTGCAGGAGGAAGAATGGAAGATCTGTTTGTGAGAGTCAGGGAGAGCAATTGGGAGTCTTCAAGAGCCGTCCGTGGATTCATGAGGCATTCGTCCGACTGTTATGTGTCCGTGGAAGGTTGCTTTGTTCCAGACTACCATCCATGAGACGTCCGTGGAGGTTGCTGTTGGAGGAGGAGAGGCTCTGCAATCGTGCTCTGTTCGTCTATTCACAGAGGTCATGATCCGTCCGTGGTTTATGGATGTCTGTTTGGAGGCATCTGCAGAAAGTCTTCACTCCGGTTCAATCTGTCTTCAACCTGGTTCAGTCCATTTTTGGTTTGATTTAGGAAAAATTTATTCTCTTGTTGCCTTCTTAATGTTATAACTTTTTAGTTTATATGAAATAAAGTTTTTATTCATGTTTAATTATTATTAAATTATATTTAGGTGAAAATAATTTTAGACTGATCTATTCTTAAAAGGGACGGGCCATGCTCTTATAAGATATACCATATCTTGATTATTTTGCATTACTGATTATCTATTTAGTTAAATTTATAAATTTATTTCAAATTAATCGCTAAAGTCCCTGTGGAACCGATCCCTTACTCTCACTATTCTATTAGTGAAATTAAGGTGTTTTAATCGTTGCGCTACGACACGCATCAGATTTTGGCACCGTTGCCGGGGACTTAAGTGCGTTATTTTGAAAAAAAAAATTTAAAAAAAATAAATAAAAAAATTTAGATTAATTTTCCCTTAATTTTATTTTTTTGAATAGTTATTGTCTATTTACTATTTTTTGTTACCTTAATTGTTAGAATTGCATATTTTCTTTTTAACATTAAAAAAAAATTATTACTTTCCTTCTTGTTACAAATCCATTTCTTTTAACCTAATCAAATTTTCCTTTTAATTAACTTACCTTAAAAAAATACCCGAAAGAAAACCGTAAGACACCTTCCATAAAACATAATTAATTTAAGGAAAAAAATATAAAATATATAAATAAAATATATAAATAAAATAATTATTTTATTTCTATACTTAGATTGACTTAGGTAAATTTATTTTCTGTAAAACTTAAAATTTTTCCATTGACATCTCATAATATATTAGAAAATTAGAAACCTAATCACAAAAATCTCTAAAAAAAATAATTAGATTAATTTTATTTGATAATTTCAAGAGCTGGATATCTTTTGTTGCATAGCATTTTTCATAATTAACTTTAAGGGCACAAACCCCTAATCAAGATAAGGTGGGGATTTCATCACCCTTCCTTGGCCCATAAACCACATCCTTCATTTTGCATTAACCCAAACCTTTAACTCTAAAATTAA
>UESW01004010.1:981038-1093466 GCA_900491605.1 Calamus simplicifolius
TGTAATGGAAAATGGAATTGAACATAATTTTTCTGCACCCAGAACACCTCAACAAAATGGAGTAGTAGAAAGAAAAACAGAACTTTAGAAGAAATGGCTCGTACCATGTTGTGTGAAAGCAATCTCCCAAAATATTTTTGGGCTGAAGCAATTAACACTGCATGTTATGTTTTAAATCGTGCATTAATTAGACCTGTTTTGAAAAAGACTCCTTATGAACTTTGGAAAGGAAGAAAACCTAATATCGGTTATTTTCATGTCTTTGGATGTCGCTGCTTTGTTTTGAATAACGGAAAAAAAATCTTGATAAATTTGATGCTAAATCTGACGAAGGGATTTTTCTTGGTTATTCATTGCATAGTAGAGCTTTTAGAGTTTTTAACAAAAAGACATTGGTAGTTGAAGAATCTATTCATGTGATATTTGATGAAACTAATGATCTTCCCTTAAGGAAGAGAAAAGGTATAGTTGATGCAGATGAATTGAAGATCAACTCAAAGACATCACCTTGAAGGACAAAGATGAATCAGATACACAAGAGGTAAATGAAGAAAGCAATCCTAATCCACCTGAAGCCTCACAAGGTAATGATGACTTAGAAAGAGGATGGAGGTATGTTCACAGTCACCCTAAAGATCAAATTATTGGTGAAATATCTCATGGAATTAGGACAAGATCGACATTTAGAGATACATATAATAACTTAGCATTTGTTTCTAAAATTGAACCTAAATGTTATGATGAAGCTAAGAATGATATTGATTGGTTAAATGCAATGCATGAAGAACTTAATCAATTTGAAAGAAATAATGTTTGGACACTTATTGAAAGACCTAATGATTATCAAATTATTGGAACAAAATGGGTTTTCAGAAATAAGTTAGATGAACATGGTAACATAATAAGAAATAAAGCAAGACTAGTAGCTAAGGGTTATAATCAAGAAGAAGGAATTGATTTTGATGAAACATATGCCCCTGTTGCTAGATTAGAAGCTATCAGATTACTTCTTGCTGTTGCTTGTTTTATGAATTTTAAATTATATCAAATGGATGTTAAAAGCGCTTTCTTAAATGGATATATTGCTGAACAAGTATTTGTGGAACAGCCACCCGGTTTTGAAAATCACTTGTTTCCAAACCACGTATTTAAATTAAACAAAGCTTTGTATGGTTTGAAGCAAGCTCCCCGGGCTTGGTATGAAAGATTAAGCAAGTTCTTGATTAGTAATAAATTCATTCGAGGAAATGTCGATACAACCTTATTTATTAAAAGACAAAATGATGATATTTTAATTATTCAAATCTATGTAGATGATATCATATTTGGTGCCACTAATGACTCGTTATGCAAAGATTTTGCTGAGCTTATGCAGGGAGAATTCGAGATGAGTATGATGGGAGAACTGAATTATTTTCTCGGACTCCAAATCAAGCAAAGCAATGACGGGATCTTCATAAGCCAATCCAAGTACATCAAGGAGATGATCAAAAAGTTTGGCATGGAGACATCTAAAAGTATCGGTACCCCTATGAGCTCATCTTGTAGAATTGATGCTTGTAATTCTGAAAAATCTGTAGATCTAAAACTTTATAGAGGAATGATAGGATCTTTGTTATACTTAACTGCCAGTAGACCTGATATCTTGTTTAGTGTTTGCATGTGTGCCAGATATCAAGCTAATCCTAAAGAATCACACTTGCTTGCTGTTAAAAGAATATTTAAATATTTAAATGGAACTAAAAACTTAGGACTTTGGTATGACAGACAATCTAGCATTGACTTAATAGGATACACCGATTCAGACTTTGCTGGATGTAAACTAGACAGAAAATCAACTAGTGGAACTTGCCAATTCCTAGGTGTTAACTTAATCTCATGGTTTAGCAAGAAGCAAACTTCAGTAGCATTGTCTACGGCCGAGGCCGAATACATTGCAGCTGGAAGTTGCTGTGCTCAAATTTTGTGGATTAAGCAGCAACTAGAGGATTATGGTATCAAACAAAAGGGAATACCAATAAAATGTGACAACACTAGTGCAATTTGTCTAACTAAAAATCCTATTCAACACTCTAGAACAAAACATATAGAAATCCGACATCATTTTATTAGAGATCATGTTAATGATGGCAACATTGTATTGGAATTTGTAAACACTGAAAAACAACTCGCAGATATATTTACTAAACCTTTAGATGAATCAAAATTTTATGAAATAAGAATGGAACTTGGAATGATTGATCCATCTAATTAATTAAGTAATCATGTTTGTGACACTTGTTTGTGATTGGACATCTTGATTGAAATGTATTGATTATCTAATTCCATCTAAATCAATTAAATCTTTCATGAAAATTCCTTAGAATGACCTCAATGTTTTTGTCTTCTAGTGAGTAAGTTAGCTAGGTAGTTAACTACCCACATTCCTTTTTCATGAAAGCTTGTCCACTTTATTCCACGCCACCTATCCTTTTGACCTTTATCATGGGACTATTCAAGAAAGCTAACTAACCAGGTAACCATCCAGGCACCTGACAAGCTAGCTCTTTTGAATCCTCCCTATATAAGGGCCAAATTCTTGACTCACACGTCTCCACCAAGAAAATTTCTCATTCCACTCGCCTCATTCCAAAAACGTCTCCTTCTTACTCTATTTTCATCAAGCTTCTTCCATCTTGTAGAGGAAAAGGATGGCTCCAAAGAAGAAGGGTTCTCACTCAAGAGAAGACACAACGGATCTTCCTCGGAAAAATTCTTCTTCCTCCTCAAGATCTATATTTCCTTCTTTAACCACTCGATCTATTTCCAATGGAAGGTTAGTAGATTTCAGTTTCTTAGAAAAAGAGGGATTTAAAATAGGAAATCTCCTAGCTTCTCAAGGTTGGACTGACCTATTATCTACTAGGAAACCTATTTATCCTACTCTTGTTTATGAATTTTATGAAAATATTAGTTTTGGTGATGGAACTATTTCTTCACTTGTTAAAAATGTTAAAATTAATTTTAATAGTGATGTGCTAGGGTCAGCCCTAGGTATTCCATCCGATGGTGTCTTGACATATTTTCCTAGCGAAAGAAACTTTAAAATTGCTTCTATTTTGGGCTTAGAGGATGATAATGCTCATGTAGACAATCTTGATGCTAACATGTTGAATGTTGAGAATAGATTGCTACACAGTATTATTGCAAAGATATTTGCACCTCGTGCCGGTTCATTTAATGCCATAACTGATAGGGACATAGGACTAATGTTTGACATATTAGAAGGAACTCCTTTAGATTTTCCAGAATTAATGATGGTTATAATGAAAGAAGCTGTAGGTAGATCCAAAGCCGCCTTGCCATACGGGATGTTTCTCACTTACGTATTTGAATTTCACAATGTGAAACTCAAAGGAGAAACTAGTGCATCATTGCGTCACACTGACATTTTTAATGCACACTCCCTACACCGTATGGACTATGCCAAACGTAATGGCATTTGGACCAAGATTAGAACCAGAACTGCTGATAAAACTATCTCTCAACCTACAAACTTAATTCCATCCGATCCTCCTCCACCAGTTTGTTCTCCTCCAAATTTCTTTAATTACGACTTCAATCAACCTAATCAATTTTTAGCTGCTATGAATGAGTCAAACCCGTTTCTTAATGATCATCCGGACATTCCAGAATCTTCCACTCATTATACCAATCAAAATCAAAATTCACCCCTTCCTACTGTTTTGATTAGTCAAGATCAAATCAAACAAATTGTTCATGATCTTTCCATTGCACTTTCAAATAGGAGTACCAGTGATAGTAACTCTTCCGTCAACAATGACCTCTCCTTGGTACCCCATATTTCTTCTGTGTTTGAAACTCTTAATCATATGTCAACTATTGTGAAGCAACTTGTGCATGATGTTAGTGTGCTCAACAGTCGTGTGTTCTTTCACAACGACACTTCAGTGGATTGTATTAAGAAAGACGTTGAGCAATTGAAATCCCAGTTTGAAGATGTTGTAACCAAGGCTGAATGGGTAACACACCAGATGAGGACCAATGACAGCACAACGAAGGATGCCGCGAATGCTCTTGACCACCTGAATGCATCCACCGTGAAGATGAGCAATTTGCTGGAAATTCAGATTGGTCTTGCTGCTGCTTCTGCCCCTGGAGCTTCATTCTCTCATTCTCATCTTTGGACGCCGCCTTCTCAACCTAATGACGTACCCGGATCATCCACTCGACCTGAAGGCTCTTCCAAGCAACCTAAAGTCATATCTTCTGATGATGAATGATGATTGTATTCTATGTTTGATCTATGTTTCATGTCATGTAATATGTTTTCTATGAATGACTGAATTATGATTTCTGCTTGATATATTGTAATATGTTTTCTATGAATGACTGAATTATGAACTATGCTTGAATTAATATATTGCATCTTCTCTTCATAAATTGTGTTGAATTATTGCATATTCTGAAAATTCATCTTTTTGATCAATGACAAAAAGGGGGAGAAGAATAATGCATAAATTAAAATTTAGGGGAGAAGAATCACTTCATATATTCAGGGGAGATTATATTTTGAATATGTATGCTGAATGATTTATAATAATTTTGTATGTTTTTGTCATCATCAAAAAGGGGGAGATTGTTGACCCCTGAATTGATTTTGATGATTACAAAACAAATTAGGCCTGAATAAATTGTGATATTACAAGAATATTCATGTATCTTACAAATTACAATTGTCAAGAATATTTCATGTGAAGTCTATTTTATATTGTTTAGAGTATAGAAATTAATTGCTTACTAGAAGTGTTGCATGGTTTGTTAGCTAGCTTCCTTCATATGCTAGCTAACTATTTTTTCCTTCACTCTTTGTGCCAGCCGTGAGATTGAAATTTCTAGTTAACTAGGGAGCTAACTTGCCCCTTCCAAGGAGCTAACTTCTTTGTTTTGCAGGTTGGCTAGACAAATGAATTGGTTAACTAGTTAGCTGAGGAGCTAACTTGTTTATCCTCCCATTGTTCTTCCTGTTGCTGGCCGAATGCTTTTGAAAATAAGTTAGCTAGGAAGCTAACTTCCCTTCTTGCTGGCCGGTTTCTTCTCTTTGGAAAGCTAGCTTGTTTCCTCATATTTTCTCCTTGGCCGAATGCCTTGTTGAAGCAGTTAGCTTGCAAGCTAACTTGTTTCATCCATTCCATCTTACGTAGCATGAAAACTCCTTGTTATAGCTAGCTATGTGTTAGCTATCTTTTCATCCAGTTAGCTAACAAGCTAACTAGCTTTTTGCATGATAGAATACCTTTTAAAATAGCTAGCTGGTTAGTTAACTTCTTTCCTCCCTTTTCAAATCAGCCGCATGGTTTTTATAATAAGTTAGCTCACAAGCTAACTATCTTTTTATCATGGCTTCACACCTTTATGGATAGCTAACTTATGAGTTAGCTGGATGACAAGAATTCCTTTTCATGAAACCATCTCCCGTAGCTTTTATTGAGAAAGCTAGCTTACAAGCTAACCATCTTTTCATGATTCCCTTTGGGAGTTAGCTTATAAGCTAACTATCTTTATTGTTTTCATGGCTTGGGAGTTAGCTATTTTTGTCATGAATAGGTTTGCCTTTTATCTAGTTAGCTCATAAGCTAACTATCTTTTGCATGACTCCCTACACTTTTTAAATAGCTAACTAGTAAGTTAGCTAGATTTTAAAAGTTGACCTTCATGAAAGGATTCCACCGTGCATTTTTGAAAATAAGCTAGCTTACAAGCTAACTTGCTCTCTCTTTTTACATGCTATGAGTGGCTCCAAGCTAGCTATTCTTGAACGATTTTCACCCAAACCGTATGACTCCTTGAGAGAGCTAGCTAACAAGCTAGCTCCCTTGCATTGTTGGTTTGAGGGCTGATCACTTCAGCCGTGGGATTTTGGAACCTAGCTAGCTAGCTTGGGAGAAAAGCTAGCTTACTGGTTTCTCTTTTTCCCATTGTTGGCCGGACGTTTCTCTTTGGGAGTTGCTGAAAATTTATTTCAGCCAACTTGTTTTAATGCTTACTCTCTCTCTCTCATTTAATGCTCTTTCTCTCTCTCATTTCTATTTTGATGAATGCTGACCGTTTCCTTTTGATTATGGACAGGAATCCCTCACTAGCAATGGGTTTAATGCTTTCATCATTTGGGAAAATATTTCAAACGGTTTTATTTCTTCCCGTTTTTCTTTTCTTCTATTTACCAATGAATCTAACGGATAGTTTTTTGATTGGTTTAAATAGAGATGTTCAGAAGAAAACCTTGACGAATCTCTTACATTTTTGACACATCAAGAATACAAAAGAGAGAAAAGAAAGAAATCAAAAGAGAGTGCTTATTGCTTACAATTTTTCGGATCTTGAGAAGCAAGTCTTTGTGCTGCGAAGTTTCATCCTTCAACACTTGCTCAAAAATCGTCCAAGCCTTTGAAGCAAGATTCAAATCTCAGCTGCGTCGACATTCTACATTTGCTTCTAAAAATTGTAAAGTTCTTATTTGAATATCTGCTCATATTTGGAGCTATCTGTTATTCTTTGATAAATCTTGTATTAGGGTTAGAGATAACCCTAGTTTCTTGATTGGTTTCCTTGTACCATTAAAACAAGAGGACTAGCCGGGAAGGCTAGGGGATTGGCTTCCTTGTGCCAGTAAAACAAGAGGACTAGCCGGGAAGGCTAGGGGATTTGGCTGCCTTGTGCCGTGAAAACAAGAGGACTAGCCGGGGAAGGCTAGGGGTTGTAATCGTTGTGATACGATTAGTGAAATTCCCAAAGGGTTTTTGGGGAGTGGATGTAGGAGCCGAGTTTGGCACCGAACCACTATAAACCCTGCTGTGTTTGTGTTTGATTGATCTGTGTATTTTCTATTTTGTGCACTCCACTACACCGCTGCAAATTAACTTTTGATTAAGCACATATCTGCGTTAGTCAATATCATCCATTGAATTAATTTTTAAAATACCCAATTCACCCCCCTCTTGGGTTACTACATCTGGGCAACACTGTAGAATTGGAACACCGTGCATTTTGGGCCATCAAGAAATTTAATTATAATATAAAAAATGCAGGTGTCCATAGAAAACTTCAATTGAATGAGTTAGAAGAGCTACAAAATGATGCATATGAGAGCTCAAAAATTTATAAAGAAAGAACCAAAGCATATCATGACAAATTTATTAGTAGAAAAATTTTTGAACCAAATCAAAAAGTATGGCTTTACAATTCAAGATTACATATTTTCCCTGGAAAACTTCGTTCATGATGGAATGGACCTTTTATAGTAACTAAAGTATTTCCCCATGGAGCTGTAGAGCTTAAAGACCCCAAGCAGGGAAATACATTCAAAGTAAATGGCCAACATTTGAAACCATATATAGAAGAAATTAAGGATGAAGAAGTTATTGAATCAATTGATCTTGTGAACCCAACATTATCATAATAAGTAGCACAGTCTGGCTAAAGACTTTAAACTTAGCACTCTTGGGAGGCAACCCAGTTTAGTAGTTATTTTTAACTTTCTATTCTTTTAGTATGTTCTTTTAGTATGACCAGAGAAGAGCAACATAAGCAGATTGAAAGAAGATGGCAATAATGAAATGTCCAACCTTCAAATACTCTACCAGGTAGTATCTTTCCTTAAAATTAATTTTCCATCAGGACAATGGAAATTAAGTTGGGGAGAGGAAAAAGAATAAGTAAATCCTTGAGTAAAACTATAATCAGATGTGTGTACCAAATTCTGTCTCGATTTAAAGTTAATCAAGCAGTCTATTAATGATTAATGGTTAGATTATTTTTGAGATACTGAGGAATAAATTATTAAGAAAACCTAATAAAAGGTAGGGTTTAGCCCAGAAAAATTTTTAGAATAATTTCAGACCCTCCTGACCACTAATCTTAATAGTACAATCTACTTAATAAGGGTATGGGTGAAAATGTCATGTTTAAAAAAAATCTCTCTTAAAGTTAATAAATTAGATTCTTAACATCTTTCACTAAGTAACAGAGCCCTGTCACCTAAGAAAGTGATGTTGTTCGCGTAAAAAGGTGAGAATGTAAAAGAACCTAAGTAGAGTCAGTCCTACCTAAAGCCTTTTTGACTCGAGTCAGTAAGTCCGAGGGATGTTTTACACCTAATGCCCTAAAACTAATTAGTTTGGGAGCCATTGGCCTAAAGCTCGCTACAAGGGTTAATTAGAAAGCAAGGGATTAGGACATTGCACTGACTTTACAAATAAATAAATAAATAAGAAAACTAAAGTATAAAAGACATTACACCCAACCCAAATTAAGTTAGAAGACTTAATTAGAGAAGTGAAAAGTTGGTGAAGGAAGACTTCTATTCTTATGGACTACATTTTATCACTAAATGGGTAAACTTAATAATCCAATAAAGTACCTCCCTTATGATCTAACCAGAAATTTTTAAGGACTGTAAGATAACTATCAATTCTTGGACTAGCTTGGTACATATTTCTAAATTTTCTTATTTGCTCGAGGACAAGTAAGATTCAAGTTGAGGAAGAGTGATAAACGCATAAATAATTATCACTAAATCTATTAATTAATAATTCAATGTACCTATTAATATTTAATATTTTAATATTTTATATATTTTAGGTAAAACCTTATCAATTTAAAGAGCTCGATTTTAGAAATTTAACGATGCAAAAGACACTCGAATCGGACTTAAAACGAGCTCAAAATTAATTTTATAAGGACTTAGCACGTATTTTAAAGCAAAGTCGGCAAACCCAGTGCCGACTTCATCATCTTCTCAACAGAAATTTCCTTATTTGTCTCATGATTCTTCTCCTATTCAAATTCAATCTTTTCCTCCACCAATTAAGGAATAATTTGGATAGAAAATTATCAAATTGGAAGATTAAAATTCATATGGAATGAATTTCGATATTATCCACAATATCTCCGGGATTTTCTCTGTGCCGTGTCGTTGCTTCTTCGCGTCATCTCTGATATGGCAAAAGAATCTCGTTGCTTCTCCGCATCTGGGCCGCGTCCAGACTTCTACAAATAGCAGCAAGGAGGCTTCATTTGGGAGAGAGCTCTCGTATGGTGTCCATCCCAGGGGGTGTTCGTGCCGTGGAGAAGAGGAGAGGAGCTCTATTCCATCCGTGGAGAAGAGGAGCTCTGTTCTTCCTCAATCGGGGAGTTCTCGTGTGGTGGCTTGGAGTTTGCAGGAGGAAGAATGGAAGATCTGTTTGTGGGAGTCAGGGAGAGCAATTTGGAGTCTTCAAGAGCCATCCGTGGATTCGTGAGGCATCCGTCCGGCTGTTATGTGTCCGTGGAAGGTTGCTTTGTTCCAGACTGCCATCCGTGAGATGTCCATGGAGGTTTCTATTGGAGGAGCAGAGGCTCTGCAATCGTGCTTTGTTCGTCTGTTCACAGAGGTCGTGATCCGTCCGTGGTTCATGGATGTCTGTTTGGAGGCATTTGCAGAAAGTCTTCACTCCGGTTCAATCTGTCTTCAACCCGGTTCAGTCCGTCTTTGGTTTGATTTAGGAAAAATTTATTCTTTTGTTGCCTTCTTAATGTTATAACTTTTTAGTTTATATGAAATAAAGTTTCTATTCATGTTTAATTATTATTAAATTATATTTAGATGGAAATAATTTTAGACTTATCTATTCTTAAAAGGGCGGGCCGTGATCTACGGGTACGGGCCATGCTCTTATAAGATAGACCATATCTTGATTATTTTGCATTATTGATAATCTATTTAGTTAAATTTATAAATTTATTTCAAGATAATCGCTAAAGTCCCTGTGGAATTGATCCCTTACTCTCACTATTCTATTAGTAAAATTAAGGTATTTTAATCATTGCACTACGACACGCGTCACTTGTCCCTAAGTCTCGGGCTGCTCAGAAGAGGTGGCAAGCTGAGGTGTTTTTTGAGGTCTTTAAAGGATTTCTGACAGTTCGAAGTCCACTTGAAGTTCTTAGCCGACCGAAGTGCCTTGAAAAAGGACAAACATCTCTTGGCTGACCGAGCAATGAAGCAATTGAGAGCTACAACCCTCCCGGTAAGATGTTGCACTTCTTTGACTGACCCTGGAGGCATCATTTGCTGCAGGGCTTGAATTTTTTATGGATTGTTTCAATGCCTCGTTGGGAGACCATGAAGCTCAAGAACTTCCTAGAGTTGACTCCGAAGGCATATTTGGTTGGATTAAGCTTCATCTGATACCTCCGAAGTGTGGCGAAGCTTTCTGTAAGATCATCAATATGTTGGGATGCCTTCTTGCTCTTAACTAGCATATCGTCAACATAAACCTTAATGTTCTGACTGATTTGTTCTTTAAAATCCTTATTAACTAGCCTCTGGTATGTTGTACCTGCATTTTTTAAACCAAAAGGCATGGCTTGATAACAATAAATACCTTGGTTGATTATGAAGGCGGTCTTTTCTTCGTCCTCAGGTGCCATTCAAATTTGATTATAGCCTGAATAAACATCCATGAAAGTCAGCATTTGGTGACCTGAGGTAGCATCCACGAGCTGATCAATCCGAAGTAGAGAAAAACTGTCCTTCGGATAAGCCTTGTTGAGGTCCATGAAGTCGATGCAGATTCTCCATTTGTCGTTCGACTTCTTTACCATGATAACATTTGCTAGCCAGTCGGGATAGTTTACTTTATGAACGAAGTTGGCTTTGATGAGCTTGTCAACCTCCTCTTCAATAGCCTTTTGGCATTCAAGGGCAAAGCTCCTTTTTTTCTGCTTGATTGGCCAAAATATCTCATCCACATTAAGGCAATGGACAAGGATGTCTGGGCTAATCCCTGGCATATCCGAGGTAAACCAAGCGAAGATGTCAGCATCTCTTCGAAAGAAATCGATTAAGCACCGCTGAGGCTCCCCTTCCAATTGCGATCCGATCTTAATAGTTTGATTCGGCCGAGCCTCATCGAGTGGTACTTCCTTGAGCTCCTTGGCTGGTTCTCCTCGCTGCTCAACAAAATCCTTTAGAGCATCCAGTCCATCAACCTTGGGCTTTCTAGATTGAAGGTCAACAATGAAGTAGTACCGAACCATAGCCTAATTTTCTTGAATAACTCCCACTCCCCATTCGATAGGAAACTTCATGGTGAGATAAGGTATAGAGATGATAGCCTTGAGGGACATTGTCTGAACCTACCAAGGATCGCATTGTAGGGAGACTAAAGCTTGGTTACCAGAAAGTTTGTGTGAACGGTGGCTGTACTGGGCTAAGAGCCTGTTTGGACCACCAATGTGACAACCCCCTCGGTAATAATAGCGTGGCCAGTGAAACCCACTAAGGTGGAGTCTATGGTCCGAAGGTTTTTCATCCGCAATTTCATTCTCATAAAGGCATCAAAGTACAAAACATTAATAGAGCTTCAACTATCAATCAAAATTTGATGTACATCATAGTCATTCATATTAAGAGATACAACCGAAGCATCATCATGCGGATATTGTATCTCCCAGAGATCTTTGTTGGAAAAAGAAAGCTCATCGATCCGGGCCTTCTTTGGTGGATTTTTTTCTTCACCCAGCTGAGCCGACGAGGAGCCGATCGTTGCTATCATATTGACATTTTCAATGACCAGAGGATTCGATGGAGGAGGTTGGAGAGGCTCATGCTGGTGGTCTCCTCCATTGTTTGGCTCGAGGGCTTTTTTGAACCGGTCCAGCATGCCTTATCGGATGAGCTGCTCAATTTCATTCCGAAACTGCCAACATTCTTCGGTATCATGCCCATGATCTTGATGGAATTAGCAATTCTTGGTTATGTCTCTCCGGGCTACATTCCATCGAAGAGGTAGCGATCGAGAGATGTGGCGCTCGATCTCCATCAAGATCTGTGCTCTTGGTGCGGTGAGTGGGGTGTATTGGTTGAACCTCCAAGCCAGGCTTCGGGTATGATCTCTAGGCGGCAGTGGAAGGGCTCTTTGGCGATGGGTCGGCCTTGTGTGGCAAAGGTATCAGCTCTTCTCCGAGCCCTTGGCCTTCTTTCTCCTTGATTGCTCGGTTCGGGCTAACCTTCGTGACTCCTCAACCCTGGCATACTTGTCTGTTAAGGCCATCATGTCGAAGAGGCTCTTTAGATAGTTGACCTCCAGGGCTAGATAGAAGTCATCCTCCTTCAACACTTCGCCCACCAAGGCAGACATGGCCACCTCGTGGTTGAGGTGACCTACTTCTAACATGGCCATGTTAAAGTGGCCAAGATAATTCTTCAAAGACTCCCCCTTCTGTTGCTTGACCTCAGAGAGGGAGTCGGACCTCCATCGGTGGCAGCAACTGCTGATGAACTGACTAATGAATAGGCTGCTCAGCTCGTCAAAAGAATTGATGAAACCTGACTTCAGGCTATTAAACCAGGTTCTGATGGACCCCCTAAGAGTAGAGGGAAATGCTCTGCACAAGATCGCATCTAACGCTCTATGGAACATCATGATGGATCGAAAGCTACTCAGATGGTCGTCGGAATCGATGGATCCTTCTCGCATGATCTCCTCATAGAAGGGGATGTCCTGCTCCGCCCTTGACTAGGGTTGTGGAGCTTGCTTAATGGCATCCAGCTCTTAATGCCATTCCCAGTGCATCTCCCGAATTTATCATTGGATCCCCTTGTCTTGGGTAGTAGGGGAGACCGATCGAGGAGAGTATGGTGACGGCATCGAGTCATGATGGAAGGACGTCGAGGAGAGAGAGCGAGCTCGCCAAGATCTGGGCGGGCTTTTTCCCACAACTCTTTGCTGCGCTAGTCTAGCTCCTTTGTGCTGTTGGGGATGGCTTGCAACCTCGGATGGGTTGAAAGAAGATATCGCCGGTGGAGCAGGGGCAGCAACTCCATCAGGGAGTTATGGAGCAGGGGCAGCCAGATGGGGGACTCCATGAAGCCTTTGTACTAGCTGAGTCAGGGCTTGGACTTGTTGAGCCAGCTTAGCAAATTGGTCCTGGGTCACCGCGGTCATTAGTGGTGAGGGAGTCTCGATCGGCGGCGGTAGTGGAGGTGCCATAATGTTTATGGGATCAGGCCTCTGGAGGGCGGCCTAATCCTGAGTATCAAAAGTGACTCTCCTCCGATTGGCCATTAAGGAGTTATTCTTTTGGTTTCAAACCTTATCTCCTTGATTACAAGTTTATGGGACTTGAGACCCTTCCTCTAGCACCAATTTGTTGCCATAGAAATTTGTTCTCCGACTCGGGTGCAGCCCACCTCTGGAACCAGACGGTTGCCCCTCGCTTGGGTGGACCTGCAAAAAAGTCCTTGAGCAGAGAGCGTTAGGGGTGGCCCTTTACGGAAGACCCTCCAATGCCTAAATCAGTGAAGATTCACAGCAAGCAGATGTGAGGAGATGGATCTCATAGAAGAGTCCCTCTAGAATGGCCTCTTGTGGAACCGGGGAGCTCTATTTGAGCTTCAATGGAGTTTATCCATAAAAGAGTAAGCATACCTGAAAGGATTTCGAGAGAGGTATTTATAAACTGTCTGAATGTTGGCAATTTGTTCACCTGACTCTTCAAATGTATCTTGGAAGATGAGGAATCAGAATGATGGGAATCTGATTCGAATCAAGTTTGTTACGAGGTCGACAAGATTTGAATCCTGTTCGTTAAGAGGATCGATAAGAGATTAATTCGAAGAATTGAGATTTGGTTATTCTGTTATCTGGCTATTTATAGGCAATAGGCTGTGCCTAGCTCGATTTTCCTTTTGAGATGATGAGAGCTGACATGGCCGGAGGATCATATTTGGCTTTTGGCTACTCTAGGCCCGCTAAGGCATGAGAATGGCTTGGCCTGGCTGAGATGGGGCCAAGGCATAAGAATGGTTTGGCCTTACGAAGATGAGGCCAAGGCATAAGAATGGTTCGGCCCTACCGAGACGAGGAGATGGCTTGGCTCTTTCAGGATGGAGATATGGCTCGGTCCTGCCGAGATGGAAAAATTTTATCTTTTTCTGAATAAAGCATCTGGCAAGCAGAAATTGAAAGTGATTCTAACCTTTTTTACATGTGCACGGATATTAATGCAATAGCGATTTTGCCTCTCATCACATCTGACTCTTCGAATGTATCTTGGGAGATGGGGAATTAGAATGATGGGAATCTAATTTGAATCAAGTTTGTTACGAGACCGGTAAGATTCGAATCATGTTCGTTAAGAGGATCAACAGTTGAAGAGGCTGATTTGGAGCTTTGAGATTCGGTTATTCTGTTATCTACCTATTTATAGGCAACAGGCTGTGCCTGGCTCGATTTTTCTTTTGAGACGACGAGAGCTAATGTGGCTGAAAGGTCATATTTGGCTTTTGGCTACTATGGGCCTGTCAAGGCATGAGAATGGGTTGGCCTGGCCGAGATGGGGTTGAGGCATAAGAATGGTTTGGCCCTACCGAGACGAGGCCGAGGCATAAGAATGATTCGTCTCTGCTGAAACGAGAAGGTGGCTCGGCTCTGTCAGGACGGGGATATGGCTCGGTCTTGCCGAGATAGAAAAATTTTATCTTTTTCCGAATATAGCATTTAGCAGGTGGAAATCGAAAGTGATCCTAATCTTTTTGACACATGCATGGATATTAATGCAATGACGATTTTGCCCGTCATCATTGTGCATTGGCTTCATCACTTTTATCTTCTTTCATTAACTTCTCATTTACCACAAAAGGTATTTCCTTAATTTTATAATTTTTATTTTGAACTTCTTGAGAATGCCTTCTACATACTTCTTTTGACACATAAAGATGTCATCCTTTCTTTAAATGATTTCAATTCCCAAAAATAATGAAGCAAACCCATATCATTCATTTCATATTTTCTCATCATATCATTTTTGAAAGTCAAAATTATATTCTCATTATTACCAATAATAATTAAATCATCAAATAAAGAGAGATAATGAGAATATCATTATCTTGCTTCTTCATATAAAGTATTAATTCACTTGGACTTCTTAGGAAACCTTTATCATTGAAGTAGGTATCAATTTGAGAGTACCATACTTGAGGTGCTTGCTTCAGCCCATACAATGCTTTCTTCAACTTGTATACCTTGCTTTCTTGATCTTTGATCATGAAGCCTTGAGATTGTTCAACATAAATTTCTTCTTCTAATACTCCATTCAAGAATGCTGACTTTACATCTAGTTGGTATAGTTTCTAACTTTTATGTACTGTCATAGAAATGAGAGTTCTAATTATATTATGTCAAGCAACCAATGTAAAAGTTTCTTGATAATCAATATCAGGTAGTTGAGAGTATTCTTTTACTACTAATCTTGCTTTGTGTCTTTGAATGGTCACATCTGGATTGTGTTTTATCTTGTTGATCCACTTCAAGCCAATGACTTCCTTATCAATTAGTTTCTTCACTAACTCTCAAGTTTTATTCTTCTCAATCATATTAATTTCTTCTTACATTGCCTTATTCCACACTTCTTCATGCATGGCATTTTTAATTATAAGTTTCAAGCTCAATCATGAAGAAATTATAAGAAGCATAAATATCGCTTAATCTTCTCATTCTTAAGAGAGTAGAACTTGAAGATGAACTTGAACTTAAAATTAAAGATGGACTTACACTTGAAGAAGTTTGTGGTGAACCTTCAACCTCATTTTCTTTATTTAAAGCATCATGAATTTATTCATCAAGAGAAATAATATTTTCTTTAACTTTCTT
Source organism: Calamus simplicifolius (assembly GCA_900491605.1). NCBI lineage: Eukaryota > Viridiplantae > Streptophyta > Magnoliopsida > Arecales > Arecaceae > Calamus > Calamus simplicifolius. The sequence goes on from UESW01004010.1 coordinate 996,734, forward strand.
TTGCTTTCAATCCCAAACAACTTTCTCATTGAAAATAATATCTCTTCTTATAATCACTTTATTTTGCTTTCAAGTGAAAAGTCTATAACCTTTTTATTTAGAACTGTATCTAACAAAGATTCATTTTTTACTTACTTCATCAAGTTTGTGTCTCATTTTCTTTGAAATATGTGTATAGCACGACATCCAAAGATTTTAAAATGCTTCACTGAAGGCTTTCTACCAGACCAGGCTTCAAATGGGGTCATATTTTGAAGAGCTTTTGTTGGATATCTATTCATCAGGTACATTACTATATCCACTGTTTCTATCCAAAAAGAATTTAAAAGGCTTTAAATAAATCTAGCCATCTCAATAACAGTATAGTTCTTTCTTTCTGCAACTCCATTTTGCTCTGGTGCATAACTAACAGTCAATTAACTTTGTACACTAATTGTTGATGCCTGATCACTTTGAGCTGGCGTCCTTGAGCGTCGATCACTCCTTCATAGAAATATCGGGGTCCTTTCTTTGTCTTCAAAGCCTCCAGGATCCTGCAAGAAGTCCCATAACTGGGGATTCCAGTTGGGGGACCCTCCGACGCTCAAGTTAGTAACCAGGAACACAGCAATGAATTTTTTGTAGAAGAAGAAGAAAAATCCCCAGAAGAAAATAAGGCATTTTTTGCTTAGTAAAAGCCCCCCCTTCGTTTGTTCTTACCTTCCTTTTATTGACATATCCTTTTGTTTTTTGTCTGAATGTCGTGACGTGTCAGCATTCTCATGGATAGAATGTCAGGACTAGTCGGATTGAGTCCGTATCCATTGTTCCGATATCATCATTGTTTTATTCAGAGATGATCGGCTTTTAGTACTCACTTATCCAGGGTCATTAAAGTCTGCTAATGAATTTTGGGCTTTAGTGGCTTTTCTGACTCGAAGTGATTGGTACTTAATGATAGGTAATCATCTTTTGATGCTTATTTTGCCAGAGCCATTAAATACTGCTAATGACTTTTCGGGCCTTAGCAGCTTGTCTGACTTGAAGTGATTGGCACATTTTGGCAGGTAATCGCCTTTTGATGCTTATTTTTCTAGAGCCATTAAATGCTGCTGATGGCTTTTTCTTTTTGGGCTGAGATCCTCTAAAAAGGATCCATCATTGTTTGTCTAGGCTGAGATTCTCTGAATCGGGATGCTCGAGATGATGTCTTTTGTATTTTTAATATTTCTAGGTATCTGATGGCCACCTAGGACTGGCTATAGGGCCGCCTAGATGCCAAGGGACTAAGGGGCCGCCTAGGACTGGCCATAGGGCCACCTAAGGGCCAAGGGACCACAGGGCCGCCTAGGAGCTCAAGGACCATGAGGCCGCCTAGGACTAGCCGTGGGGCTGCTTAGGAGCCCAGGGACAATGGGGCCATCAAGGCCTAGGGACCAAGGGGCCACCTAGGACTGGCCGTGGGGCCGCCTAGGGGCCCAGGGACCAAGGGGACGCCTAGGACTGACCGTGGGGCTGCCTAGGACTGGCCGTGGGGCCGCCTAGGGGCCAAGGGACCAAGGGGCCGCCTAGGACTGGCCTGTTGGCCCTGATGGCAACCCAAGAGGGGGGGGTGAATTCGGTTCTTTAAAAATTTGACCTCTTTAAAAAATTATCTGCTCTAAGACAAATGAAATTAATTGCAATGCAAATATAAAGCACAAACAAGGAGATAAAGATAGAGATAATGAATGCATGACAAACACAAGGATTTTATAGTGGTTCGGTGTATCCAACACCTACGTCCACTCCCAAGATTCACTTGGATCCATACTATAACCAACTAGATTACAGCCGAGTTGTTTTACAAGAGCACAACTCACAACTTATTGTTTTTCCTCTGGGATCACAACGAACCCAGCCGGTTTTTTGGGCTCACCAGCACAAAACCCTAAACTCAAGCTAATCTAGCTTGACCCGAGGTTAACAACCTCACTAGTTCAATCCCTTGATAGAACTAGCACAAACAATATAAGAATGTTTTACAATGATTCACAGCTCCTTAGTTGAGCAAATATTCAAAATAAAGTAAACAAGTTTAGAAAAGCCTGTTTGGAGATGATTGAATTTGAGCTTTTCTTCTTTTCTTCTTTTCCTCTTCTCTTTGGAATGATGAATCAAGCCTCAGCTTTAATCCCTCACAGTCGTTGCAGTTGAGAAGATTGGAAATGGAAGAAACGGAGCTTTTTCTTCAATTTGGGAAATCCACTGATTTTTTGATTTGAGCGCCTTGGATTCCTCTTTGAGCTTTTTGGAGTGGAAGGATTTGAGTTTGAATGCTTTTCTCTTGAGATTCAGGCTCAGGTTTTCTCGGATTTTTGATTTGAAATTTTTTCTATTTTCCATCTTCTTTTTTTCAAACGGGTGTTTTCCCTTTTTATAGATTTCTTTTAATCCGTTTTGGGAAGGAAACTAGCCGTTGGAGTGTACCTGTAAACAAAATATATCCGTTAGAAATTAGGTAAAAAGGAAATATTACCGTTAGAGCTGATCTGGCAATTTAAATTTTCGTTCCAGTCAGGTTGGAGTCGGCTCCAACTTTTCAGGTGTCGGCTCCAGGTCGTTTTTCCAAAAATAGAAATTTCTGAGTTCGTTGAGGAGTCGGCTCCAAAAAAGTAAGTGTCGGCTCGCCATCGCCAGGTGTCGGCTCCCGAATACTGTGTGTGTCGGCTCCAGGATGCTCAAAAAATCAACGTTCTGTCCCGCATCGGAGTCGGCTCCAGACACTGTAAGTGTCGACTCCGAAACTCTGGGTGTCGGCTCCGAAACTCTGGTGTCGGCTCCGGACCGTATCAAAAATCAGAATAAAATTTGAATGGCCATGGGGTCGGCTCCAGGAATTCTAGGTGTCGACTCCAGGTTCTGAAACTTTGAAATTGAAGTTTTGCATTTGATTCAAAACACGTTTCTTAATTCATTTAAATTGATCAAATAATTTTAACTCCTGAAACACTTCTCAAATCCATTAGTAATCAAATAAATATACTCAATTCCTTTATTAATCATCAAAATCAATAATTGGGTCAACAATCTCCCCCTTTTTGATGATTATAAAAACATTGAGTATATGCATAGTATTCTTAAATTCAAATTTTTAAGGAAATGACCTTCACAAGTGCTCCCCCTGAATGAGGTAGCTCCCCCTATGAAGTTCAAATTATCAATTGTTCTTCCTTTGATACTTAAGATTTATGCAATTTCAAACAAACTTTATACTAATCAAATAAGCTTTAAACAATTTCAAACAAGTATTCTTACTATTTCAATCACATACTAACCAATGCATATACGACATAACTTTCTCCCCCTTTTTTGTAATCAACAAAAAGAAAAAAAAAAGTTAAGTCATAAGATAAAATTGATAGATCAAAAGGTAATTTCATTGCATCAAAAGTATTACAAAATGGAACTGAACTTTGACATTACATTAAACTGCACATCATCATATCAAAAACTTTCATTATATCAAAATTGTATTTCCATTACATCAGAATTCATTACATCATTACATGAAGATCAAAAATTAGTTCTAATAATCCTTGTTAAATGATCTACAATCTTCTGCATTCCTTCAGACTGAAGCTTGACGTAGTCTTTTAGTCTTTCATCAACAAACGTACAAGCAGTGATAATTTTATCTTGTAACTCGGCATTGCACTTTGAATAATTTCAGAATCTCCACAATGTCTTTAAGTTCTTCAAAGATGTTCTTCAAATCACCACTTAAAGATACAGTAGAAGAGCTAAGAGTTGATTCAATTTTGGCAATCCGATCATCTAATGAATAAAGAGTTTCTTTAAGATTCATAAATTTGTTGTCAAACTCAGTCTTTAATTCTTCCTTCTGAGCAGCAAGAAGATTTCTAAGTTGCTCTAACTGAAGGTCTGAAAATCCGACTGAAGAAGTAGATGAAGTAGATGGAATCACTGGTACTGGGACAGGAGCAGGAGCAGGACTACTAGGATGTGGAGATGGAATCCTCATAGACGGACCAGCCTCACAAGATACAGAATGTCTAGGCTCGGGGACTCTCTCATCCAAGTTCCCTTTCCTTTCCCACTGACCATTAATTTTAACAAATCCCATTCGATGTAAAGTGGCCAAGCTATAATAATCAGTGTGTCTCAGGCTCTTGGAGGGTTCATTATCCAAAATTACAACCCCTTGGCTTCTGAATACCATAGTTAAGATCATGCCGTAGGGTAGTGACGATCTTCTCTTTCCTCCAGCCTCGGCCATGTAAAATATCATCATAGCAGCTAGATTAATGGGCTGACCGGTCAATACACTATCCATCACAACAATGTCCCGCTCGGAGACATACTCAAAACGTCCGGTCTTCGGAAACAAAATTCTGCTGCAAATGTTGTGTAACAACCTTAATTCCAAGGGCAACTGATTAGCCCTAATTTCCTCAAATTCAGTAACCTCTCTCCCTAACATCCTTGATAGGGCAGCTGATCTCTCACTGTGCACATCAGCAGCTAATCCAGTAATGGGATGTTCAGGAGATTTCCTAATTTGTGAAATGTAAGGTGAATCCTTTTCCTCTAACAGTGCTTACTAAACCACCATCTCCTCTTGCTAAATTAAAGTAAAATTCCTTTACTAGTGCTGGGTATGTAGGAACATCAAGAGAGCATACTTTATCCCATCCAAGCTCCTTAAGTTGCCTACCAATCGAAAAACCCTCGGATTCAAAAAGTTCAAAATCAACTTTTCTTCCCATAGTGATTACCCTCCCTGCTAGGGTATCTACCTGAGGTGAAGTGGCGTTAGGATTGTCTGAATCGGTGGAGGAATCTTCACTTGGAGACGGCTCGCGGACGGGTCGCCTTACGGAACGCTTCCCGGTCACCACGGTCGCTCCAATCACCGAACCTCTCCTCTTAGGCGCCATTGAATCCGTAGGAAGGCTTGAGAGAAGTGGAATTAGAGATGGGGAGGTTTTGGAAGAGTTTTGGAGGGATTTGGTGGAGGATTCGAAGAGTAACGAAATGACTAGGTGTCGACTCTGCCCTAATAAATCGATTTTGGAATCCCAGGTGTCGACTCCCGCAAAGTCGGGTGTCGACTCCAAATCGCTAACACAGTCAGCGCTCGAACTGGAGTCGGCTCCACTTACACGGGTGTCGGCTCCAAGGTCAGGGACCGAGAGCGACACAGTCAGAGGTGTCGACTCCTCATTCTGAGGTGTCGACTCCAATGACAGTTTCAGAGAAAAATAATTGAAATTCAACCATCTGAAACTTGTCAAAATATATTTTATAAAATCTTGATAAAATTTTGGAGTATTAAGAATCAAATACCTCAGATGACTAGATAATTTGTCCTTAAATTATGAAAGGAATATCAAGAAATTAATATAGATCTAGAAAGTCATTCCTTATAGTTTCAAAATCAATCCAAAGGGTCACATATCCCTAATTCACCTCTAAGATAACAAAATCTCTCTTCACTCAAAGGTTTTGTAAATATATCAGCTAATTGTTCTTCAGTATTAACATATTCAAGACAAATTTCATTATTAGCTACATGTTCTCTTATAAAATGATATCTAATTTCAATGTGTTTTGTTCTTGAATGTTGAATTGGATTTTTAGTTAGATTTATTGCACTTGTGTTATCACATCTAATTGGAGTTTTATCAAGTGTTATGCCATAATCTTCAAGTTGTCTCTTAATCCAAAGGATTTGAGCACAGCAACTTCCAGCTGCAACATATTCTGCTTCAGCAGTAGATAATGCAACCGAATTTTGCTTTTTGCTAAACCAAGAGATTAAGTTACTACCTAAGAATTGACATGCTCCACTTGTGCTTTTTCTATCTAATTTACATCCAGCATAATCAGAGTCAGAATAAGCAATCAAGTTTAATGTTGAGTCTCTAGAATACCATAAGCCTACATTTTTAGTTCCACTTAAATATCTTAAGATTCTTTTTACAGCAATTAAATGAGATTCTTTAGGTTCAGATTGAAATCTAGCGCACAAACATACAGCAAACATTATATCTGGTCTACTAGCTGTTAAGTAAAGAAGAGATCCGATCATACCTCTATAATATTTCTGATCTACTTTCTTACCATCATCATCTTTATCCAATTTGCATGAAGGACTCATAGGAGTTCCAAGTGGTTTGATTGACTCCATTCCAAACTTCTTGAGCAGTTCTTTTGTGTATTTGGCTTGATTGATGAAAATTCCTTCTTTGCTTTGTTTGATTTGAAGTCCTAGGAAGAAGTTGAGTTCTCCCATCATGCTCATTTCAAACTCACCCTGCATCAACTTAGCAAATTCTTGACATAACAAATTGTTAGTAGCACCGAATACAATATCATCAACATATATTTGTACTACTAATAAATCCTTGTCTTTTCTTTTCAAAAATAGTGTTTTATCAACATTTCCTCTTATGAAATCATTTTCAATTAGAAATTTACTTAATCTTTCATACCAAGCTCTAGGTGCTTGTTTTAAACCATATAGTGCTTTGTGTAATTTAAAAACATGATTTGGAAATTCATGATCTTCAAAACCAGGTGGTTGTTCAACAAAAACTTCCTCATTTATAAATCCATTTAAAAATGCACTTTTAACATCCATTTGAAATAAATTGATATGCATATGACATGCAAATGCAAGTAATAATCTAATTGCTTCAAGTCTAGCTACAGGTGCAAAAGTTTCATCAAAATCAATTCCTTCTTCTTGATTATATCCTTTTGCAACTAATCTAGCTTTGTTTCTAATTACTATGCCATTTTCATCTAATTTATTTCTAAATACCCATTTTGATCCTATAACAGAATGATCTTTAGGTCTATCTACAAGAGTCCAAACATTATTCCTAGTAAATTGATTTAATTCTTCTTGCATAGCTAACATCCAATTATTATCTTTTTCTGCTTCTTCAATAGTTTTAGGTTCAATTTGAGATACAAATGCAAGATGATTATTGATGTTTCTCATTGATGATCTAGTTCTTACTCCTTGAGATGGATCACCTATAATTAATTCTTTTGGATGACCATAGGCATATCTCCAATCTCTAGGAAGATCTACATCATTGTGATTTGCATCAACAACATCAACACTAGGAGAATCATTATCTTTAGCTTCTTGTTCATGATCCGAAGATACATCTATATTCAGTTTTTCAATATCTCTTTCTAGAATGTTTGTATCTTCCTCATCATCAATCTTTTCAGAACTTGATGCTAAAGATTCATCAAAAATTACATGAATAGATTCTTCTACAATTAAATTTCTCTTGTTAAACACTCTATAGGCTTTACTAGATGTTGAATACCCTAAGAAAATGCCTTCATCAGATTTTGCATCAAATTTTCCTAGATTATCTTTACCATTATTATGAATGAAACATTTACAACCAAATGCATGAAAGTAACTTATGTTTGGTTTTCTATTATTCCATAGTTCATAAGGAGTTTTCTTAATGATTGGCCTAATTAGAGCTCTATTAAGAATGTAGCACGTGTTTATAGCTTCCGCCCAAAAGTATTTTGGTAGGTTGCTTTCACATAGCATGGTACGGGCCATGTCTTCTAAGGTTCTATTTTTCCTTTCAACTACTCCATTTTGTTGCGGTGTTCTAGGTGCTGAAAAATTATGATGAATGCCATTTTCTATGCAAAAGTTTTCAAATAAATGATTTTCAAATTCAGTGCCATGATCACTTCTTAGAGACACTATGGTGTTGTTTTTCTCATTTGTGACCTTCTTGAAGAATTTCAGAAATAATGGAAAGGTCTCATCCTTATGAGCTAAAAACAATACCCAAGTGTATCTAGAATAATCATCTACAATCACAAGACCATATTTCTTTCCTCCTAGACTTGTGGTTCTAGTAGGTCCAAAAAGATCCATGTGAAGTAGTTCAAGTGGCCTAGAAGTGGAAACAATATTTTTAGTTTTGAAAGAATTTCTAGTTTGTTTTCCAAATTGACATGCATCGCAAATTTTGTTATTTTCAAAATCTAGTTGTGGAAGTCCTTTTACTAAATCCATTCTAATTAATTTTGAAATAAGGTGTGTGCTTGCATGACCTAATCTACGATGCCATAACCAACCAATCTCATTCATATTAGCATTATTAGCAACTAAGCAATGATTACTAGTAGACAAATTGTCTAAATCAATCAAGTATATATTGCCATTTCTATTTCCAATAAAAATAATGCTATTATCAATGGGATTAGAAACAGTGCAGATTGATGCTTCAAATGATACTTTAAAACCTTTATCACATAATTGACTAATACTTATTAGATTATGTTTTAAACCATTAACATATAAGACATTTTCAATATATGTGGAGGGAGTTATTTGAATTTTACCAAACCCCATGATTTGGCCTTTGCCATTGTCACCAAATGTAACAACTCCTCCTCTTTTGCTCTCAAGGGTGATGAATTGATCCTTGTCACCCGTCATGTGTCTTGAGCAGCCACTATCGAGATACCACTTTCGCTTTGATCTTTTGGCCGCAAGACACTCCTGCAAAAATAATTAAGTCTTATATTTAGGTACCCAAGCCTTCTTGGGTCCTTCATGGTTAGTAGCATAAAAAATTGTTCCTTTGGGAACCCAAATTTTCTTGCCTTTACTACTTAAATTTTTGTTACTATTTCTCATGTTACATTCATAGGTTTTATGACCTTTCTTGTTACAATAATGACATGTAACATTATCTCTATTTTGTTCTTTTCTAAAAAAGTTTTTGACAAATTTTTGTTTTAAGTTAGGTCTATATCCTAAACCAGCTTTATCATATATGGCTCTTTGATTGCTTAACAATAAATTAAGTTTTTCAGAACTATAAGTAAATTTATCAACAATTTTATATTTATCAACTTCCTTCTTTAATTTATCATTTTCATTAGAAATTGATTCCTTTTCTTTTGTCAAATTTCTTTTCAGATTTTAGTATTTTAATTTCATTAGTAAGATCATCTTTTTCTTTGATAAAAATTGAGCTATCATTTTTCAAAGACTTGTATTTCTTTTTCAAAATTTTAAAGTCATCTACTAGTTCATTGAAAGCTTCAAATAATTCATCGAAAGCAAAATCATCACAAGGGTTTTCAGAACTTACCTCATCATCCTCGTTTGCCATGAAGCAAATGTTGGCAACCTCTTTTTGTTCTTCCTCCGAAGAGGATTCATCGCTGTCGCTCCAAGTTGCAACATAGGCTTTCTTCTTCTTCTTGAAAGTCTTCTTTAGTTGAGGACAATCGTATCTAAAGTGCCCCGGTTTCTTACACTCATAGCAAATCAAGGGGTCTTTCTCTTTGTCCTTGTCCTTTTCTTTTCTTTTTCTCCTTCCATCTTAAATCCAGATTTCTTCTTTGGAAGGGTCTCTTTCTTCTCATGAATTTTTTGAATTTTCTTGCTAGAAGAGCTGTCTCATCATCATCTTCTTCACTATCACTGCAGCTTTCCTCATTTTCTGCAGCCTTAAGAGCTATAGTCTTCTTTTTCTTGACTTCCTCCTCTTGATGTTGTTTCATGGTTAGCTCATGAGTCATCAAGGATCCAAGTAGCTCCTCCAGGGGTAATGTGTTGAGGTCCTTGGCTTCTTGGATTGCTGTCACCTTTGCTTCCCAAGTCCTTGGAAGTGACCTAAGAATTTTGCGAACAAGTTCAGAATTAGTATAGGTTTTTCCAAGACTTTTCAAACCATTAACAATATCGGTAAATCTAGTGTACATGCAAGCTATAGTTTCAGTTTGCTCCATGCTAAATAATTCATATTTATGAACAAGAATATTTATTTTAGATTCTTTTACTTGGTTTGTACCCTCATGGGTAACCTCTAATCTATCCCAAATCTCTTTTGCGGAATTACATGTAGAAATGCGATTAAATTCATTAGCATCTAATGAACAATATAAAACATTCATGGCCTTAGCATTGAGCTGTGCCATTTTCCTATCATTATCATTCCAATCCCTTTCGGGCTTCGGAACAATAGTGCCATCAACAATGTGTGTGGGTGTACTAGGTCCATTAATTATAACACCCCACAATTCATAATCAGAAGCTTGAATGAATATCCTCATTCTTGCTTTCCAATATGAATAGTTGGAACCATTAAATAAGGGAGGTCTATTCGTAGAATGACCTTCGGCAAATGATCCAACATGAGCTGCCATTTGGATCTTTAGCTCTTGATCGTGTGATCAAATTCAATGAGCACTTGCTCTGATACCAATTGTTGGCCCAGATGGCAACCCAAGAGGGGGGGGGGTGAATTGGGTTCTTTAAAAATTTGACCTTTTAAAAAATTATCTGCTCTAAGACAAATGAAATTAATTGCAATGCAAATATAAAGCACAAACAAGGAGATAAAGATAGAGATAATGAATGCACGACAAACACAAGGATTTTATAGTGGTTCGGTGTATCCAACACCTACGTCCACTCCCAAGATTCACTTGGGTCCACACTATAACCAACTAGATTACAGCCGAGTTGTTTTACAAGAGCACAACTCACAACTTGTTTTTTCCTCCGGGATCACAACGAACCCAGCCGGTTTTCCGGGCTCACCAGCACAAAACCCTAAACTCAAGCTAATCTAGCTTGACCCGAGGTTAACAACCTCCACTAGTTCAATCCCTTGATAGAACTAGCACAAACAAATATAAGAATGTTTTACAATGATTCACAGCTCCTTAGTTGAGCAAATATTCAAAATAAAGTAAACAAGTTTAGAAAAGCCTGTTTGGAGATGATTGAATTTGAGCTTTTCTTCTTTTCTTCTTTTCCCTTTGGAATGATGAATCAAGCCTCAGCTTTAATCCCTCACAGTCGTTGCAGTTGAGAAGATTGGAAATGGAAGAAACGGAGCTTTTTCTTCAATTTGGAAAATCCACCGATTTTTGATTTGGCGCCTTGGATTCCTCTTTGAGCTTTTTGGAGTGGAAGGATTTGAGTTTGAATGCTTTTCTCTTGAGATTCAGGCTCAGGCTTTCTTGGATTTTTGATTTGAAATTTTTCTATTTTTCTTCTTTTTTTCAAACGGGTGTTTTCCCCTTTTTATAGATTTCTTTTAATCCATTTTGGGAAGGAAACTAGCCGTTGGAATGTACCTGTAAACAAAATATATCCGTTAGAAATTAGGTAAAAAGGAAATATTACCGTTAGAGCTGATCTGGCAATTTAAATTTTTGTTCCAGTCAGGTTGGAGTCGGCTCCAACTTTTCAGGTGTCGGCTCCAGGTCGTTTTTCCAAAAATAGAAATTTTCGAGTTCGTTGAGGAGTCGGCTCCGAAAAAGTAAGTGTCGGCTCGCCATCGCCAGGTGTCGGCTCCCGAATACTGTGTGTGTCGGCTCCAGGATGCTCAAAAAATCAACGTTCTGTCCCCGCATCGGAGTCGGCTCCAGACACTGTAAGTGTCGACTCCGAAACTCTGGTGTCGGCTCCGAAACTCTGGTGTCGGCTCTGGACCGTATCAAAAATCAGAATAAAATTTGAATGGCCATGGGGTCGGCTCCAGGAATTCTAAGTGTCGACTCCAGGTTCTGAAACTTTGAAATTGAAGTTTTGCATTTGATTCAAAACACGTTTCTTAATTCATTTAAATTGATCAAATAATTTTAACTCCTGAAACACTTCTCAAATCCATTAGTAATCAAATAAATATACTCAATTACTTTATTAATCATCAAAATCAATAATTGGGTCAACATGGCCATAGGGCCGCCTAGGAGCCGAGGGACCACGGGGCTACCTAGGACTGGCCATGAGGCTACCTAGGGGCCCAGGGACCAAGGGGCCACCTAGGGGCCAAGAGACCAGGGGGCCGCCTAGGACTGGCCATGGGGCCACCTAGGGCCCAGGGACCAAGGGGCCGCGTAGGACTGGCCGTGGGGCCACCTAGGGGCCAAGGGACCACGGGGCCACCTAGGACTGGCCGTAGGGTCGCCTTGGGGCCAAGGGACCAAGGGGCTGCCTAGAACTGGCCATAGGGCCGCCTAGGAGCCTAGGGATCACGGGGCTGCCTAGGATGGCCATGAGGCCACCTAGGGGCCCAGGGACCAAGGGCCACCTAGGGCTGGCCATAGGGCCGTCTAGGGGCCAAGAGACCATGGGGCCACCTAGGACTGGCCGTGGGGCCGCCTAGGGGCCCAGGGACCGCGGGGCCACCTAGGACTGGCCATGAGGCCGCCTAGGGGCCTAGGGACCAAGGGCCGCCTAGGGGCCAAGAGACCACGGGGCCGCCTAGGACTGGCCATGGGGCTGCCTAGGGGCCCAGGGAACAAGGGGCCGCCTAGGGCTGGCCATAGGGCTGCCTAGGGGCCCAGAGACCATGGGGCCTTATTGTTTGTATTACATGGCATGTTATTGGCCACATTATATGCCCCCCGCTCCTAAGTCTTGGTGTCTCACGTGTTTAGCGTTTGCCAAAAGAAAGGAGCGTGAAAAAAAATTTCTAAGTAATTAAATTTGATACGTCGCAGTCCGTTTATGATGGGTGCATGTTTCTAAGAAGATAGATAGCCCATTCATCATTATAGGAGAGAGGGACGCTTCGTGATTGACAGAAGAGGGCTTGATGTACTTAAATCGCACTGATGGCTCTTTTTGCTAGGGAAAACGTGCTCCTCCTATAGGCTAGTGACACTTGGACCACACTCGGCGTTCGTCGCCTTACTCTTCATGATGGGCGGAGTTTTCTAGTTTTGAGAAGCTGCTTTTACCCCACCCTCCCCTTTTGTCTTCTACTGTTTCTACTTTTCTCTTACTTCCTACTCTTCTTCCATGCGCTAAGCTTTCCTTTGATCTCGTCCTCCTGTTTTGAGGTCAGTTCCTTGGTTTTCTTGCGTTTTCTTCCTTTTTCTTTTTGATGGATCCCCCGATCGATAGGAAAGGTAAGAGGCCTCTAGTAGAGCCATCTAGGGAGGAGATCCTCGCAGCACATCATCTCGCTCCTGGCGGGATTTCCATACTCGGCCGGTCTGAGATGGGAGGTCGAGCCTCCGATAGGGTCCCCTCTAGCGAGGTTCCATCAGGCGGGGTTCATTCGAGTGAGACTCCATCAGGCCAGGTCCCATCGAGTGAGGTTCCTCCCTTCGTAGACAGGCCTGTTTCTCTGGCTTCTAGGGTTTCACCCCCTCCGCCACATTCGACCTCTCCCTCCGAACGTAGTTCCACGGGCCCGAGGGGAATACATTCTGTCTTGAAAGAGCCTAACATTCAGAGAATTACGATTCAATATGGAATTCCCGACAACGTCTGTCTGTCTGCTCCTTGGTTTGGTGACAAGGTCACTAGTGGGCAGGGAGGAGGAGTCGCCCTATATGAAGAATTCCTCAAGGGTGGACTCCGCCTCCCTCTTCATCCTTTCTTTTTGAATCTTTTAAATAGGTATAACTTAATTCCCGCCCAGCTGACTCCAAATTCCATTCATGTCATATATGCATTCTTAGTACTCTGCTATTTCCATGGTGCTCCCGCTCGAGTTTCCTTGTTTCGAGCTTTGTATAAACTTAGAAATGTCTTCGGAAGTGGCTGGTGGAGTTTTGTTTCTTGTCCAAAGAGGGTCCTCAAATTAGACTTGCCCTCTAAAATAAAAGGTTGGAAGTCGCGTTTCTTCTATGTCCATGGTGAAAAGATAAAGTCCTCTTGGAATAGTCCCGACACCAGCCCCAATAAAAATTCAGTATTGAGGAAAGGGACCGAGAACTTTTCTAGGCCCTCCTGTCCTCTATCATTCTCCCTTGCACAGAGCTACTGTCGGAGGGCAACCTTCGTGAAGCCTTAGCAGCATTAGTGGCACCCTCACCGACCCCCGGTGAGCGCTACCATTTTTGACTGTCGACCAATTCTTTCCTTTCTTCCTTTTCATTCCCTATTTTGTTCACTACACGTGTGTTTGCATATAGGTTTTTCATATGACTTTTGTGTCTTGTTCTTGTTTGTTTTATTGCCTTTGTTTTCTGACTTTTTGCTCCTTTGATGCAAAATGCGGTTCTCCACCAAGTCTCTGTCAGAGGCTCTAAGGAAAAGGAAAGCGGATGAGGGTCCAGTGAAAAGAGGGCCCAAGAAGTCCAGACAGGTAGCAGGGGATGATCCACTGCCGGGTGGAGTGGCTTCGCCTTCCTCTCCTGAAGTTACATTAGTGGGGGGCCTGAAGAGAGAGGACCCTCGTGCCGCGGGGCTGGTAACAGAGGTTCTGCCATCCGAGGCCCTGAAAGAGTTACCCACAGGGGTCCCTCTATCTAAGGCTCGAGAGGAGCCAACGAGGGAGAGCTCCCCGCCCTCCCCTGAAGTCGAAGGTGAAGCTATGCAAGATAAAAGGATGGCGACACCTCCGGCACGAGAGGCCGACGACAATCAGTTTTCGAAGGTTAATTCACCTCAGGAGGGGGCAGAGACGCCTGCTCATGAGGACGGTCCCAGCCGGCCGCCTGGGACCAATGCGACGCGCCGAGGACGTCTGGCCGAACGGCTACTTAGTCGTTCCACCTTGCCCAACCTCCAGGCCGAACTTTGTCATCAACCATTGGAGAAATCCTTTGATACTTTCTTTACTGCCATCCTCCAGGTGATTCTGGGAGATCTTTCAGGTTTTTATTTTACTCCCTTCTTTTCTCTTTTTCCTTTCTTTTCTCAATTAACTTCCTATTTTGCAGGCGTCCAATAGTGCATTTGTCTTTCGAGATGCTTGTCTCGAGGGAAAACGGAACCAGAGTTTGCCTGGATTGGATGCCCTCAAGGCCCAAGTGAGTGGGTTAACTCAAGAGTTGTCCGAGACCAAGGCTCGGGAGCTCGCAGCATCCGACTCACTGAAGACTACTGAGGGGGAAAATCAGGCCTTGAAAGCCCGGATTGGAGAGGTTGAGGCCAAATTAGCCGAGACTGTATCGAGGATAGGGCTGACTGAGGAGAAGTTGGGGACCGCCCTTCTCAAGGTGACCCAAGCTGAGGAGAGAGCTGTGGTTGCAGAAGATAGAGCTGAGTTGCTTGAATTAGAGACTAGGCCTGCAGAAGAGAGACTAGCCACCACTGAGGAGCGGCTGATTTCTGTTGAAGGGAAGCTGGCTTCCGCTGAAGACAAGATGAGAGAAACCTTATCCAAATTAATTTCTGCTGAAGTCCAAGCTAGAGAGATAGTAATGGCTTCCCAAGCTGAGGTTGTTCTCCGAGTTAGCGCCGCCGATCTAAGAGCCGGCAGGCTGTGGAGTCCTACAAGAATTCTGTCGAATTTGCGGCAGAATGTAGTGAGGCAGCCATGGATGCTTTCGCCAAGGGCTTCAAAAAGTGCAAGAAGAAAATTTCACAAGTCTACAAGCTGGGCGACCTCGATAGCATTCAGCCAGTGGGTGATGATTTGGAGGATGAGTCAGAGTCCTTAAGGTCTTGATTTTGAGCCCCTCTTTTCCTGTTTCTGCGGTTCAGTGAAGATTGGCTTCTTGTATGACAATGTTTTAGTAACGAAATTCTGTTGTCAAGTAATTTTATGTGTTGGTTCTATGTTTAAATTGGTTTTATTAACCTATAATCATTTTAGAGTCCGATAATTCCTATCTTCTTGTCTATGCTTAGTGCTTTGCTAGTGTTATTTATTCTAAAATTATGTAAGGGGTCCGTCGCGTCGTATTAAAGAGTTTCTTTTAGAATCACCCGACGCTAGCCTAGGATCGACTAGGTGTTAAGCGTCGGCAAGGCCACCTATGGGCCGTAAATGACTATGGCTACCTAGGACCAGCCCGAGGGCCGGCTAGGAGCCTTGAACGACTATGATCACCTGGGACCAGCCCGAGGGCCGGCTAGGGGCCGTGAATGACTATGGCCGCCTAGGACTATCCCGAGGGCTAGCTAGGGACCGTGAACGACTATGGCCGCCTAGGACCAGCCCGAGGGCCGGCTAGGAGCCTTGAATGACTATGACCGCCTAGGACCGGCCTGAGGGCCGGCTAGGGGCCATGAATGACTACGGCCGCCTAGGACCGGCCCGAGGGCCGGCTAGGGACCGTGAACGACTATGGCTGCCTAGGACCAGCCCGAGGGCTGGCTAGGAGCCTTGAACGACTATGACCGCCTAGGACCGGCCTGAGGGCAGGCTAGGGGCCATGAATGACTACGGCTGCCTAGGACTAGCCCGAGGGCCGGCTAGGGGCCTTGAACGACTATGGCCGCCTAGGACCGGCCCAAGGGCTGACTAGGAGCCTTGAACAACTATGGCCGCCTAGGACCGGCCCAAGGGCCGGCTAGGAGCCTTGAACGACTATCGCCGCCTAGGACCGGCTCGAGTACCGGCTAGGAGCCGTAAATGACTATGGCCGCCTAGGACCGGCCCGAGGGCCGACTAGGGGCCGTAAATGACTATGGCCGCCTAGGACCGGCCCGAGGGCTGGCTAGGGGCCGTAAACAACTATGGCCGCCTAGGACCGGCCCGAGGGCCGGCTAGGGGTCGTAAATGACTATGGCCTCCTAGGACCGGCCCGAGGGCCGGCTAGGGGCCATAAATGACTATGGCTGCCTAGGAACAGCCCTGTCTTCCTTGTAGTCCTCTTAGACCGCTGAGCCTCGCTTGTAGTTCTCCAAGGGGGTTTCTCGCGCCGGCCCGTGGGTATGACTCAGGGCCGTCAAGGAATACAGATATGAACCACCGGAGGTTTCGTGCGCCAGTTCAAAGTGTCTGGTCCTCTTAGACCGCTGAGCCTCGCTTGTAGTTCTCCACGGGGGTTTCTCGCGCCGGCCCATGGGTATGACTCAGGACCATCAAGGAATATAGACTTGAACCGCCTGAGGTTTCTTGCGCCGGTCCGGGGTGTCTGGTCCTCTTAGATCATTGAGCCTCGCTTGTAGTTCTCCACGGGTGTTTCTCGCGCTGGCCCGTGGGTATGACTCAGGGCCATCAAGGAATACAGACTTGAACCGCCGGAGGTTTCTCGTGCCAGTCCGAGGTGTCTGGTCCTCTTAGACCGCTGAGCCTCACTTGTATTTCTCCATGGGGGTTTCTTGCGCCGGCCCATGGGTAAGACTCAGGGCCGTCATGGAATACAAACTTGAACCACCGGAAGTTTCTCGTGCTGGTCCGAGGTGTCTGGTCCTCTTAGACCATTGAGCCTCACTTGTAGTTCTCCACTGGGGTTTCTCACACTAGCCCGTGGGAATGACTCAGGGCCGTCAAGGAATACAGACTTGAACCGTCGGAGGTTTCTCGTGCCAGTCCGGGGTTCTGGTCCTCTTAGACCACTGAGCCTCACTTGTAGTTCTCCACGGGGGTTTCTTGCGCCGGCCCATGGGTATGACTCAGGGCCATCAAGGAATACAGACTTGAACTGCTGGAGGTTTTGTGTGCCGATCCGGGGTGTCTGGTCCTCTTAGACCGCTGAGCCTCGCTTGTAGTTCTCCACGGGGGTTTCTCGCGCCGGCTCGTGGGTATGACTCAGGGCCGCCTAGAGAACAAGACTTGAACCTCCGAAGGTTTCTCGCACCAGTCCAGGATGTATGTGTCTTTCGGGCTGCCGAGGTCCTTTTGAAACCCCAGAGGGTGACCCGAGAGTCGCTGTGATGGGACCATGCTCGAGAGCCTTTAACTCCGAAGGGTGACCTAAGGGCGCTTTGACCTGGCTCAGGGTCCTTTTGAAAATAGCCACGGGGGTTTCTCGCACCGGCCCGGGAGTTTGTGAGAAGTTGAATAAAAGGAACTTTTTCTTAGGGTGCAGTGTACTTATCTTTCGTAACTTTTTTGCCCTTGCGCAGTGTTTTTCCTTTGAAGAAATTGGTCACCCTCAGTGCTGAAGTTTGAGAGCAGCTGGAACCGAATCCACTGGAAGGCTCGGGCTCGATTTGGCTCTAGTAGACAGGAAGAGAGAGGGACAGAGAGGGCTTTGGTGGAGTCAACAGTCAAAGCCTTTTATCCTCATCTTGCATTAATTGCATCAACACCTCTTGGCTTACTCTGATGCTGACAGAGAGGGCTTTGGTGGAGTTAACAGTCAAAGCCTTTTGTCCTCATCTTGCATTAATTGCATCAACACCTCTTGGCTTACTCTGATGCTGAGAGAGAGAGATAGAGAGGGCTTTGGTGGAGTCAATAGTCAAAGCCTTTTGTCCTCATCTTGCATTAATTGCATCAACACCTCTTGGCCTACTACCATCAGAAATTAAAATGCCCATAAATGCTTGAAGTGACAGGCTATGGATAATGTCTCAAGTTTGTCCCTTTTTGGAAATTATTCTGTTGACCATGTTGCAGTCCACCTCTGGCTGATTGTTGAGCCTTTAATTGAGCTCCTTTGGCTGCTGGTGTTGTTCATCCAGATGCTTCTTCACCTCAGGATTAAGATCTTCCCCAGATGGCTCAGAAGATGAGTAACGAGAGGAGTAGTAGCTTGAGCGGGGGGTAGGAGACTACAGTCTCCTGAAAGCTTCACGATGGTCTTTTGCTGCTCAGTGCGATGTTGATGCCCCCCACCATGATTGGTGAGGACCTTCAGCACGTGCGTCACCACCATGGCTATTTTAGAGGGGACAAAGACTTACAAATTAGGGAGACAGAGCTCTCTTTGTTTTAGTATAGCCCTCCTTCCTGGCGCGCCAATCTGTTGATGCCCGATCACTTTGAGCTGGCATCCTTGAGCATCGACCATTCCTTCATAGAAATATCAGGGTCCTTCCTTTGTCTTCAAAGCCTCCAGGATCCTGCAAGAAGTCCCGTAACTGGGGATTCCAATTGGGGGATCCTCCGACGCTCAAGTTAGTAACCAGAAACACAGCAATGATTTTTTTGTAGAAGAAAAAGAAAAATCCCCAGAAGAAAATGAGGCCTTTTTCGCTTAGTATAAGCCCCCCTTCGTTTGTTCTTACCTTCCTTTTATTGGCATATCCTTTTGTTTTTCGTCTGAATGTCGTGACATGTCAGCATTCTCATGGATAGAATGTCAGGACTAGTCGGATTGGGTCTGTATCCATTGTTCCAATGTCATCATTGTTTTATTCAGAGATGATCGGCTTTTAGTACTCACTTATCCAGGGCCATTAAAGTCTGCTAATGACTTTTTGGGCTTTAGTGGCTTTTCTGACTCGAAGTGATTGGTACTTAATGACATGTAATCGCCTTTTGATACTTATTTTGCCAAAGCCATTAAATACTGCTAATGACTTTTCGGGCCTTAGCAGCTTGTCTGACTTGAAGTGATTGGCACATTTTGGCAGGTATCGCCTTTTGATGCTTATTTTTTCAGAGCCATTAAATGTTGCTGATGGCTTTTTCTTTTTGGGCTGAGATCCTCTGAAAAGAATCCATCATTGTCTGTCAGGGCTAAGATTCTCTGAATCGGGATGCCCGAGATGATCTCTTTTATATTTTTAATATTTTTAGGTATCTGATGGCCACCTAGGACTGGCCGTAGGGCCGCCTAGAGGCCAAGGGACTAAGGGGCCACCCAGGACTGGCCGTAGGGCCGCCTAGGGGCCAAGGGACCATGGGGCCGCCTAGGACTGGCCGTGGGGCTGCCTAGGAGCTCAGGGACTGTGGGGCTACCTAGGACTGGCCGTGGGGCTGCCTATGAGCCCAGGGACCACGGGGCTGCCTAGGACTGGCCGTGGGGCTGCCTAGGGGCACAGGGACCAAGGGGCCGCCTAGGACTAGCCATGGGGCTGCCTAGGGGCCAAGAGACCATGGGGCCGCCTAGGACTGGCCGTAGGGCCGCCTATGAGCCAAGGGACCAAGGGGTCGCCTAGGACTGGCCATAGGGTCGCCTAGGAGTCCAGGGACCAAGGGGCCACCTAGGACAGGCCATGGGGCCACCTAGGGTCCTAGGGACCAAGGGGCCGCCTAGGACTGACCGTGGGGCTGCCTAGGGGCCAAGGGACCAAAGGGCCGCCTAGGACTGGTCATAGGGCCGCCTAGGGGCCAAGGGACCAAGGGGCCACCTAGGACTGGCCATAGGGCTGCCTAGGACTGGTCGTGGGGCTGCCTATGAGCCCAGGGACCACGGGGCCGCCTAGGACTGGCCGTGGGGCCGCCTAGGGGCCCAGGGACCAAGGGGCCGCCTAGGACTAGCCATGGGGCCAAGAGACCATGGGGCCACCTAGGACTGGCCGTGGGACCGCCTACGAGCCAAGGGACCAAGGGGTCGCCTAGGACTGGCCATAGGGTTGCCTAGGAGCCCAGGGACCAAGGGGCCGCCTAGGACTGGCCATGGGGCCGCCTAAGGTCCTAGGGACCAAGGGGCCGCCTAGGACTGACCGTGGGACCGCCTAGGGGCCAAGGGACCACAGGGCCGCCTAGGGGCCAAGGGACCAAGGGGTCGCCTAGGACTGACCATAGGGCTGCCTAGGACTGGCCATAGGGCCACCTAGGAGCCTAGGGACCGTGGGGCCTCCTAGGACTGGCCATGAGGCCGCCTAGGGGCCCAGGGACCAAGGGGTTGCCTAGGGCTAGCCATAGGGCCGTCTAGAGGCCAAGAGACCACGGGGCTGCCTAGGACTGGCCGTAGGGCCGCCTAGGAGCTCAGGGACCAAGGGGCCGCCTAGGACTTGCCGTGGGGCCGCCTAGGGGTCTAGGGACCAAGGGGCCACCTAGGGCTGACCATGGGGCCGCCTAGGGGACAAGGGACCATGGGGCCGCCTAGGACTGGCCGTAGGGCCGTCTAGAGGCCAAGGGACCAAGGGGCCGCCTAGGACTGGCCATAGGGCCGCCTAGGAGCCCAAGATCGCGGGGCCGCCTAGGACTGGCCATGAGGCCGCCTAGGGGGCCCAGGGACCAAGGGGCCGCCTAGGCTGGCCATAGGGCCGCCTAGGGGCCAAGAGACCACGAGACCACCTAGGACTGGCCGTGGGGCCACCTAGGGGCCCAGGGACCGCGGGCTGCCTAGGACCGGCCATGAGGCCGCCTAGGGGCCAAGGGACCATGGGGCCGCCTAGGGCTGGCCATAGGGCTGCCTAGGGGCCAAGAGACCATGGGGCCGCCTAGGGGCCCAGGGAACAAGGGGCCGCCTAGGGCTAGCCATAGGGCCGCCTAGGGGCCAAGAGACCATGGGCCTTATTGTTTGTATTACATGGCCTGTTATTGGCCACATCACTAATATCTTCATAAAAATTCTCAAATTCATTTGAATTGTATTCATCACCTCTATTACTTCTGAGCACCTTGATATAATGCTTACTTTGTCTTTCTACAAGATTTTTGAACTTCTTGAAAATAATAAATGCCTCTGATTTATGTCTCATAAAGTATATCCATGTCATTCTTGAATAGTCATCAATAAAAATAATGAAGTAAATGTTACCTATATAAGAAAAAGTTTTCATGGGTCCACATGTGCTCTTTTGGAAATGCCTCTCTGTTTTTTTCCAAGTGCACATCCTTCACAAGGTTCTTCCTTGTCATGTATTGCTAGTAGACCATACACCATATTCTTTTGATGTAAACTTCTCAAGCTTTGAAAGTTCAAATGACCAAACCTTTTATGCCATAGCCATGACTCATCATTCACTTTCATCTTCCATGCAACATCCTTTGCGTAGTGCAAAATAAGAGGAAAACTTTTATTTTTCTTCATGTTGATATTTATCATAAGTTGCTTTTTCATCCCTTTATCATATAATTACTTGCAAATATTATCTTCAAAGTGCACCATGTGCCCATGCTTAATCAATTTTTCAACACTCAAGAGATTTTGCTTCAAGTCTGGAACAAGTAAAACATCATGGATAAACTTCCTCTCTTTCTTGGTATTAATTATAATTATACCTTTTTCTCTTGCTTGGACTAGTACACCATTTTTTATCTTCACCTGTGAGATTAAAGAACTAACAATGTTCACAAAAATAGATTTGTTACCATCATGTGGTTGTTGCACCCACTATCAAGATACCACACATCATTCCTTTGCTCTTTTGCAGTTTGACATGCATAAGAGAAGAGAAGTATGCTTGCTCACTTGCTTTATACTTGCAATCTTTTTAAACATGCAAACTTTTTACAATTATAATATTGGGGTTTTTAACTAAACCAGCAATCTTTTTTAACATGAGAAGCCTTTTATATATATTACACTTTTATTGAGTGCTCTCATTATTTTGTCTTTTTAAAAGGTTATTTTTTTTGCATTCCTCTACCTCTTCCTCTCATATTTCTTTTTGTACTTTGATTTTTTTCTTTAAGTGACTCTCTTTTAACTAAAACATGATTAGATGATTCTCTTTGAGAACTTTTATCAAACACTTTGAGTTTATATTGAAAGACACTTTTAATTGATGATTCTTTATGCCTAAACAACCTTTTCTCATGAGCTTCAAGAGATTTAATCAATTCATAAATACTTAACATAGAAAGATCTTTATATTCTTCAACAATTGTAACTATTGTATCAAAATTTAGAAACAAACTAGCCAAAATTTTCTCACATATTTTTTGCTCGGTGAAGGTTTCACTGTAGCTCTTCATTTGATTAACAATCTCCATAATTTTGAAGTAATCCTTCAATTTTTTATTTTTTGTATTCTCAAATTATCTAACTCTTCTTAGAGTTTGAAGTTTGATAGCTCTCACTATGTTGCCTTGAAATTTCTCTTGCAAGATGTCCAATGCCTCCTTTGATTTAGTGGCTCTAATGATTCTTAAAAAAATTTGTTAGACATAGCTTGTTGAATGAAGAAAAGGGCTTTGGCATCCTTCATTTATAGTCCTTCAATTGCTCTCTTTGATGATTTGTTGGATTATTTGATTCTTCGTATTCATTCTCTACTAAATCCAAAATCTCTTATGAAATAAAATGGGTCATTATTTTGATGCTTCAATAGTCATAATTTTTTCATCAAAGATAGGAATAGAAGGTTGGTTGATAGCAATACCTATGTTACTTAAGCTTGCCATAAATCAAATCAATAATTTTTTTTTTTTTGTTGTTGTTGTGGAGATGAAGCTCATCGCTAACGGCGCCAAACGCGCCGCGCCCTAATCCAACCCAGGAGCAATGATACCAATTTTGTTTGTTAGCGGGGCCGTGCTTCGGAGCAGTGGAAGCACCGATGGTGCCAAGGCTGATGCTGGTGCTGCAAGCTTCTGGACATCCATTGCCCGAGCTATTGCTTTGGAGGAGGAAAACCCCAGCGGCCGTGGCTTGTTTCGCTTTCGCTTTCTTCTCTAAGTTGTTGCCTTCAAGGGACCCTCTCCCCATTGCACCCAAGATGAAGTTCAATATTGAGAATCCTACCACTGGGTGCTAGATGAACCTTGAGATTGTTGACGACCAAAAACTCTGTGCAATTTTTTTTTTTTTTTTGACAAGAGGATCTCTCAGGAGGTCAGCGGAGATGCTCTTAGTGAGGAGTTCAAGGGCTATGTTTTCAAAATCATGGAAGGAAATCCTCAACATTCAGCCGCGGTCGCCGTGTACGGAACCAAGCAAGCCGAAAGACCTCTCCTTTTATTTTACCGATCTCTTGTCGCACAGCAAGATCCCTTTGTAACCTGGCTCTGATATCAATTTTTATTGGGATTGTTTTCAATACAATATTTTTAAAAGAGAAATCTAGGCAAAGAAAGATTTTCTATCAAGAAGAAAAATAAAATAAATCTAGGGTTTCATCAGCACACCATCAATATTATTTCTGGTTCTATGGCATTTTAAACATAATACCTTTTATCCATGTGAGGTTACCATATCCTGCATAAGTTTAGCCAACAAAGTAAAATTAAAATAGGCCCAACTATATATAAGCCCAATACATATAGAGTAAAAAATAATAAATAAAATAAAACATAGCACTGAAAATTAACAACCATTACATTTTAACAATTGGTTCTCTCTTTTTCGTATGGCGCCTTTATTTCCTCCTTTTATTATTCTATTTTCCCCTCTTTCCCTCTCTAACTCTCTTTATCATTTTCTCTCTATAACACTTCTCTCTCTAGCACTCTCTACCTTACTTTTTTTTCCTTAGCACTTTCTCTCTCTATAGTCTCTAATTTTCATTAATAATATTAGTCTGATCAAGATTAATTTATTAGTGCAGATGGTATATAGTCTATGATTACGAAAAAAGTAAATGTAATATACTTACAAGAGACTAAATGAGTAGGTGAAAGATCTAGAGAAATAAAGAATAAAGGATATCAATTATATTACACTGGAAAACATAAAAATAGAAATCGAGTATGAATAATTATAGACATGAATTTTAATGAATATATTGTTAAGGTAACTAGGAATGGAGATCAAACTATATCACTAAAACTTATAATTAACATAATTAGTACTTATGCATCATAAGTAGGATTAGATCAACGAACTAAGATATAATTTTGGAAAGACAGATGAAGTAATACAAGAAATATCACAAGAAAAAAAGATATATGGAAGGAGATTTTAATGGATATATATGTAAATAGAGGGATGGATATGAAATGGTACATGAAGGATATGAGTTTAAAAATAGAAATGAAGCCGGCATAAGCATATTAGATTTTATAGTGGAGTATGATCTAACAATACCAAACACTTATTTCGAAAAGAGAGATAAATATTTAATAACATTTAAAAGTGAATCTAATAAAAGTTAAATCACTACAAGAAAATATTGAAATAGCGACGCAAATTTAGCGACGCAATGATGCGTCGCTAAATTGCAACCACTTTGCGACGCCTCTGTGANTCCATACAATGCAATATTCGGCAGACCCGGCCTGATGTCCCTCAAGACAGTTGTCTCCATCCCACACTTATCCATGAAATTTCACCGGGCACGGAGTTGGAGTTATTCAAGGAAGTCAAACCATGGCTCGGCAATGCTTCGTTACCAGCCTTCAGTCCAGAATGCCGGAGGTTGATGGGCTGGACGCTCGGGAGGACTTCGCCGAACAGCGAGGAGAACCAGCGGAGGAGCTGGAGGAAGTGCCGTTGGATGAGGCTCATCCCGACCGAACCATAAAATCAGGTCGCTGCTAAAGGGCGAACCTCAGCACAGATTGATCAAATTTCTCCGAAGCAACGCTGACATCTTCGCCTGGTCCCTCTGACATGCCGGGGATCAGCCCCAAGGTTCTCGTCCATCGTCTCAATGTGGATGAGATGCACAGGCCTGTCAAGCAGAAGAAGAGGAGCTTTGCCCCGGAGCGGCAGAGGGCCATTGAAGAAGAAGTTGAAACTCATCAAGGCAAACTTCGTCCGGGAGGTAAATTATCCGAGCTGGCTATCAAATGTCGTCATGGTGAAGAAGTCGAGCGAAGTGGAGGATTTGCATCGACTTCACCGACCTCAACAAAGCCTGCCCGAA
Source organism: Calamus simplicifolius (assembly GCA_900491605.1). Classification (NCBI taxonomy): domain Eukaryota; kingdom Viridiplantae; phylum Streptophyta; class Magnoliopsida; order Arecales; family Arecaceae; genus Calamus; species Calamus simplicifolius. Next base: position 1,022,019 of record UESW01004010.1, read on the forward strand.
GGACAGCTTCCCTCTTCCTCGGATCGACCAGCTTGTGGACCACCTCAAGTCATCAAATGCTGACATTCATGGATGCTTACTCCGGCTACAATCAGATCCGGATGGCTCCCGAGGATGAAGAAAAGACCGCCTTCATAACCGACCGAGGTACTTACTGTTACCGCGTCATGCCCTTTGGTCTTAAAAATGCAGGAGCCACCTACCGAAGGCTGGTTAACAAAGTATTCAAGGAGCAAATCGGCCAAAATATGGAGGTGTATATGGACGACATGCTGGTCAAGAGCAAAGAAGCATCGCGGCATGTCGAGGACCTCTCAGAGAGCTTTGCAACGCTCTGCAAGTATGGGATGAGGCTCAATCCAACCAAGTGCGCCTTCGGCGTTAACTCTGGGAAGTTTCTCGGCTTCATGGTCTCCCAGCGAGGTATCGAAGCTAACCCCCAGAAGATTCAAGCTCTTCAACAAATGGCGCCCCCGGCATCTATTAAAGAGGTCCAGCGCCTGACTGGGAGGATAGCGGCTCTCAACCGCTTCGTGGCGCGTTCGACCGAGAGATGCCTCCCCTTCTTCAAAACCCTTCGGTCGGCTAAGAACTTTCAGTGGACCCCTGAATGCCAAAAATTTTCAAGATCTCAAGAAATACCTCGGCTCGCCCCCGCTCCTCAGCAGCCAAACCCAGGTGAGACCCTGTTCTTATACCTGGCTGTTTCAGAAGGTGTCCGTCTGTTCGGTGCTAGTCAGAGAGGAAAACAAGGTCCAAAAGCCGATTTACTATGTCAGCAGGCTACTCCGCAATGCGGAGACAAGATATAGCAGAATTGAAAAGATGGTGTTGGCCTTAATCACCTCAGTTCGAAAGCTGCGATCGTACTTCCAGGCACACTCTGTGATGGTCCTGACTGACCAACCCATCAAGGCGGTGGTCCACTGCCCGAGACATCAGGAAGAATGACCAAGTGGGCCGTCGAGTTGAGCGAGCATGATATCCACTTTCAGCCTTGCCCGGCCATCAAAGCTCAGGTGCTAGCCGATTTCCTCCTTGAATGTAACCATCCGGAGGACGGCTCCACCCCAGACTCCCCCGAAGAACCAAAATCTGGAGCCCGGTGGCTCCTCCATGTCGACGGGTCATCTAACGCTCATCGCTCCGGTGCGGGCCTGGTTCTCACCAGTCCGGAAGGGGCAACCTTTGAATATGGTGTCCGCTTCTCTTTCCCGGCCTCCAACAACGAAGCTGAGTATGAAGCCCTACTGGCCGGTCTCCGAATCACCCGCAACCTAAGGTGGAGAAACTTAATGCCTTCACCGACTCTCAGCTAGTGGCTGGCCATGTACGAGGAGAATTTTGAGGCTCGGGAGCCGAACATGATTCGATATCTTCAAGAGGTACGGAGTCTACTTCCCCATTTTTCCGAGTTTGAGATTACTCAGATTCCCAGATCCGAAAATACCCGTGCTGACCTACTGTCCCGGTTGGCGACCGCGGAGTCAATGGACGCCGAACAAAAGTTCCACCTGGAGACCCTAGAGAAACCCAGCATCGCGGAAACCGACCGAATAATGCAAGTTGAGACCGAACCATCATGGTTCGATCCCATTCTGAAGTACCTCAAAGAAGGGTCGCTTCCACCCGACCGGAGAGAAGCTAGAAAGCTAAAGTTGCAAGCCACCCATTATGTGCTGATCGATGATCAACTCTACAAACGGTCCTTCTCCATGCCACTGCTCAGATGCCTCCACCCGTCTGAAGCAGATTATGCTCTCCGTGAAATACATGAAGGGATTTGCAGCAACCATCTGGGAGGCCGGTCCCTATGTCACAAGGTGCTACGACAAGGCTATTATTGGCCGACTATGCAGAAGGATGTAGACGACCTTGTTCGAGCTTGCGACCCATGCCAGAGGCAATCAAACATTCAAAGACTCCCCTCGCCAGCCTGGTTCCTATATCCTCCGCTTGGCCCTTTGCCAAGTGGGGGATGGATATCCTCGGCCCGTTCCCGCTTGCCACGGGGCAGCAGAAATTTCTATTTGTCGCCATCGACTACTTCACTAAATGGGTCGAGGCGGAAGCGGTTGCACAAATAACCGAGGCACGAGCCAGAGATTTTGTATGGAGGACCATCATCTACCGTTTCGGCCTCCCGCATACTATAATCACTGATAACGGCAGGCAGTTCGACAACCTTAAGTTCCGTCAGTTCTGTGAAGAGCACGGAATCCGTCACCCTTACCTCGGTCGGGCATCCGCAGGCCAACGGAGCAGCTGAGGTGACCAACAGGACTCTGCTTCAGGGGATCAAAGCTCATCTTTCAGAGCCCAAGGCAGGTGGGCGGACGAGTTGCACCACGTCCTATGGGCCTACCGCACCACCCCGAGAGTCCCCACAGGTGAAACCCCATTCCGGATGGCCTTCGGCACAGAGGCCGTTATCCCTGTAGAGATAGGCCTCCCTTCGCTGCGGGTGGAAAGCTACTCAGAGGAAGCCAGTGACGAACAGCTCCGCACCAACCTCGACCTGATAGAGGAGGTTAGAGAGAAAGCCCGGATCAGAGTGGCTGCCTATCAACAAAGGGTGGCCCGCTACCACGCCTCCAGAGTCAAAGGGAAAGCTTTCCTGCCCGGCGACCTTGTTCTCCGAAAGCATCTGTCTCCAAACCGCTGGAACAAGGAAAACTGGCACCAAATTGGGAAGGCCCCTACCAAGTGGCGGAGATCGTCGGACCGAGGACCTACAAGCTGCAAGATTTGAGCGGAAAGTCTGTCCCCCGAACTGGAACTCAGACAATCTCCGTAAGTATTATCAATAGGGTATGTCCTGCAAAGGCTCACCTCATTATACCTTGTTATACCTTTCTGTCGGCGCATGTTTTCATAATTTACAACATGAATCATCACACATTATGTTGCCAAAGATTGCGAAAAGAAACAGGTGCTGCTCACCAATCCTCGCACGACCGAGTTGCCTATTTGCACAGGGAATCTCCGAACCTTGGCAGGGCCAAGTAAAAAATCTCCGAACCTCGGTTGGGCGAGCAACAAAATCTTGAACCTTGGCAGGGCCAAGTAAAAAATCTCCGAACCTTGGCAGGGCCAAGTAAAAAATCTCCGAACCTCGGCCGGCCGAGCAATAAATTCTCCGAACCTTGGCAGGGCCAAGTAAAAAATCTCCGAACCTCGGCTGGGCCGAGCAACAAAATCTCCGAACCTTGGCAGGGCCAAGTAAAAAATCTTCGAACCTTGGCAGGGCCAAGTAAAAAATCTCCGAACCTCGGCGGGCCGAGCAACAAAATCTCCGAACCTTGGCAGGGCCAAGTAAAAAATCTCCGAACCTCGGCTGGGCCGAGCAACAAATTCTCCGAACCTTGGCAAGGCCAAGTAAAAAATCTCCGAACCTTGGCAGGGCCAAGTAAAAAATCTCCGAACCTCGGCTGGGCCAGCAACAAATTCTCCGAACCTTGGCAGGGCCAAGTAAAAAATCTCCGAACCTTGGCTGGGCCGAGCAACAAAATCTCCGAACCTTGGCAGACCAAGTAAAAAATCTCCGAACCTCGGCTGGGCCGAGCAACAAATTCTCTGAACCTTGGCAGGGCCAAGTAAAAAATCTCCGAACCTCGGCGGGCCGAGCAACAAAATCTCGAACCTTGGCAGGGCCAAGTAAAAAATCTCCGAACCTCGGCGGGCCGAGCAACAAAATCTCCGAACCTTGGCAGGGCCAAGTAAAAAATCTCCGAACCTCGGCTGGGCCGAGCAACAAATTCTCCGAACCTTGGCAGGGCCAAGTAAAAAATCTCCGAACCTCGGCCGGGCCGAGCAACAAAATCTCCGAACCTTGGCAGGGCCAAGTAAAAAATCTCCGAACCTCGGCTGGGCCGAGCAACAAATTCTCCGAACCTTGGCAGGGCCAGGTAAAAAATCTCCGAACCTCGGCTGGGCCGAGCAACAAAATCTCCGAACCTTGGCAGGGCCAAGTAAAAAATCTCCGAACCTCGGCTGGGCCGAGTAACAAAATCTCGGCACGGCCGAGCGACAAGATCCCCGAGCCTAGACAGGGCTGCGATCTTTAAAGCCCCGGCCGAGACCGGAGTGCGTAAACCTTGGCCAAAGCCAAGGGCTACATTCTGCCGCTAGAAACCTCGGCCAAAGCCGGGGAGCGACCTTAGTTATCAAGTTCCTCGGGCCAACCGAGTGATATTCCCGCGCCCTGGTCGCGCCCGACGACCAAATCGTCAGCCAAAAGAGCAAAGCTCTCGCGCCTTAGCTGCACCCCAGGGCGTCGTTTGAAACAGGGTAGCTTCTCGAATACCCTAAAAATGAAAACGAAGGCAAAAACCTCCTGATACTCCGAAGAAGTAAAGGAACTCCTTCTGAAGAACCGCCTAGGTCCGCCACTGGTCCAAACAGAGACCAGTGACCCCCAAGAAAACTCGGGTTCGGATTCGGGCAGCTTACAAGCCCCGACCAATCTAAACGACCCCCTAAACTATGTTCAAATTCGGGTGGCCTACGTGCCCTAAATGAAACCCGCCCGTGATCTCCTAAAATCAGCTCGAACTCGGGCGACTGATAGATCCCAATCTGATATGGGCAAATGCTCTGGGAACAACAGAATGCACAGTATGACAAATCTTTATATTCATTGATTAAAAAGAAAGGAGAGACAACAACGGCAAAAGAAAGGAAAAGAAGCAGAAAGAGCCCTCGCTAAGGCTCACTGTCTTCTCCGGAAGCTAGCAAATCCTCCAAACGCTGGGAGAGCTCGGCAACTTGTCGGTGGAGAGATGATATCTCCCCCCGTTGCCGGTCCACCACCCCGCGGAGGGCCGCGACCTCCCTCGTGGAGACGGCGACGTAGCCCTCGACGACCCTTTCGAGCCGCTCGTGGCTCGCGAAAGCCGACGCCAAGACCTGGGCGTCGACCGTGATAGTAGGGCGACCCCCCTCGGACGCATTGAGCCATTCATCATCGCGCTTAATCTGTCGGATGGTTGCTCTCCTTCTCGAGAAGCCATGTTGAAAGCTGCACTAAGATCGAACCGAAAGGATGGAAAACACCAGCACCCCCGTCCGTATTTATACTTTTCAAGCGAGTATTTCGATCAGTCGGGCCGTAACCACCGACCCGTGAGAATTCGCCACGTATCACCACTTTAACTGGCACCTGCAGAGTCCGAAAGGTCATGCCCCATCCCAAGCGAAATCGGTAATGCGACGGACTGTTCGGGAACCCCCCTTTTCTTCTCTGGGAACGGGGTACCTCCCAATCTGCCGGCCCCCCGCAATAAATGCTCTCAACACTTCCCCAAGCTCTTTTAAGCTGGCCGCCTTTCGGGAAGCGTGGAAAAGAAAGGGCTCCAGCGCCTGACAATAATTCGTTCCCTCAGGACTAGTCAGGTCACAAATGGAGGGCCCGTTCTGCCTTGACGCCCCTCACCGAACCCTGCAGGGACCTAGCATTGTACTTATGGTGACGACCAAGCCACCCCTTCGAGCTCTGAATCTCCGAACCTTGGCAGGGCCAAGCGACTAATCTCCGAACCTCGGCGGGGCCGAGCAACAAAATCTTCGAACCTTGGCAGGGCCAAGCAACCGTTCTCCGAACCTCGGCAGGGCCGAGCCATAAATATCCGAACTCCAACAAGGTCGAGGCATGAATCTCCGAGCTTCGGCCAGAGTTAAGGAACATATTTTGCCACCAAACAACCTCTAAACCTCCATCTAAACCCGGGTAGCTTACAAGCCCCAACTAGTTCGGATGGCGTGGGATCCTCGCCTAAAAACGAGCGAGATGCCCTTATGTCCCGCGGCCAACAACAACAACTTGGCACAGAAGAAACATAAACTGAGAAATAGAGCAAAACTTTCTTTATTTCATTGCCACCGAAACCGATTACAACTGCCTGAGAGGCATTACAAGAGCATTGAAATGCACAAAATAAAGACGAGCACAAAGCTCGGGCAACTGCTCCAAAGCAAATCTGGGCGACTGTAATGCTCCGGCGTCTGGACCGACAAATCGAACGAACCACGAACAGTCAGCTCGAGCCGATAATGGGCGGGCGACATGGACCAACAGTTGCGACCAGCTTCGGTAAATAATGATATCTCGGCGACCCAACCGGGATATCAGAGTGATTGGAAAGGGTGGACGGGATATTACCCCAAACCACCCAACCGAGAGGCCCCCCGACGAGTAGGTAGGAAGCCCGCGGACCCCGGCGCCAGAACGCTCTCCCAAACTGAGTGTGTACCGCCCCACCTTGCCCAAACTCAAAGGCAAGGTACCTGCGGGCGACACACCATCGCCCCCTCCTCATGTGGCAAAAGATTCCCCAGGCGGGCAAGCCCAGGAATCCAAATCAAGGGAGGAGGAGAAGTTCAAGCGAGTCATGGGGAGCCCGCGTACACTTCCTATCGTACGTCCCTAAGGGAGAACCACAAAGGACACACGGGAAGCGCATATGTGCGCTCTCCGTGTGATCTCTGCGTCCCTCCTATGCGCTCTCCATATGATCTCCGGGGCTCATCCCCTAAGGGTGAGCCACTCTTCAGCGGCTCCTTCATCGCCCCAACTATCCGGAGGAGAAAGGCTTATGAAAGGAAAGCTCGACCCTCCGCTCGCAACGCCAGAGAAATGAGCATGGTGGAAACTCCAACAGCGAAGGAAACTTTGAGGATGGCCTAACACGACCCCTCTTCCCCCCTTTTTATAGACAGAATGAACCAGGAACAGCTATCAAAGCCGAAAGCCCCAGATTCAAAGCACCTAACCCATGTCGCCACGTGTCCTCCCAGGACGAAAGCAGCGCCCCACCGCGCGCCAAGCCCATCGCCTAAACCATGACGCATGCAAAGATTTCCTTTGATCCCGAATCATGGTTGTCGAACAAGAAAATCGCCCGCCGATCCTACGGAAACTGACAGATCCAGGGGATCATCCTACGAAAACGACATCCTCCAATGGCGGACGAATACCTGCATCGTACGCCGAAACAACCCGCATGGGAAAAGACCAGCACAATAAAGGCCTCCCGGAAGGCTCCAAGGCAGCTTTTTACTGGCATCAAAGCCGTATCATCCATTTCGGCAAAACGAAAATCGACTCGCCTGAGAAGAGACAGGGAACAAAACAATTAAGGGGTGCGGACGCCGTGCGTTCCTCGGAACAAACCCCCAGTCTAATTGCGCGTAAGGTCTAGGCATCACCTAACCCCCTTCTTGTGGGGCCAGAGCTGTTCCTATACTTCAAAAACCAATTGAAGTATCCGCTCCAGCCGGGCTACTTTGTCCTTCGGCCCCAGCCGAGCTACTTCGCCCTTCAGCCCCGAAAAGGCTATCTCGTTCTTCGAATTTTTGTTAAACCACCATGTCATTCGGCCTGAGCCAAGTTAAATCGTCTCACACCGGGCTGCGTTGACGTCCGACCTTTTCATCGAGACAGCCCCACGCCTTAGCCTCTACCAGGGTATTTCGCCAAAACTCGAGACAAGGAACCATTCAGGGAAGACAAACAAATGGAAAATGGCCAATTTATTTATTGATCTCCGGTCGAATTACAAAACAAAAGAGAGGAAAGAAAACACATATGGCCCCCAAAAGGGTCAAGACTTGGGATCAACCCCAGCATCTCCAGCGGCCGCATCAGCAGGGGCGTTGCTTGGCTCTCCCTTCTCGAAGGTGCTACGACGAGATACGTCGGCGGTCGCATCAATTCCCAGGATGGCATCGAGGTCAACATCAGATATTTCTCCATATTCGTCCTCCTCGACCCCCGGGGTGTAAGCTTCATAATGTTCAGCATCTAGGCACGACAGGTCCAGGTCCGGGTAAGCCTGGGCAACCTTGGCCCTTGCCTCATCTTCACCCAGCTGAAATGCGTCGGCATAGGCCCCTACGTTCGTCGGTGAACTCGGTGGATTTCTTGTACTCCTCCACCGCCGAAGAGGCCCGCACACTTGCCTCGTTTAATTGCTTCTCCAGTTCGGAGATTCTTCGGTGCCTCAAGGCCGCCTCCTCTCCGAACGCCTCCAACCGTCTCTGGAATTCCTGCCTCATCTTATGCGTCTGCAGGCAAAAAGGCCGAGTAAAGCAGAAATCGAAAGGTCAAAATGAATGGATCCAATAAGGCCATACCTGATCCTCCCGCCGGGCTAACTCGCCCTCTAGCACGTGAACCCTGTTGAGAGCCCTAGACCTGGCCGACTGGCTCTGGCGAAGGTTCTCTTTTAGCTCGTCCACCCGGGTCTGGGTATCTCCAACTTCCTGACGGGCAAAGTCGACCTCATCTGACAGTCGGGCAGCACGTTCATCCGACCACTTTAGCCGATCCTGTGTATCGGCAAGCTCCTTGCTTAGGCGAGTGAGGTGGTCCTGCTGCCGCCGGCATTTGCGCTCTCCCTCCTCGAGCTTTTTACTCCAGCCGGCCTTATCTTCAGCGTGGCTAGCTTTCAGCTGGTCCCACCTCTTATCAAAGCATAGCTGCATGAACTTAACCTTGCCTTCATGTTCCGCCCTGACCTGAGCAAGCTCCAAATTAGCCTTCTCGGATTGCTCACGGAAGCCTTGAAGCTCGCCAATCTGAACAGTAAGTTGGGAGGCTCTTTCCCTCTCAGCCGCAAGGATCCTGTTGGCCTCCTCAAGCTCCCGCTGGAGCTCACCAACCTGTGCAGCGAGTCGGGGGGCTCTCTCCCTCTCAACTGCAAGAATTCTGCGAGCCTCCCCGAGCTCCCTCTGAAGGGTCACCAGGGCTCGAGAAAGTTTCTCAGTCGACTCCGCCCTCTCCTTGAAAAGATCGGCCTCATAGCGGGCCCGGGCCCAAGCTCCAACCGCCAGATGCAAGCCCATTTCAATGCCCTCATGATCAGGGCGCTCTGCGAAAAAAGCATGACACGCATAAAAGATAGCCGAGCTAACTAACCAAAGAGCCAACCTCGGTGCGATAACTTACCCGAGACGCATAGTCTGTGGCGATCCTTGTAAGAGCAAGGTCATCAATCTCGGGGAGGAGGAAAGCCTCGTTTGGCACCCCAGCACTACGGAAAGCCACCTCGACAAGGTCTTCCGGGTAACCCCCTCCAATTGAAGAACTCTCCTCTCCCTGGAATGCGGACCGTATCAGAGCGGAGAACCTGGCGCTTACTTCCGGGTCGCACGAATGGAAGTCTGCCCCCAGGGAACCATCCAGAACTCCCGACCCACGAGCTTCTTGACAGCCCGGCTTCCGCCGCCAGGGCCCTCACTTGGGAAGCCTCGGACGTTTCGGCTCCAACAAGGAAGGCCCCGGCCGAAGCATCCCCTTTGCTCGCCGGCTCCCCTCCTTCTCCTCCCTCTTCTCCTTCCTCTTCTTCTTCTTCTGCTTGTCTCCCCAGAGATTTCCCTGCCCGCGACAGGCCCTTCAGGAACTTCTGCTCCCTCCGGAGCCCCCTATTCCTCGGCGGGAGGCCCCTCACCAGAGAGCCCCCCGCGAACTTCGGTCGCCGGTCCCGCAGGTTCGGCCATCTCCTCATCGCCCGTTGGCTCCCCCATCGACGGCCCAAGCCGGTCCTCAGCAGCCGCAGCCTCTTCCCTACCTCGGTGGAAGCGGAGGCTGCCCCCACTTTCTCCTGTGACTTCGCCGAGCCATCGGCCCCCAATGAGGGAGATCGAACCGCCTCACCTGCGGGAGCCCCAGGCCAACCGGTGTTTCCCCTTCGCCATCATCAGACAAAACGACGACGGGGGGGAAACCTCAGCAGCCTCCTCCGAAACCCCCGACTTCCCGATCTTCACGCCTGGACAGATCCTCCTCCGCCGCTGAAAGATCAGGCACCGCCAGAACTCCGGCAGTTTCGGCCTGCGGCGACGAAGAGCGCCGACTGTCACCATCTCTCCCGGTCCCCCTGGAGCGGGAACCGGAAGGGCGAAGCCTCTTCTCGGACCGAGGCTTGCTACCGGAACCAGATCTCCTACGGCGCTTTCCTAGCTCCTCCCTCATCTGGTCTGCGAACGCCGACTTTTCGGCTGTAGGAGCAATACGATTCGCTCATTAGCTCACACAGAAATCAAAGATGAAGCCACACTGGATTGTCAGCTACGGGATAATACTCACCGCGAGGATCGAAGGGACTTAACCCGGCCGAAAAGAGCATCCTCTGATAAGAGAACGCTAGCTGGGAGCGCCTGACTGCTGCGCAGCACAACCAAATCCCTCTTCTCCGAATCAGTCAATTCCGGTGTGCTTCCGGATCCTTCACGTACTGCCCCAGACCCGAGGGAAATCCAAACCAGTGTTCCCCCTGACTATGAGGAACCGCGACTTCCACTCCTTTATCGACGAAGGGTTGTCCGATATCATCTTGAAAGATCTCCGGGGACCGATGTAAGGCCATTCTGAGGCCCTTCGGAGACCAGATTGAAACACACCCTGAACAGTGAGAGGGTCGCTGTCACCCCAAGGCGCTTGCACAACGAGATGAACCCGATGAGGTTGCGCCAACTGTTGGGGGCCACCATGGTGAAACATATGTTGTAGAACCTCATCACCTCCCGCACCAACGGATGAAGGGGGAACCGGAGGCCTGCCCTCAAGCTCTCCTCATAGCAGAACGTTCCATCCTCTAAGCCGGACGTCACTCTATCCTCCGCCGCTGGAACCAACAAGATGACGTCCGAGGGATCTTGTACAAGCGACGCATCCGCTCCAGATCAGCCAGGGTCACCTCCGAAACCTGGTCGCTTGGGCTCACCATGTCCTCGATCGCAAGAGACAACGAGCAGAATCGCAGCGAGAGCAAGAAGACGAAGTTCTTCGAAGGAGAACGGAAGGGGCTCTACAAATAAAGTAGCGCGCCATAACTCCTTTTTTCCAATCGAAACCGCCTCAGGGTGAGGATGGGGCGTCCTAACCTAGGCGTCCGGAACTGTCGCTGCGGGCGCCGTAAGGTCGGGATTTCCCACGTGGCATCTCCCAGCCGTTACCTTCGCTCCTAAGGAATGACGGATCCGCCTCGGAAAGGCAAGATGGCCCCACGGCATTAATTGAGGGCATCATCGCAAAGGCAATCAAATACGCATCCCCAAATGCAGATCACCACCCAAGCCTATACTCCCTACGCCCGAACCTACGCTTCGAACTAGGGAGTGGGGCATGTGTTAGGGGTAAAATCGTCATTGCATTGATAGTCGTGCAAGGAGGCTAAGGTCGACCCCATCCCTCCGCCCGTTATGATATCCCGAGGGATAAGCTAAGCTAATGTGATCCATCGGGTTTGTGACCTCCCAGCTTCCTATAGCTCGGCCTCCCCGAACCTCCCCTGGTTCATCTTCCCCGAGCTTCCATAGCTCGGTCCTCCCAAGCTTCCTGTAGCTCCTCCCCGAACCTCCCTTGGTTCGTCTTCCCCGAGCTTCCATAGCTCGGCCCTCCCGAGCTTCCTGTAGCTCGGCCTCCCCGAGCTTCCATAGCTCGCTCTCCCGAGCTTCCTGTAGCTCGGCTCCCCTGAGCTTCCTGTAGCTCGGCTCCCCGGGCTTCCATAGCTCGGCTTTCTCGGGCTTCCATAGCTCGGTTCCCCCGAGCCTCCTGTAGCTCGGTTTCCCCAAACTTCCATAACTCGGTTTCCCCAAGCCTCCCATGGCTCGCTTTTTCTGAGCCACCTATAGCTCAGCTTCACTGAGCGATCCACGATCCAATACTCACCTCCGCGGAACCTGACGCGGGAGAGCCTAGGCCTATCGTAATAGCATCCCAGGCAAGGAATCATGTTGAGGAGTGGTCTAGAACCTAACACGGCTACCTGGGACCTACGCACCTACCAGATCTCAAGCCATCAAGGAGCTCTCCTAGCCGTCGATCCCCTAACGAACAAGATACGGATCCTACCGGCCCCACAACGGCCCGATTCGGTTCATCTTCGTATCCCAACAACCTGCGAACCTTCCAGAAGGCGCTCAGGATCTAGGTGACAGCCTATAAATACGACACTCCCAGATTCTCTCAGGTATGCTCTCACTCTCACTCTCACTCTCTCTCTCTCCCCAGCTGCTCGTCGGCGCTTCCCCCTAGAGCTTCCGATCGGTCGCCCCCGGAGAGACTCCCCGGAGAGATCCACCTCCCCATTTTCTGTTGATCATCGATCCCCCACTGACTTGAGCGTCGGAGGGTCTTCCGCGGAGGGCCACCCCAATGCCTCTCGCGTGAGGACTTCTGTGCAGGTCCGTCCTAGGAGATCGACCGCGTCCAAGTCGGAGGATGGATCTCGGCGGCAACAAAGATCATGATAAAATCTCTCACCAAGTGATCAAGGCGTTATACCAATCTCTTTTTTTTTTGGCAGTCAAATCTGGTTGATGAGCTTAATTTGAGGACCTCGCTGAATTGGCTGAAAGTCCTCTCAAGGGAAGCGTCGTCCGTGGCACAGGGGAGCCTGCCAACGATACTAAATCCTCCCTGCGAAGACTGAATAAAGATGGGCTTAGAAGGTTGCTGCTTGCCGGTGGAGATGGATACAGTTGGGCACCAGGCCGTGTCAGCATGACCCATTAAACTGTATCATGTTGATCTTAAAAAATCTAGTCCGTCAGTCTGGCACAGCACGCCCATCGTGTCGGTACGACACAATCCACATGGGCCTGAACCGGCACAATCCATAAGGGCCTAATAAAATTTTTTTTTAATAAATTAAAAAAAATATTAAAAATAAAAGAATTTATTAATATGAAGCTACCTTAATGATGGGGGTTTGGCATAGACCCCTACAGTTTATTAATTTAAAATCAAAATGGTACATAAAAGGAGGGTTAGGCCTGACTTTCAGACTACAATAAGAAATGAGAAAAAAATAGAGATGACTTACTTTAACAATTAAAAAAATAAAATATATAATTATAAAAATAGATATGACTCACTCATTAGTAGTATTTGTGTCATCATCATCTTCGCTGGTTAAGTCATACCCACCTTTATCTTGAAGCCTCGCCTCAGTATTCAACCAATCTTTGAAGCAACGAAGCATCTCAATCATCTCGCTAGTCATCATACTTCTCTTTTTTCCAGAACATGCCGACCTGCACTGAAAGCAGATTTCGATGCTACTATGGACATCGACACAGCTAAAATATCTCGTACAATGGCAGACATAACAGGATATTGGTTACTAATACTCTTCCACCAAGCTAATATATCTAGATTTTCTATTTGATCTTCATCATATGCAGAATGAAGATAGTTTCGTAAATAAAATTTAATTTATTACTTAAAGATGAAAAAGAATGAGATGAAGAAGATGAAGCATGTGTGTGTCTTCTTTGTGCAATGAATGAAAAAATAGATAACGAACGAATCTAAAAGAAGAAGCAGAGCTTTGAGCAGGTATTCTAGATACATGAATTTTGTCATCATATAAAGCATAAATATCATTAAGAAGTCGTGTTACCTTATCTTTAGCAGGTTCAAGATCTTGATTCAAGTTTTCAAATATTCATCAATTAAAATATTTATGCCACTTAATTTAACTCTAGGATAAAAAAACAGCTAAGTTATGCAAAGGACATATCCTATTTCAATATTCATTCAATTTAGTTTTTATTTGACGGATAATAGGCATTAAAATATCATCATATCTATGATATTTAAATTTTTCACTAATTACATATGTTTTTTTGTAAAAATGAACAAGAAGTTGGATAATAAATACTAAAAACAACATTTGTAGCATCATAAAAAGTAACAAAAAAATCTTCTAAAATTTTACCTTTATTCCAATCAGTTTCAATCAATGTAAATCTCAATCCACGATCATTAATATAAGCACTTAATAAGTTCTTATATGGATGTGCATCATGTATCATGGTATAGGTACTATTCCAACGAGTAATTACATCACGTTTAAATTTTTTAAAATATTTACCATGATCTATACATAATTGTTTAAATTCTTGAAGTCTTGCTCTTGAAGCATGAATAAAAGAAACTGCATTTCTAATTTTTGAAATAACATCTTGAATTATGTCCATGCTAGATTGAATAGAAAGATTTAATATATGACATGCACATCTAATATGAAATAATTATTCATTTAAAATGGGATGCAAAGAGTCATTTAATAATACAACATCAGAATTATTATTAGATGTTATCAAAAGTAATATGAGCATGTTATTTGATGAATAGCATTTGAAATTTGTTGTCTAAAAATCAAAAGCACGTAAAGCAAGAATTCGTTTATTTAGTGCCAATTATTATCAATATAATGAGCAGTAATAGCAATAAAATAATTACTACCTAAAAATACTGACCAAATATCAGAAGTTAAAGAAACTCTAGTATTTAAATTTAAGAGAGATTCAGTTAAACTTTGTTTCATTGCTAAAAAGTTTGTCATAGCCACTCTTCTAAATGTACACCTACTAATTCTTCTATAAGCAGGTTGTAGGACTAATTGAACATATTGTTCAAAATTATAAGATTCACATAAACTAAAAGATAATTCATCATGAACTATCCATCTTACAAGTAATTTCTTTGATTTTCATGGTTATATGCAAAATTACCTACAAGTGATCCCCTTGTATATTAAGGGTGCTTTGCTGATAGAAATCTTGCATCTTATAAGTCTCTTGATGTCTTTTTAAATGCCCTATTTTCTCAGTATTAGAACAACTGTAAAGTTTTGCATATTTTTTATGTTTTGCTTTGTAAACTTCATCAACATAATTCTATCAAAATCATTCCAAACATCACTAGTCCTCTTACGAGAGAAGAGTTTGACCTTCACTGACACTAGCTCTAGAGGAACTTGGGGTTGGGGTTGGGGATTAGTTTTCTCACCTTCAGAAAAAGGGTGCATGCCAAAATTATTTTCGTCATAAGATGCAATATCTAAAATTTTTAATTAATGAATGCAAAACATAAAAACTAACCACAAGAAGGAATTGAGAAGAGGATCAAAGGTAGAGGTGTGGAGCCGAGATTTGTGAGCTTCCTCTTATGCTCTCAGCTCTCAACAAGAAGTGACTTTCTTTCTCTTGTACTTCTCAACAAGAACCTTCTCTTGTGTAGCACTTGAACACTTGCTAGAGCACTTGCCACTTACCAGAACACTTGCAAACTAAAAATTAAATTGCTAGAGCACTTGCTAGAACAGAGAAATAGTAGTAGTAGAGAGAGAAGAGTTGGTGTGGCGTGGTGAGAATAAGGGAGGAATGTGCTATTTATAGAAGTTCCTTTTTTTCTGAAAATATCCTTTAATATAGCTATTATATGGCTGTGGGGGGAGGGCAAAATTATCAAAGCCCCCCCATATGGCCGTTAGGGGCCATGCCTAACCCGGCATGGCCCGTGGCCCATTGTGCCTGGCTCGGCACAACCTGCTCAGCATGGCTCGTGGCCCAAAATGGGTCACGGGCCATGTCGAGCTAGAATTTTTTTTGCTGCACCATATGCCCGGCATGGCCCATTTATTACTGGGCTGTGTCAGGCATGGCCCGGCTATTGGTGCGGCCCGGTAGGTCTGAGCCATGCCAGGCACGACCCAGTGCCCAAGTCTTGAGATGAATGATCACTGTTCGATATTGTATAAATCCTTAATTTAGTTTTCTTGTTGATCGAAGTCTTTGCCTTCTTGAAGCGTATGCTTTGTTCTTCGAGAATGAAAAAAATCTTATTTTTTTTATTATTTTTCAATCTTTTGCCGCACTGCAGGATTCTTTGCAATCTTGCTCTATTGCCAATTATTATTAGTATTATTTTAACATAGATTTTTTTAAAAAAAATTAAATAAAAAATAATTTTTTGTTAAGAAAAAAATAATACAAAATTTTATAAGCATACCATCAAAAAAATATTATTTTTATTTTAACAATATCTTTCATACATACTAGGCTACACTGTCAAAGCATAATAAAATAAGTTCAATTATATATATATATATATATATACACAGATTAAAAACAATAAATATAATATAATATAATAAAAAAAATTCACAACCATTACATTTTAACAGTAATGTCAGCCTCAGTCATGCAATATTACAGCAGCTGTTATTTTGAACCATTGTACCGATGTTGAGGGTGTGATTCCCCTCAATGGTCCTGGAAGCGACCATCAAGGCGAGGAACACGGAGTAACATGCAGATAACTCACGGAAAGCCAAGAACAAGAAAACAACTGGAAACCAGAAGAAACCAATGTACGCAGAAAATTATCTATCATTCATGCCAGAACTTTGGAAACACCAGCATCACCAATAATAGAAGACATCAAATTTGTTTACCCGAGAACAGTTTGAGATGACAATTCATCAGCAACTGGCAAATAAATAAAAGTCGTCAACGGTGAAGTAATTTAATAACAATCAGGAGAATAATATTGTTACCATCGGTGATATCAAGCAACGCAGCTAGTGACAGGTCAACATTAACCCACCAAGCCAAGAAGAAGAAACATTTGCGGTGTATGCCGGAGATGGAGCATGCCCGGGGGACCATAGCAGAGAGAGAGAGAGGAGGGAATAGAGAAAGGGAGAAGGCGAACCGTGGAATCGTACTAACACCTTCTATGGAGAGCACTTTGGCCGTTGCGTGCGTGATGGTATAGGGAATGACGTTGGGTCGCTGCAGTGGGGTCCGGTGGAAGGGTACGTAACCCTTTCTGCCATCCGGTGACGCAGCCTCATACCGTGGGCGCCCTGGATTTCCAGGGATAGCACCAAAGAGGCTGGTTTCATTTCATGTGCAAGGACTCACGAGGCCTGGTACGCTTCTGGGCACCATGGCCTATAGCCTTCAAGAAGCCGTGGTCCAAGCTATGGTGTGATATTTAGATCCTTTGCATGAGAGCTTTGGTACGTCGCAAGTGGGTCGACTTTGATTGTACCTCTAAATATTGCTTTGGTATTCGATATACGTAAGAGCCGGCCTTTTATTTTCATGTCATGGAACCAATCAATTAATAATTCCGTCCATGAGTTGGTCTTGCCCCAAAAATCACATCAATCTACGGACTTCTAAGTTGGTGTTCACGGGCTCCTTTTTCCATTCACTTCCTTTTCTTGGCAAATGATCGAGAGGATCACGTGGCCTGGGAGGAAGCATAAGACAAGCATCGAACTACAGGGTTACAGGAGAATTATCCGGTGGCCCACCCGGTCTAACTTAGAGTCATTTGAAAAAGTCTTTATGCAGTATAAAGCATGCATTGAACGTGCAATTAATTTATATATCTATATTATCATGCATGTCATAGTTTGATAAATTATAATATGTATTGTACGTATAATAACAAAAATAATTTATACAATATGCATTTTGTGCATCAATTTTTTTTATGCATAAAGACTTTTTCAAATCATTAAGCAAAATTTAATATGATCAACTCAAGAAACTAAACTATATATAGGATAAAAGTAAATACTTGTAATAAACTACTATTGTTGCAACAACAATAATAGTAGGATTCATCTGCATAATTCTTTTTTTCTATTCTAATTGATCTTAAAATATATTTGATACAAAGGTTTTGAACTTTCATTACCATTTCTTTTATATAATTTTTGATTTCTTCTTACTTTTTTTATTATCAAATCACTTATTTACACAAATAGGTTTATAAATTTACGTCGCATATATCCAAATTATTTAAGCTATTTTTTTTTTTATCTTCAATTGCTATCTCTATCGTTTAACAAATAACTTTATTTTTTATTTGTTTGTATTACCATAAAATAATTTTAATATTTCTATTTACTTATATTTTTATCTATATATAATTTTTAACTACTTAATATTTTATATCATAAAAATATGAACTAATAAAAAATAAATAAATTCCAAGCTACCATCCAACACATCAGCCTCCATCAAAGATCTAGAAAACTTTGGCTCTGAATTTGATTTCATCATAAGATTGCCATTGCCCATTTTCAGCTCATCTCTGCTAGCACATACAGTTTGAATGTCTCACATCATAAGAAAGATGCCACATCTACTAGGGGTTCTTTTCCTTTTTTTCTTTTTTAATACAAGATAACTAAGCTACATAGCTACATTGTGGTACAACCACCTGCACCACACAGCTAGCTAGCATTACTATACACAGCCTTCACCGTAGTGTATTCATGCAGGTTGAACTAGATGGAACTTTCGCAGTTGTTTGGATACACAGGCAATCTATTCATGAATAACATGGTTGGCACACATCAGATTTTCGAGAAAAAAAAAAAAAGAAAAAATCGATGATGACAAAGCGTTCTTGATTTATCCTTCTTCTCAAGGAGGGGATCATCAACCTCATCCTTGTACAGTAGAATAGTTATTGTAAGTAGAGTTTGTGTGGTATATCTCAGCATTTCTAAAAAGGCACTTTGCTTAATAACCTGGGTAGAAACAGTGGAAAAAGGACTTCAGAAAGCCTACTCGATGGAGTTGCAGTTGACTGAGAAGGATGGTGAAGAAAAGAAAAGTCACGGAGCTCAAGTCAAGCAGAGCAGGGCCTGGTGGCAAAACTATTTCTTGTGACTTGAGTTCAAATTTATCTGCACCTAAGAGAAGTGAAGCAAAACATAACGTATGGCAATGCTCGGTGTATGGTTTCCTCCAGTAACCTGTAGTTACACTTTGTTCCATATTCAAGCCTTTATTACCGATTGCAACTGGCAACAAGTGAAGTGAAAGGAGGCATGTTGAACAAAATGGCGAACCTACACTGAAAATGCATGCATTGCAGATTGCGGAGCTCAACTTTTTTGAAACAAATGAGTGAGGACAGGTCTTGGAACACAGCGGTATACTGAAAGCACCAGCTTCAAAAGATGAAATGAGACACTAACTTTGAAAAAGAAAACCAAGTCCAAACAATTCATGGAACATACAGCAGATAGAGATGTAAGTTTAGGATTCAGATTGATTTGCAACCATGCATTCCCAAACCTTTAAGATCTTATAGAGTTCTCTCTTCGGTGCAATTTTAAATGGCTAAAAACTTAGCAAACTTCTACATGGCAACTTGTGGCCTATTGGGCCTAATGTGGTCATGTTGGGCTAACTTGTATTGGGCTGAGTATGGGTCTAAGAGTTGAGATTGAAGCAAGTCATGGGTGTACACATGCTTGGATGATTTGTAAGCTGTGAGCGCTTCGGTGCATCATGTAAGGATAAAGGCTGGTCGGGGGATGCTTCGATGCCATCATCGATGGACGCAAGAAGTAAGCCTGCGCCAAAGAGGATTGTGTGTTTCATCAAGCCGGTGACAATTGTGGTATCAGAGCCAGGTTCATGATTGCATTCTCGCTTGGATTTTTTTTTATTGTTGGGCTTGGTGTGGAGCAATCAAAGCTCAGGTTGGACTAACTTGTATTGGGCTAAGTATGGGTCCAAGGGTTGAGATTAAATTAAGTAACAATTGTATACATGCTTGGGTGATTTGTGAGCTGGGAGCGCTTCGGCACATCATTTAAGGGTAAAGGCTGGTCAGGGGATGCTTCGATGCCATCATCGATGGACATAAGAACTGAGCCTGCAGCAAAGAGGATTATGTGTTCCATCAAGCCGGTGGAACTGGTATCAAAGCCAGGTTCACGACTGCATCCTGTACAATCTTCTTACTCTTGCATGCTATATGCAGTCGTGAACTTGGCTTTGATACTACTTGTGACCGGCTTGATGGAACAGATAATCCCCTTTGCTACAGGCTCAGTTCTTGCATCCATCGATAATGGCGTCGAAGCATCCCCATATCAGCCTTTACCCTTACACGATGCACCGAAGCGCTCCAAGCTCACAAATCATCCAAGCACGTGTACATCCATGACTTGATTTAATCTTAATCCTTGGATCCATACCCAATCTAATACAAATTAGCCCAACCTGCGCCTTGATAGCACAATACCAAGCCTAACAATAGAAAAGATTCGGGCAAGAATGTAGTCGTGAACTTGACTCTAATACCACTTTTCACCAGCTTGATGGAACATGCAATCCCCTTTGCTGCAGGCTCAGTTCTTGCGTCCATTGATGATGGCATCGAAGCATCCCCTGACTGGCCTTTACCCTTACACGATGTGCCGAAGCACTCCTAGCTCACAAATTTTTCAAGCACATATACACCCGTGACTTGATTTAATCTTAACCCTTGGCCCATACCCAACCTAATACAAGTTAGCCCAACCTGAGCCTTGATAGCACCATACCAGTCCCAACAATAGAAAAGATCTGGGCGAGTACACTCGTAAACCTAGCTCTGATACCACTTGTCACCAGCTTGATGGAACCTGCAATCCCCTTTATCGTAGGCTCAATTCTTGCATCCACCGATGATGGCATCGAAGCATCCCCTGACCAGCCTTTACCCTTACATGATGCATCGAAGCGCTCCCAGCTCATAAATCACCCAAGCACATGTATACCTGTAACTTGATTTAATCTCAACCCTTGAACCCACACCTAACCCAATACAAGTTAGCCCAACCTAGGTCTTGATAGCACTATATTAGGCCCAATAATCTCCACCTTGGTGCTTCAAGACCTCAGCACGTCCGCCTTGACCATATGAAAGATTGGGGGATAAAGAATTGAGTAAGAAAGGGCTACTTTTAGACCTAAATGATGGAGATATGAAGATCTGTGAGCCATATCAAATGAAAAAGTAGAAGAGAATGCAGTTTTCAGTCAGCATAGTTAGGAGTGTATAACCATTGGAGTTGGTACACACAAATGTTTGGAGACCAGCCCCAATATTGACTCATTTATTGATTTTGATGAATAACAAAAACCACATGAGTATATTCCTTATGTTACTAATGATTTTAATTAAGTGTTTCAAAAATTTAAATGTTTAATCAATCAAAATTAAAGAAAAATTGAGTTTGACCCTAAGTCTAGTGTCAAGTGTTAAGTTTCACATTTAGAGCCGACTCCAGAAGTCTAAGAGCCAACTTTGAAGCGTATCAAACAGTTTGACACTTTCGGCATGCGGTAGAGCTGACACCTGCAGAGTCCAGAGCCGACTACATCAGAAAGATAGAAAGTCTCAATTCTACATCGAACTAGAGCCGACTCCTATAAAGATTAGAGCTGACTCCATTGGTTATACAGAGAGTGTATTTTTTGAGACTTTTGTTGAGCTAGCTCCCGTATTCACTTGAGCCAACTCCCTCACAAAAAGGTGTCGATCCCTCGAAAAGCAGAAGCCAACTCCATGATGGGCAGAAGTTCATGTTTCGCTCATTCCGCATTCGAGCCGACTCCAGGTCTGCTCGAGCTGACTCCAACCTGTCAGGAGTGGACTCCATAGGTGTTTGAGATGACTCCGAACTCTGACATTTTTTCAATGATTTCAATGGCTCTTTCCTCTTTGTGCTAAACTCATCCTCAAGCATTTTCAATGGCTAGTTTTTTTCTAAAAGATGATTTAGAGGAGATTATAAATAAGAGCCATGGGACCATTTCAAAAGCAGAACAGAAGAGAGAATAGACAAAGAAAAGAGTTCAAATTCGAAAGCCCTTTTATTCGAAGCAAAGATTAAGGAAATCCAAAGCATTCGAAAGCCAATCTTGAAGGATTTTCATCAAATCAAGAAGAGATGAAGAGAGCCCTAGTTCTTCAAAAGCCTCAACATCAAATATTCTTCCAAAGCTTCAAGCTCAACTTGAGAAAGATCATTTCTGAGGAAAAGAAGAAAAGAAGAAAAGCCCAACTTCAGAAATCTTTTAATTAGGCTCTTCTATTTCTACTTTTATTATATTATCTTATTTGCTCATTTGAGGAGCTTTAACTGTTGTTACCATTTTTCTATTACATTTGCTTATTGATTCAATCAGGAGATTAAATCAAGGAAGGCAATTTGGCCTTGTACAAGCTAAAGGCTTGCGATAGATTTTATGCTGGTGAGCCTATGAAAACCAACTGGTTTATTGTGATTCTATTATAAAATAACAAGTTTGAGTTGTGAGCTTGTAAAACAACTCTACTATAATCAGGGTGATTATAGTGTGGACCCAAGTGTTTCTTGGGAGTGGACGTAGGTGTTGCT
Organism: Calamus simplicifolius; assembly: GCA_900491605.1. Taxonomy (NCBI): domain Eukaryota; kingdom Viridiplantae; phylum Streptophyta; class Magnoliopsida; order Arecales; family Arecaceae; genus Calamus; species Calamus simplicifolius. The sequence continues at coordinate 1,044,020 of UESW01004010.1, forward strand.
AACACCGAACCACTATAAATTTTTGTGTTTGTATTTGTCTCTCTTTCTCTCTACTCTCTATGCACTCTACTTAGCATTATTAGCACTACTCATTGCATTCTTTCTTGTATTACTTTGAAAATAATTTTTAATTTTAAATTTTTAAGAACCCAATTCACCCCCCTCTTGGGTTGCCATCTGGGCCAACAATTGGTATCAGAGCTGTGCTCATTTTTGATCTAACGATCAAGAGCTAAAGATCCAAATGGCAGCTCAAGCTGGTTCTTCTTTCTCTGAAGGTCATTCTACTAATAGACACCTTGTTTAATGGCACTAACTATTCATATTGGAAAAGCTAGAATGAGGATATTCATTCAAGCTTTGATTATGATTTATGGAGTGTTAATATCAATGGACCTAGCACACCCACACACATTGTAGATGGCTTATTTCCTAAGCCCGAAAGGGATTGGAATGATAATGATAGAAAATGGCACAGCTCAATGCTAAGGCCATGAATGTTTTATATTGCTCATTGAATGCTAATGAATTCAATAGAATATCTACTTAATTCCGCAAAGAAGATTTGGGATAGATTAGAGTTACCCATGAGGGTACCAACCAAGTTAAAGAATCTAAGATTAACATTCTTGTTCATAAATATGAATTATTTAGCATGGAACAAATGAAACCATCACTTGCATGTATACTAGATTTACGGATATTGTAATGGTTTGAAAAGTCTTGGAAAGACTTATACTAACTCTGAACTTGTTCAAAAAATTCTTAGGTCACTTCCAAGATCATGGGAAGCAAAAGTGACAGCAATCCAAGAAGCCAAAGGACCTCAACACTTTACCTTTGAGGAGCTTCTTGGATCCTTATGACCCATGAGCTCATAATGAAGCAACATCTGAAGAAGATGTGAAGAAGAAAAAGATAATCCTAAAAGCTGCTGAAAAGGGAAGAGAGCAGCAGTGAAGAAATGAAGATGATGAAGACACTCTCCTTACAAAAAAATTTAAGAAATTCATGAGAGAAGGAGGCCCTTCCATAAAAGAAAATGGATCAAATTGGAAGGAGAAAGGAGAAATAAAGAGAAGAAGGACCCTTGATTTGCTATGAATGTAAAAACCGGATTTTAAATCTGAATGTCCTCAACAAAAAGGGATAGAAAAAAAAAGAGTATGTTGCAACATGGAGTGACAGCGATGAATCTTCTTCCGAAGAAGAACAAAAGAAGTTGCAAATATGCTTATGGCAAATGAAGAAGAGTAAGTTCTAAAACCTTGATGAATTTCACCTTTGATGAACTTTTTGATGCTTTCAATGAATTGTTAATGATTTTAAAATTTGAAAAAAGAACAAAGTTTTGAAAAATGAAAACCAAATCTTCTTAAAAGAAAGATGAATCTTACATTAAGTTTGAAAGTTAAAATCTGAAAATGAAAATTTAAAAAAAAGAAAATCAATTTCTAATGAAAATGAAAACTTAAAGAATAAAGTTGAAAAAATAAAAATATTGTAAATTTACTTATAGTTCGAAAAACTTAATTTATTTTAATAATCAAAGAGCTATTTTTGATAAAGCTGGTTTAGGATATAAACCTAAAAAAACAAAAAGTTAAAATTTTTTGTAAGAACAAAATGATATTTTTTATTTTATTTTGTAAGAAAGGTCATAAATCCTATGAATGAAATCATAAAAATAAATATAAAGGAAAAATATGGGTTCCAAAAGGAACATATTTTTTACTACTAACCATGAAGGACCCAAGAAAGCTTGGGTACCTAAATATAAAGATTAATTTTGCAGGTGTCTTGCGGCCAAAAGATCAAAAAAAATGGTATCTTGATAGTGGCTGCTCAAGACACATGACGGGTGACAAAGATCAATTCATCACCCTTGAAGAAAAGAGAAGGAGTTGTTACATTTGGTGACAATGGCAAAGGCCAAATCATGGGGTTTGGTAAAATTCAAATAACTCCCTCCACTTTTATTGAAAATGTTATATGTTGATGGTTTAAAATAATTTAATTAGTATTAGCCAATTATGTGATAAAGGTTTTAAAGTTTCATTTGAAGCTTCTATCTGCACTGTTTCTAATCCCATTGATAATAGCATTATTTTTTGGAAATAGAAATGGCAATGTATACTTGATTGATTTAGACAATTTGTCTACAAGTAATCATTGCTTAGTTGCTAATAATGCTAATATGAATGAGATTGGTTGGTATGGCATCGTAGATTAGGTCATGCAAGCACACACTTATTTCAAAATTAATTAGAATGGATTTAGTTAAAGGTCTTCCAAATTAGATTTTGAAAATAACAAAATTTGTGATGCATGTCAATTTGGAAAAACAAACTAGAAATTCTTTCAAATCTAAAAATATTGTTTCAACTTCTAGGCCACTTAGAGCTACTTCACATGGACCTTTTTGGACCTACTAGAACCACAAGTCTAGGAGGAAAGAAATATGGTCTTGTGATAGTAGATGATTACTCTAGATTCACTTGGGTATATTTTTAGCTCACAAAGATGAGACTTTCTCATATTTTTGAAATTCTTCAAGAAAGTCACAAATGAGAAAAACACTACCATAGTGTCTCTGATGAATTTGAAAATTTTTTTTTTTGCATTGAAAATGGTATTATCATAATTTTTCAGCACCTAGGAACCCAACAAAATGGAGTAGTTGAAAGAAAAAATAGGACTCTAGAAGACATGGCCCGTACCATGCTATGTGAAAGCAACTCCAAAATACTTTTGGGCGGAAGCTATAAACAGCATGTTACATCCTTAAATAGAGCTTTAATTAGACCTTAAGAAAACACCTTATGAACTATGGCATGATAGAAAACCAATATAGTATTTTCATGCATTTGGTTGTAAATGTTTTATTCATAATAATGGTAAGATAATCTAGGAAAATTTGATGCAAATCTGATGAAGGATATTCTTAGGATATTCAACATCTAGTAAAGCATATAGAGTATTTAACAAGAAATTTAATTGTAGAAGAATCTATTCATGTAGTTTTGATGAATCTTGAAGTTCTGAAAAAATTGATGATGAGGAAGATACAAACATTCTTGAAAGAGATATTGAAAAATTAAATATTGATGTATCTTCAGATCATGAACAAGAAGCTAAAGATGATGATCCTAGGTAATGATGTTGATACTATCATAATGATAGATCTACCTAGAGATTGGAGATATGCTTATGGTCATCCAAAGGAATTGATTATAGGTGATCCATCTCAAGGAGTAAGAACTAGATCATCATGAGAAATATCAATAATCATCTTGCATTTGTATCTCAAATTGAACCTAAAACTATTGAAGAAGCTGAAAAAATAATAATTGGATGTTAGCTATGCAAGAAGAATTAAATCAATTTACTAGAAATAATGTATGGACCTTAGTTGATAGACCTAAAATCATTCTGTTATAGGATCAAAATGGGTATTTAGAAATAAATTAGATGAAAATGGCATAGTAATTAGAAACAAAGCTAGATTAGTTGCAAAAGGATATAATCAAGAAGAAGGATTGATTTTGATGAAACTTTGCACCTGTAGCTAGATTAGAAGCCATTAGATTATTACTTGCATTTGCATGTCATGATATTAACTTATTTCAAATGGATGTTAAAAGTGCATTTTTAAATGGATTTATAAATGAAGAAGTTTATGTTGAACAACCACCTGGTTTTGAAGATCATGAATTTCAAATCATGTTTTTAAATTGCAAAGCACTTTATGGTTTAAACAAGCACCTAGAGCTTGGTATGATAGATTAAGTAAATTTTTAATTGAAAATGATTTTATAAGAGGAAATGTTGATAAAACCTATTTTTGAAAAGAAAAGAAAAGATTTATTAGTAGTACAAATATATGTTGATGATATTGTATTTGGTGCTACTAACAATCTTCTTTGTCAAGAATTTGCTAAGTTAATGCAGGGTGAATTTGAAATGAGCATGATGGGAGAACTCAACTTCTTCCTTGGACTTCAAATCAAACAAAAAGAGAGGGAATTTTCATCAACCAAACAAAATACACAAGAAAACTCAAGAAGTTTGGAATGGAAAATCAAACCCTTGGAACACCAATGAGTCCTTCATGCAAGCTGGACAAAGATGAAGATGGTAAGAAAGTTGATCAAAATATTATAGAGGTATGATCGGATCTTTACTTTACTTAACTGCAAGTAGACCAGATATATGTTTGCTGTTTGCTTATGTGCTAGATTTCAATCTGAACCTAAAGAATCTCACTTAATTGCTGTAAAATAAGATATTTAAGTGGAACTAAAAATGTAGGTTATGGTATTCTAGAGACTCAACATTAAATTTGATTGCATATTCTGATTCTGATTATGCTGGATGTAAATTAGATAGAAAAAGCACAAGTGGTGCATGCAATTCTTAGGAAGTAACTTAATCTCTGGTTTAGCAAAAAGCAAAATTCGGTTGCATTATCAACTGCTGAAGCAGAATATGTTGCAGCTGGAAGTTGCTGTGCTCAAATCCTTTGGATTAAGCGACAACTTGAAGATTATGGCATCACACTTGATAAAACTCAATTAGATGTGATAACACAAGTGCAATAAATCTAACTAAAAATCCAATTCAACATTCAAGAACTAAACACATTGAAATTAGATATCATTTATAAGAGAACATGTAGCTAATAATGAAATTTGTCTTGATTATGTTAATACTGAAGAAATTAGCTGATATATTTACAAAACCTTAGTGAAGAGAGATTTTGTTATCTTAGAGGAGAATTAGGGTTTGTGATCCTTAATGATTTTGAAACAAAGGAATGATTATCTAGATTTCAATTATTTTCTTGAAAATCTCTTCATGTTTTAAGGAAAATCATCTAGTTTGAATTTTGATCCCAATTTAAGAAAATTTATCTAATTTTTTTGACAAGTTTCAGATTTTGAAACTTAATTTTTCACTGAAACTGTTGTGGAGCTGACTTGAAGTTGGAGTCGACTCGAGAGTTTACACTCTCTGTCTGCTCTTGGAGCCAACCCGTTAAGTGCAAGCCGACTCCAGTTCGAGCGCTGACTGTTTTATTGGTGTGGAGCCTACTCCATGCTTTGCGGGAGCCAACTCTAGATGGTCACCAACCAGTTTATATAGGAGAGCCGACACTTTTCTAAATCAAATCATCTCCAAATCGCTCTAACTCTTTCCCACTTCTCTCAAACTTTCAAATACTCTTGATTTCATCCTCTATTGACTTCCGATGGCCCCAAATGTTGTGCATCCACTCTTGGAGCCTCCATCACCACCAAAAGGAGGTCCGCACGATGCTCGGCGAGACAACCATTACCTTACACGCCCTTATCTTCTTCCACCTCCACACCGATGCCATTCCAACTCCAACCTCTCCACATGTTGATCCTATGGCTGGGAAAGCTATCACCACTGGAAGGAAGGTATATTTTCACTTCTTTGATCTTGAAGGGTTTAATATTGGGAGGTTGTTAAGAAACATGGGATGAGAAAAGATATGTTCCTTGATGTTCCCACCTATCATGCTCTTGTCATAGAGTTTTACAGAAATGTTGGAAGAGGAGATGGTGGCCTGGTTAGTTATGTATGAGGAACCCGAGTCTATGTAAATTCAAAAATTTTGGATAATCTTTTGGAAATGCCAACTGAGGGACTGACTACAACACATCACACTGATAGAGGTGGAGCTCTATCTAGGAAGTTGGGGAGGGAAGTAAATGAATTGGAGGACATTTTTGCAAATCAACTTAATCTAGAACTGAGACTTTACATAATATCTATAGTAGGATTCTTTTTTCTAAGACTGAAAGATTTGAATATGTATTAGAAAGGGACATAGCTTTAATGGATTGTGCATTGACTGTCAGTCTATTAATTTGGCGAGGATGATGATAAGCTACATTAATTTTTAGAAGCCAAGGGGTTGATATTTTGGAAAATGAGCCACAGAAGAAGTTAAGGTACACAGACTACTATAATATATGTACCTTACACCGCATGAGATTTCAAAGATTAATGAAGAGTGGCAAACGTGAAGACCTAGTGCCGTGTCAAAGCCGATCAGAGAGGAGAGAATGGATGATGATGTTGAGGAGATTCCTGGATCATCCTCACCTCCATTGCTCCTGGACCATCCTTTCCAACATCGGGACCCAGTTCACCACCAGCACTGCCACCGGCAACATCAACAGTACCTTTTTCTACTTTCATAGCTAAGCAAGTTGAGCAATTCAAAGAAATAATCAAATCTGCACTTGTGGAGCAGGAGAAAAGATAAATGAAAATATTAGGGATCAGCTTTTGGGAATAAGGCAACTGATTTAAAACTTGGAGAAGAAAGTTAAGAAAATTGAAAAACAAATCAATGCCTTTGCAGATAATTTGAAAAAAGAGTTATAAGACATTTTTGATAAAATCAAAGGCATTGGTGATGACTCCGATATCTACTCTAAGTTCAATGTAGAACTTCAAGTCAAGATTAAGATAACAGCATCCAAGATTGAAATACTGATGAATGAATTTTGTAAGACTCGAAAGATGGAATGGAATAAATTTTGGAGCAATTGAAAAGGCTTTTAAGATTCTAAAGTGGATGTTCTCTTCCTCTTCAGCCTCCCAAGCCAATCCAGCCAATCCAACCAATCCACAAATCCAACAAATCCTTGCAATCTATCTTAATTTACTTTTAGAATTTCATAGTTAAAATTTTATAGTTATCTTAGATATCCTAGTTTGTACTTAGGAACTTACTGAAAGATATCTGCTCTAAGTCCAATGCAGAACTTCAAGTCAAGATTGAGATAGCAGCACCCAAGATTGAAATATTGATGAATGAATTTTGTAAGACTCAAAAAGATGGGATGGGATAAATTTTGAAGCAATTGAAAAGGCTTTTAAGATTCTGAAGTGGATGTTCTCTTCCTCTTCATCCTCCCTAGCCAATCCAACCAATCCAGCCAATCCAACAAATCCTTGCACTCTACCTTAGTTTACTTTTAGAATTTCATAGTTAGAATTTTATAGTTATCTTAGAAATCCTAGTTTGTACTTAGGAACTTACTGGAAGATATGTTATTTTGTCGTATTACACTTGACTTGTACTTTGTTTCATGTAATCAATGATTATGTATGAAGTTTTTATGACTTAATAAAAACTTCTTGATATTTTTGAAATGATTGTCTTCTTAAGTCATTCTTTGATGTTTGATTCTAATTTGGATGATTTGAATCTCATCAGAGCAAAAACTACCATATACTTCCTTAATTTTTTGTTGATGATAAAAAAGGGAAAGATTTGTATATGCATATTGATTGATTTCAAATAGAATGCACATACATAGGGGGAGCAATTACTCAGGGAAAGCTTATCTTATCTAATTTGAATAAGTTAGAGCTTATCTAATTTGAATTATTTTGAGCTTATCTAATTTAAATTAATTGGATTGATAATTTGAATTGATTAATTTGAATTCTATGAATCATTGGATAAATATTTTAATTTCATGGAATAGTTGAACTAAATATTTGAAATAAAGTTCTGTTTATTATCATTCTAATTGAAAAATTATTTAAGTTGAAGATTATGCTTTAAATGTATATGCATATACTCAGTTTTTTGTCATCATCAAAAAGAGGAGATTGTTGACCCACTTATTGATTTTGATGAATAGAAAAAACCACATGAGTATATTTCTTGTGTTACTAATGATTTTGATTAAGTATTTTAGGAATTTAAATATTTAATCAATCAAAATTAAAGAAAAATTTAGTTTGACCCTAGGAGTTGACTTTGGAGCATATCGAAATAGTTTGACATTTTGGTATGCAATAGAGCCGACTCCTGCAGAGTTCAGAGCTAACTCCACTAGAAAGACAAAAAGTTCTCAATTCTGCATCGAGCTGAAGCCGACTCCTGCAGAGATTATAGCCAACTCCACCGGTTATACATAAAGTGTATTTTTCAGGGCTTTAGTCGAGTTGGCTCCCGCATTCACTAGAGCTGACTCCTACACAAAAAGGTATCGATCCCTCAAAAAGCAAAAGCTGACTCCACAATGGGCAGAAGTTCATGTTTCGCTAATCCCGCGTTCGAGCCGACTCCAGGTCTGCTCGAGCCAACTCCAACCTGTCAGGAGCGGATTCCAAAGGTGTCAGAGATGACTCCAAACTCTAGCATTTCTCCAATGGATTTTAATGGCTCTTTTCTCTTCCATGCTAAAATTATTCTCAATCATTTTTAACGGCTAGTTTTTCTTCTAAAAATGATTTAGAGGAGATTATAAATAAGAGCCATGGGACCGTTTCAAAAGCAAAACAAAAGAGAGAATAGAGAAAGAAAAGAGTTCAAATTTGAAAGCCCTTTTATTCGAAACAGAGATTAAGAAAATCCAAAGCATTCGAAAGCCAAACTTGAAGGATTTTCATCAAATCAAGAAAAGAAGAAACGAGCCCTAGTTCTTCAAAAGCCTCTACATCAAAGATTCTTTCAAAGCTTCAAGCTCAACTTGAGGAAGATCATTTCTGAGGAAAAGAAGAAAAGCTCAACTTTAGAAATCTTCTAATCAGGCTCTTCTATTTTTACTTTTATTATATTATCTTATTTGCTCATTTGAGGAGATTTATAACTATTGTTACAATTTTCCTATTATATTTGCTTATTGATTCAATCAGGGGATTGAATCAAGAAAGGCAGTTTGGCCTTGTACAAGTTAGGAGGCTTGCGATAGGATTTGTGCTGATGATCCTGTAAAAACTAGCTGGATTGATTGTGATCCTATTGTAAAATAATAAGTTTGAGTTGTGAGCTTGTAAAATAACTCTACTATAATCAGGGTGATTATAGTGTAGCCCAAAAGAGTTCCTTGGGAGTGGATGTAGGTGTAGCTAACATCGAACAACTATAAATTTCTTATATTTGCCGTGCTTGTCTCTCTCTTTTTCTCTATTCTATCCTTTGTACTCTACTTAGCATTCTTAGTACTACTCTCATTGCATTCTTTCTTGTGCATTACTTTGAGAAATAGTTTTTTAAGTTTTAAAATTTTTAAGAACTCAATTCACCTCCCTCCCTGTTGGGTTGCCATCTGGGCCAATACTTAATTTCTGCAAGGAATGGGGCCAGATACTTTTTGACCATGATAGATAATTTCTCAAGAAAGCTGTGGGTCAACTTCATGAAGGAGAAATCAGAGATCTTCACAAATTTAAAATCTAGAAGGATGAGGTAGAGGAGCAGGGAAGGAGTGTGAAGTGTCTGAGGTTAGATAATGGTGGAGAATATACCAGTAGGGAGTTCTAGAGTTTTTGTGAGGAGTGTGATGTCAAAAGACATTTCTCAGTGATGGAAACTCCTCAACAAAATTGGATGGTTGAGAGGATCAATAATAAAAATAGATTCTTTTCAAGAATTTTCTTGTCACCGGCTTGATGGAACACACAATCCCCTTTGCTGCAGGCTCAGTTCTTACTTCCACTGTAGCTGATGGACAAGGCGGATATGCTAAGGCCTTGAAGCACCAAGGTGAAGATTGTTGGGCCTGGTGTGGTGCCATCAAGGCCCAGGTTGGGCTAACTTGTATTAGATTGGGTATGGGTCCAAGGATTGAGATTAAATCAAGTCATGGGTGTATACATGCTTGGGTGATTTGTAAGCTGGGAGCACTTCGGTGCATCGTGTAAGGGTATAGGCTGGTCGGGGTGTGCTTCGATGCCGTCATCGATGGACGCAAGAACTGAGCCTACAGCAAAGGGGATTGCGTGTTCCATCAAGCCGATGATAACTGGTATTAGAGCCAGGTTTACGACTGTATTCTCATCCGAATCTTTTCTATTGTTGGGCCTAGTGTGGTGCTATCAAGGCTCAGGTTGGGCTAACTTGTATTGGGCTGCATATGGGTCCAAGGATTGAGATTAAATTAAGTCACGGGTGTATATGTGCTTGGGTAATTTGTGAGCTAGGAGCGCTTTGGCGCATTGTCTAAAGGTAAAGGCCAATCGAGGGACGCTTCGACGCCATCATCGATGGATACAAGAACTGAGCCTACAGCAAAGGGGATTGTGTGTTCCATCAAGCTGGTGACAAGTAGTATTAGAGCCAGGTTCACGACTACATTCTTGCCCAGATCTTTTCTATTGTTGAGCTTGGTGTGGTACTGTCAAGGCCCTGGTTGGGCTAACTTGTATTGGATTGGGTGTGGATCTAAGGGTTGATATTAAATCAAGTCACGGATGTACATATGCTTGGATGATTTGTGAGCTGGGAGCACTTCAGTGCATCGTGTAAGGGTAAAAGCTAGTCGGAGGATGCTTCGATGCCATCATCGATGGATGCAAGAACTGAGCCTGTAGCAAAGGGGATTGTGTGTTCCATCAAGCCGGTGACAAGTGGTATTAGAGCCAGGTTCACGACTATTTATAGCATGCAAGAGTAAGAAGGCTATACAAGATGCAGTCGTGAGCCTGGCTCTAATACCAGTTGTCACCGGCTTGATGGAACATGCAATCCCCTTTGCTGTAGGCTCAGTTCTTGCGTCCATCGATGATGGCGTCGAAGCGTTCCCTGACCAGTCTTTACCCTTTACAATGCATCAAAGCGCTCCCAGCTTACAAATCACCCAAGCACGTGTACACCCATGATTTGATTTAATCTCAACCCATGGATCCATACCTAGTCCAATACAAGTTAGCCCAACCTAAGCCTTGATAGCACCACACCAGGCCCAACATGACCGACATGTCAATTGAGTAACCACCTAGTGATTCTTGTATGGCTGGTTTTCATGTCAGTAAGTTGACTATCCAATATAAATTTCTCTGGCTTGCTCACAATTTCACCTTGATTAGTTTCCAACTTGGTTTTGAAGCATATGAACAGGTTTGTCACCTCAAGGACCAGTGTCTTACGTTGAGAACATGACGACATTTCAAGCAAGATAACCTCTGTTTCCCCTAGATTAAACACGACACTTTTCACCTTACGTTCATCAAACTCTATTTTGGGACTATCCTTCATATTATTAGAAGAAGAAGAAGGAGAAGAGGAATCCATGAGAGTCCATGAGTGATGAACAAATCAATAACCTCCAGTCATAGGTTATCCGAGATTATAGTCGTCTGCAAGTGGCGATGACCTATTATAGTGTCATGTACGTTAATTAGTCTCATCTAGGAGGTGAATGTCAGCGATGTCATTGTTTATATCTAACTTAAAAAACAAACGAATGCCAAAGATGATGAGCATGTAAGTAGAAATCCAACAGCAACTTGCATATATTATCATGATTTACTTATTTAGGGAAGAACTGGAGTTCTTCCTTCTTAATGATATATAAAACCAAAAATTGAATACTTCCTTTTAAAGCAAACATATTTCATTGACTCCTTTTGCATGACCATAGACCTTGTTCATGTCAACTATGCCAATTATCATCTCTAGACTTGTCCCTTGGAACTTGGACGGACAAGTAGCAGGAACCCACCTCTCAACGGTAACTAAGGTAATACATCAAGGGGCAGATGGCCACATTACTAGCTTGGCTTAAACGGTTCTTATTCATATGGATCATTTTCTGTACCATTCGATCGAGACTACCATTTGAGCTCAAGGAAAATGGTATTTAAAAGGAGCAAACACGGACGCCCGTAGTAACTCGATGTGTATTCAATTTTAAATACTTGAAAAAATATATTACAAAAAAATACTGAAATAGTGATGTCACTTGACAATGCATATTTTGTGTCGCTAAATAGCAACGACGCCACTTACGATGCTTCAGCGACCAAATTGATGAACCAAAAAACAACAATGCATTTAACAATGCTTCATCATAAAATCATCGACGACAAACTTAGTGATTAAATAGCGATGCCTATTTCATCACTATTTAGCGATGCATATTTTTTGTGTCGCTATTTAGCGATGCAAAATTATCATCGCTAATTTTTATTACGATTTTCATTAGTTTTAGCGACGCAATTATTTGCATCACTATTTAGCAATGCATTATGGATGCATAATATGTACATAATAAATAATTTTTATTAATTTTATCACTGTAATTATAGGCATAGCTAAATAGCGATGCACAATTATTCGTAACTGATTTTTGTTTTATTGTAGCGATGTAGTTATTTGCATCGTTATTTAGTGACTCATTAGCGACATATAATATATACATAATAAATAATCTTTGTTAATTTTAGCAACGCAATAATAAGCGTTGCTATTTAATGCGTTGCTAATTTTTATTACGATTTTCATTAGTTTCAGCTATGTAATTATTTGTATTATTAGATAGAGATGCATAATATATATAAATAAATAATTTTTATTAATTTTAGTGATATAATTTAAGTGTCACTATTTAACGATACATTTTAATACATTACTAAGTTACCATTTTTATAAATTTTAATGAGACAACTATTTGCATTGCTAAATAATGATGGCATTGTGATAAAAAAAATGGCGTCCTAAAATTTCGTATATCCGACGCCCTAACCCCATCCTCCTCGTTCACAGCGGCCGCGTTTGAAGCTATCCTGAACTCCCCATCGCTCGATCGTCCAGCTCTCCAGTGCCGGAGTCCATTTTTCGCCTCGCCGTCAAAGGAGAATCATTTCTACCCGAGGTAAAACTTTTTTTCTAGTTTTTTCTTCTCAGTCGATTTCGTTCGCGTCGGTTGTTAGGGTTTTGAGGAGGCTCGAGAGGAGAGGAGTGGGAATTTCATTTCTGAATTCGAATGTATCGATCGATTTTCCCTTTTTTTCGTAATTCCATTCCTCTTCTCGAATCCATCATCTTCCTTCCGCTCTTCCGGCGAAAAACCCATCGCGATTCTGGCGAAAATCCCTTTAATCTCTCAAACCTTTTTCATCTCTCAAACCCTTGTTGCTCTTTAATCGTGATCAATTTGTTTGATAGGTAGGCTATTTAAACCAACTGAAGCGAGGGAAAAATTCATTGGAGATTATAGATTCTTAGGTGCCATTGATCATCATTGGCAACCATTGATCGTCATTGGCATCGGTGGTCTGCATATTTGTCATGTTTTTATTGGAGAAAAAGGGGGATTCTAATAAATTCCTAAATATCTTAATATTTAAACCTTTTGCAACATCCTCAGCAATCTCCAGACGCTTAATCCAGCCAATATCCTTTTCGTGAGTTAAGGTTCTTCCGCACAGAAATTCCAGTCACATTATTAACATGCCTTCTGGGGTTGACAAATGGTTATTTTACTTCTGTTCTGATGATTCTTGCACCAAAGACTGTGCCAATACATCACTCTGAGACCATTGGGATTGTAATTGTTTTGTTCCTAGTAGTTGGCCTAGCAGTTGGTTCAATCGTGTCCTGGTTTTGGGTTATTTAGACTCCAGGCTTGGCTTGTGCATTTATGATCTATTGATGTAAGAATATACATTCCTGAATCTGGTACAGAGATGCTTGGGTGATGCTTCAGTATTCAAAATTGTAAAGTTTAGGAGGGAAGTATATAAATTGTGATGTCGGTGCTTGTCCATTCAACTCTTGAATGCATGGATGCTCCATTCTGCACTAAGCTTTCCCATTCTCCTATTCTATATGTGTATGAGGTGTTTGGAGCCATGGATGCAGCATTCTGATGTTATGCTAAGCGTCATTTCTGTTGTTTTTAGTTCCTTCACTGTTCTACTTGAATCAACAAATACGAGAATGGCCAGTCCTCTTTTTTTTTTTTTTTTTCCCTTGTGACATGGTGAAATGGAAAGCCTAACATGGGGATTATCACTTTCATATTTGGCATATGTGAAAAGCAGGGAGACCTATAAGGATAGAGTCATCAGATGCCACAAGGGGAAAAAATTAAAATAAATAATCACCGCATGCCAAACTACAGAAATACAAAGGCATTCACCATTGTCATCAACAGAGACACAAGTAAATACAATCAGGTCTATAAACATTGCTATGATATTAAAGGAGTTAGTTGTTTAAGTTGGCATCACCAACATAATGTTCAATTAGTGTCTGCAGTATATCCAGTTGACGGCCAATACAACTAGAAGAGACCTTTTGAGCAATTAACTACACAAAGTTTTTGGTGGGTTAATTGATTTGAATCAGTTAACATGGAATGGGCTGAATAAAATGTGATGGATTCAAACCTATATGAATTAGACTGAACCAAAGAATTCATATTTTATTTTAATAGACATCAACCCATTTATGTAGGATCTTATAGCACAGTGTGGTTGCCAGCCGATCTCTTTTAGAGCAGCGTAATCAAACACGGGTACAATGCTAATACTTGTAATATTGATACTTATAAATTTTGATACTTGTAATATTGATATTTGTTAATTTTGATACATGAATACTAATACTTATCATATTGATACTCGTAAATTTTGATACTTGTAATATCAATATTTATAAAATTTAATACTTGAAATATATTATATTCTATATGCAATTTGATACTTGTAATATTCATCCTTGTAAAATGAAGATGTTATTGATACCCATAAGTATAGATAATTCAATATTGATACTTATAATATTGATGCTTGTAAATTTTGATACTTGTAATATTGATACTTATTAATTTTGATACATGAATACTAATACTTGTCATATTGATACTTGTAAATTTTGATATTTGTAATATTGATACTTATAAATTTTGATATAAAAATTAGGCTTGTTATGTGTTTTAAATTGTTATAATTTTATTACCAACAACAATAATTACTTTGAATAAATACATCAACTTACTAGTTATTTTCATCGTAAAACAGAAGTTGTATTCATATAAGTCATTCCAAAATAAGAAGGAATCGCTTGTGGATGTATGCAAGGTTGAAGGATGGATTGTTTAATCCCGATTTTATTAACGGTTTAGAAGAATTTATTGCGTTTGCTTGTAGTCAACCATATTGGCCCTCTGATTAGATGCCTATGAAATATGAAGAAGTGTCAAAACAAAGCCTATAGAGATGTTGAAACTATGAAGGTTCATCTTTGTAGAAAAGGATTTGTTTCTGGGTACGAAGTTTGGAATTGTCATGGTGAAACAGAGGGAACGATTGCTGGGACAAGCAATCAAGCAGGTAATGAATTCAATCAAAATCCATATGAAGAAATGGTGATGAATGCAGCGGGTAATGAATTTAATCAAAGTTCTTCGAATGAAGAAACAAATCCAGAAGCACAATAATTTTATGACATGTTGCGTACTGCAAATAAAGAATTATATTCTGGATGCGAGAACCATTCACAGTTGTCTTTTGCTGCTCGTTTGCTGAACATTAAGGTCTCACTTATCCAAAAGGCTTTTGATGCAGTCACTGGGTTAATAAAGGAAGTTGTGCTGAATAATAATGTTGCAACGGACAGTTCTTACTCAACAAAGAAGTTGTTACGTGGGCTTGGTCTACCCATAAATAAGATTGATTATTGTTTAAACAATTGTATGATATTTTGGGATGAAGATTCGGGATTGAAATGGTGTAAGATATGCGGGCAATCAAGGTACGGAGTGAACATGAAGGAGCTAGTTCAAGTAGGAGAAAAAGTGTGCCATATAAAAGGATGCATTACTTTTCTCTTACTCCACATTTGCTGCGATTATACAAATCAGAAGCTAGTGTTGCAAGTATGAGATTACATGTTGAACATGAAGTTAAAGAAGGTGAAATGGGCCATCCATTTGATTCAAAAGCTTGGAAGCATTTCAATGAAAACTATCCTGTTTTGCTGAAGAGACTAGAAATGTGAGATTAGGACTTTGTGCTGATGGCTTTCAACCATTCGGTCAAGCGTGGTAGCAGTATTCTTGTTGACATGTGATATTAACTATATATAATCTTCATCATGGCAGTGCACGAAAGATTTTGCAATGTTTCTTACAGTTTTGGTGCCTGGTCCTTCAAATCCGAAGAAAAAGATTGATGTTTTTCTGCAACCATTGGTAGCCAAATTAAAAATGCTGTGGGAAACTGGAGTTATAGCATTTGACATATCAATGAAACAAAATTCATTATAAGAGCAGTTTTTATGTGGACAATCAGTGACTTCCTAACATATGCAATGTTGTATGGATGGAGCACTATTGGGCGTATGACGTGCCCTTGTTGCATAGATGATTCTGATACATTCACATTGTAGAAGAGTGGTAAGCAGTCATGGTTCGATAATCATAGAAAGTTCTTGCCTGCAAATCATCCTTATAGGCATAACTTGGCTGCCTTCACAAAGAACAAAGCTGTTACAAAAGTTGCTCCATCGATTATGTCTAGCACAACTATTTTGGATACTGTAGATCAATTGGGTTTAAGTATGCATGGGATTGAGATGTTGATAGAATAAATGGGCATATACGGGAGGAAGCAGAGTATTTTGTGGTATTTGTCATACTGGAGTACTAATCTCATCAGGCATAATTTGGATGTGATGCACATTGAGAAGAATTTCTTTGATAACATATTTAACATAGTGCTAAACATCCCAAAAAAAATAAAGGACACTGCAAAATCAAAAGAGGAATTCAATCTATACTGTAGAAGATGTGATTTAAGAAGGAATGCTGATGGAACATATCCTAAAACATGCTACAGCCTTGATGGAAATTCTCGAGCAGTGTTATGTCAATGGGTTAAAGGATTAAAATTTTCAAATGGATATGCCTCAAACATTGGTAGATGTGTCGACATGCATAAGCTCAAGTTGTTTGGTATGAAGAGTTATGACTATTATGTCTTTATGCAGTGATTATTACTCGTAGCTTTCCATGAGTTACTTTCTATCCACGTATGGAAGGCATTAACGAAGCTTAGCTGATTCTTCAAGGAGTTAACTGTTGGGAATTGTGTCCTAAAGCCAATCAACTAATATGTAGATGATTGTGCAAGTTATAAATGTATATAAATTATTAATTAATAAAATATTTATCTGGCAGTTCATCACATTGCATCTTTCTGAAATAAATTCTTTTGTAATGGAGTCCTTAGAATCATAATCTATTCAATAAAGAGAGAGTTTATTGAGTAGTTCTTAAAATAGTTGCGACCAAATGATATATAGTTATAGGACAATTATGTATCAAGTAAAGGTTGTTGTATGCTATATGGGTTGGTTGTTCTCTTTACCAAGGAGTGTGGTGATACTGGTATGACATGCAGATGAGGTGTATGACATTTCACTGAACGTGACCAATCTGCGGAACACTTTTCTGCCAAGAAGTATTCGCGAAGGGATATGGATATAAGTGTCCCTCTGACCTGAGATCACCATGATAGCTTGCAAGCAACCTACTATATTTTGGTACTGGATTACCTGGATTTTTACTCCAGTGATAGAAGGTTTCTGGGTACAGTAAAGTACTTGTGGAGCAGTGAGTGGATCAAGATGGGATTGACCTCTTCAAATAGTTTGGAATAAATGTCTCACTGTGTTTCAATTTAGCAAAATCTTGGCCAAGGTAGTCCCTATGAGGAGTCACAGGACTTATGAAGATTGAGACACTTTATAGATGAACTGATTAAGGGTTGGCAGTTAAAACCTAAGTCATCTTGAGCATTGAGGGTCAAAGGGATGAATTATATGGTAACCATATGCCAGAGGTTCTTGATTATTGCTCTGCAACCTTCGGTCTATCCGAACGTCGGGTGTCATTCCTAAATGGCGATTTCGATTAGTATTGAAAGTGTTCCAGTGCTATCGGCTTAGTGTTCGAACCTATGGGGTCACACACCATAGGGGAATCTACCTAACTGGATGATTAAGAAACTAAATGTTAGTAAATTAATTAAAGGATTAAATTGGCAATACGATTGTTGGCTAGCTTAATTTGATTGAGCTATGAACATCTTGGTCAAATCAAATAGGATTTGGTTTGGACTTAGGTAAGCCTAATGTTAACATCCTTATCCGTTTAAATTCAAATTATGAATTTGAATTTCAAACTAATTTTAATTTCAAGTTTGAAGATTGAATTTTGAATTTAAAATTTTAAGTCTGAATTTAAAATGGATGTTAATGACCTCTCCCTAATTACCTCTTATTTCTTAAATTCTAACCTTTTCGGTTTTTAACTAAAATGGAGATGAAGAGTTTCTTTTAACTTCTTTTCGGTTTTTAACTAAAAATGAAGATGAAGGGTTCTTCCTTATCTTTCAAGAAGCATTGGAAAAGGAAACAATAGGGAGATGAGAAATTTTTAGGGTGAGAGGGATTCTGGCTATAAAGCATGGAGTAAAATGTTTCCTCAGGACATATATCCTTTTGATAATTCCAAGAACACCTTGGTGTTAAAAAGAACAAATCTCATCGTCGAAGCCTAGAAGAGGAGCTAGCACTTCGAAGAGGCTGGTCAGGACTAGAGCCCCGTGTGGATCACCTGTAGAGGCCATACACCTTTGTGTGGCTTGCAGAAATACTACCTACCATCGCCTTTTACTGTTGTGAGAGTTGTTAAACATCCAAAGGTAAAAGATTCAATATTTACTGGTGACTTAGATAAGATCTAAGGCACTAGGCCACAAACATAGATATGATCTATGTTATTTTTTTACATAGATTTGATATATGTACTTTCTTTATATATATATTTTTATATATTGATCCTATTGTAGGCTGACATTGGATTAGATCCAATATCTTATTACTTTCGTTGTATATTTATTTTAGAAAATTTTAAAATACATTTCTATTGCCTACAAAAGCTTTTCTAACAATGATATCAGAGCCTGGTTAATGTTCTTAGTTTCTATCATGCTCTACTCTGGGATGGTCCAATGGGGGAGGCTACTGGTAGTACCATGGATCATTGTGCTCAACGAGTGTCTAGTAGGGATATCAGGAGTGCACCAATAAGGAAGGCTACTGGTAGTACCTCGGTGCATGGTGCCCAACACACGACTTGGAGAGTGCAATAGGCTGCTGAAAGCACTTGAAGGCTATTTTGGTAGGAAGCCAAATACTTGAATTGGGTAAATTCACAAGGCCATCCGATCATAGGAGAGAAGTAGGGTTTATAGACCTTCTCTTTTCATTCAATGGGGTCTCCTATGGCGTGTAGGGATGCTACTTGTGTCATGACTAAGAAAAGTGAAGAGAATATAGATTAAAACTGTTTTAATCTCATTTTTAGTTGGTATGATCATAAATCATTGTAAAATCTATTTTACATGTTAAATTAAAATTGTTTCAATTTAAGAGTTTGTTGACTTTAATTGAGAAATTAAATTATCTTAAATGACAAAGATATCTAGAAATATGATTTGAAGATCTTAAGTCATTTGTATAAGTTTTAAGGGTCATGGGTTAGCTTGAGTTGGATTCTTAATTGGGTTAGACCTAAGTTTAGATTAATTAGACTAAAAAGAGAACTTAAATCTAATCAACAGTTGAGTTAGGTTACATTCTTTTTAGATCTCTTTAATTAGCTAGATTGATTAGTTCATAAATCTAAATGGACTTGTTTTGTTGCTTAATGGTGAGCCCAAGTCTCTAAACTAATCTAATCAAATTTGATGAACCCATCCATGATCTCACTTACCTGTAAGATGTGGTCGATCAGAATTGATTGGGTTACTCCATGATTTAAGATAGCTCATGTCATTTATGGTGAATCAGTATGACTGATTTAGGTACCCATGGACTAATTATTCATGAACCATTTTACAAGTTAGTGGGAGAATTCTTGATTATAGTCCATGTGTTCTCTTTCATATGTCACACATTAAAAAGAAATCCTCTAAATTATTAGGTCTTTAAAAAGATGAAGTTATGGAGATAACTAAGTCTTAGCCTCCCATTAAGTGGATGGTAATGGATCCAATAGTTAGATGATCATTGGCAAACTCATCAGGCTATTGGAATTGCCAATCCTAATATGATGCTCAATGTGACTCTCTTAACGGTAGTCAGGTGGGCCGGCCAAAGTCGGGCTTGACTATTCGTTGGTTAGAGGCATTGAATTTTGTCATGTTATTGGACTAACTAGGACCTTCAATAAGAGGCCCAAAGGCCGATTGAAGAGCACCCTGGGGCATAATTAATTACTAGAAGTTACTTGAGAAGTAATCGGTTAAAGAACCTACCTTTAGATGTGCATGGGTAAGCCGACCAAAGTCGGGCTCATGTATTGTCTATTGGATTCTAGTACCCACTAAGGGATTAAGAGTAATTCCTCGAATTGGAGGTAGAGACTACCAGTCTAAATAAAATATTGGGAGAACCTTTAGACTAAAGTCCATATCTTTACGATAATAATTTATATATAATAGGTTTTTGGCTTTCCTTTCAGATAATGTCTACCAACTTGTCGTTCATTGCTTGATAATGAAAAACTTAAGGGTCCCAACTTTGATAGATGGTATCAAAGGCTGAGGATTGTCCTAGAGCATGAACAGATCCTTTATGTGATAATGGATCCAGCACCTGAAGTCTCTGCTCCTAATGCTCGGGTTTGGTCAGGGAAACTTATCAGAAGTGGCTCTCTGATTGGATCACTGTCCGATGCATAATGCTAGCAGCATGAATGATGAGTTCAGTCAAAAATTTGAAGAAGCTCAGCTAGAGAAAATTCTTCAAAAGTTGAAGGAATCCTTTAGAACACCAGACGATGTTGAGAGGTATAAGGTCTCTTGTGCCATTTACAACGCATGGATGCGTGATGGAGCCTTAGTCACTAATTATGTATTATACATGATCGAGATGATTGAACGCTTAGGCAAACTCGGTTGTCCCTTGCATGAACAACTTGGGAAATATGCAATACTGAACTCCCTGCCTCCTTCCTATCTTGACTTTCTTGGTCATTATAGAATGAATAAGCCTGCTGTAAACTATCATGGTTTACTTGGTTTACTGCAAACTTATGAGAAAGATCACCAGCTCGATAAAGGGGTGATGAATTTAGTGGGAGGTTCTTTGGGAGGTTGTTATCCCTTTAAGAAAGGGAAAAAGAAAAATGAAAGGAAGGGTGCAAAATGCTGGAACCAATCAGGCTAGTTAAGCGGAGTACTTCTTTTGCAAGAAGCAGGTCATTGGAAGAGGAACTGTCTCTTTATTGCATCCCTTGACCCGAATAGGTCCAAGAAGAGGACGCAACAAGGAAATGCTGAACAAGGTATATATATGATAACGCTTTGTAATTTCTCTATCTATGATACTACTAATTGGGTATTATATACCGGAAGTTCAATTTACATATGCAATTCTTTGCAGGGACTTCAAGTTAGTAGAAGATTCGAGGATGGTAAGAGATTCTTAAATGTGAAATGGAAGCCAAGTTCCAGTCCTGGCGTTGGGAGTCGTCAAACTTGTTTTTGAGTCTTGTAGAATCATTTTAAATAAATGTCATTATTGTCCATCTTTCATTTTAAATGTCATTTCTGTAGGCCAATTGGCCAAGTTTGGTTATGAACTATCAATAAAGAATGACATTTACAAAATCATTATGAATGGTTCTATTGTGATGAATGGATATATGAGTAATGGCATATATGTACTATCGCGACCTGTTAGTGTAATGTATACATCTAGCAAATGCCCTAGGATAAACGATATCAGTAATGCTTACCTTTGGCACTGCCGGCTAGGTTATATTAACAAGAATAGGATAAACAGGTTGAGACAAGAAGGTCTACTTGAGGTTAATGATTTCGAATCATTACTAACCTATGAATCTTGTCTTTTGGGTAAAATGACCAATCATCTTTTAGTGGAAAAGGTGAACGGGCCAATGAAATTCTAAGTTTATTACATACCGATGTATGTGGATCTATGAATGTCAGTGCTAGGGGTGGGTATAATTATTTCATTACGTTTACAGATGATCTTTCGAGGTATGGTTATATATTCTTGATGAGACATAAGTCTGAATCATTTGAAATGTTCAAACGATATCGTAATGAAGTTGAAAAACAAACTGAAAAGTTTATCAAAACCCTTCGATCAGATCGAGGTGGTGAATATCTTTCCAATGAGTTTCTAACATATCTTGAGAAGAATGGGATTCTCTCTCAATGGATACCTCCAGGGATACCTCAGTTAAATGGAGTGTCTGAAAGGAGGAATCGAACCCTGTTAGACATGGTTCGGTCTATAATGGGCTTTGCTTCTCTGCCGATCTCCTTTTGAGGTTATACTTTAGAGTTAGCTTGTTATTTTTTAAATAGAATCCCAAGTAAGTCCGTTAACAAAACACCATATGAGATATGGACTGGACATAAGCCGATACTCTCACACTTCGGGTCTGGGGCTGCCACTTATGTTAAACGTTTGGAAACAGATAAGCTTGGACCTAGGTCTGACCGGTGCCTATTTGTAGGATATCTAAAAGAGTCTAAGGGGTATTACTTTTACTTGCCTGAAGAACAAAAGTTGTTCGTCAGTCCTAGGGCTATCTTTTTAGAAAAGGAGTTCCTTGGTGAAGGAACTGGAGCTACTAAGATTGAACTTAGTGAAGTTCAATAAGGAGAAAAACCGATACACTTAAGAGACAATACAGAAGCAGATTTGATTAGATCAAACCCAGAGCCTATACAAGAACCATTAAGGAGATCTAGTAGGGTACTCCATCAACCGGACAGATACTATGGTTTCTTGGTCCGGGACGATGATCCTATTAAACTCGATGAGAACAATGAGGATCCGATCACCTATATGGATGCAATGCAGAGGTTTGACTCTGAGAAATGGCTAGAAGCCATGAAATTCGAAATGAAGTCTATGGAAATCAACAATGTATGGACATTGGTTGATCTATCCGAGGGGATAAAACCTGTTGGGTGCAAATGGATTTTCAAAAGGAAAAAAGGCGCAGATGGGTAGGTAGAGACCTATAAAGCCCGTCTGGTTGCCAAGGGATATCATCAATGTTATGGTATAGACTATGATAAGACATTTTCTCCTGTGGCAATGCTCAAATCCATTCGGATTATGCTTGTTTAGCAGCACACTTTGATTATGAAATCTTGCAAATGGATGTCTGAACAGCTTTTTTGAATGGTGAGCTAGAAGAGGAGGTGTATATGATACAACCTGAAGGGTTTACATCCACATATGAGTCAAAAGTGTGCAAGCTACAAAGATCCATTTATGGATTGAAGCAAGCATCTCGGAGTTGGAACATGCGGTTTGATAAATGTATCAAGATGTATGGTTTCGTTAGAAACAGAGAAGAACCTTGCAAATGGGCTAATGGTTTTGTGGTTGTATTTCTTGTGTTGTATGTGGATGACATTCTCTTAATCGGGAATGACATCCCAGCACTACAGGGAATAAAGGTTCGGTTGTCATCTCAGTTTTCTATGAAGGACTTGGGTGAAGCCTGTATACTTGGTATGAAAATCTATAGAGATAGACCTAAGAGGCTTCTGGGATTATTCCAATCTACGTACATAGACACTGTGCTGAAATGGTTCAGCATGAGAATTCAAGAAAGGCTATCTTTCAATAGGCCATGGAATTTCTCTTTCCAAAAAGGATTGTGCGATAACTCCAGAGGAAAGAGAGCGTATGAGTAGGATTCCATATGCTTCGGCAGTGGGTTTATCATGTATGCTATGACATGTACTAGACCAGATGTGGCATATTCACTAGGGATAGTGAGCAGATACCAGTCTGACCCAGGTGATGCTCATTGGAAAGTAGTGAAGACTATTCTTAAGTATTTACGAAATACTAAGGACCAATGGCTAATTTATGGAGAACCTGACTTAAAACTTGTGGGATATATTGACTTCAGTTTTCAGTCAGATAGGGATGATAGCAAGAGTGTATCAGGATTTGTTTTTGCCCTAAATGGATGAGCAATCTGCTAGAAAAGTTTCAAGCAGCACACTGTGGCAGACTCAATATGCGAGGCAGAATATACTGCAGGGATGTAATAAAGGAAACTGTATGATTACAAAAGTTTCTAGAAGAACTGGGAGTGACACCTCTGGATGGTCCTATTTCGGTGTACTGTGACAACACCGGAGCCATTGCTCAAGCCAAAGAGCCAAAGTCCATCAATGCACCAAACATATTTTGCGCCGTTATCACCTTGTGCGAGAAATCATGGAGCGAGGTGACATCGACCTTCAGAAGATTGATGGAAAGGAGAACCTAGACGACCCATTCACTAAAGCTCTTGGAATCAAAGAATTTGATGACCATAAATGGAAGATGAGTATTAGATACTATTCTGAGTGGCTTTAGCCCAAGTGGGAGATGTTGGAATTATGTCATAAAGCCAATCAACTAACATGTAGATGATTGTGCAAGTTGTAAATGTATATAATTATTAATTAATAAAATATTTATCTGGCAGTTCATCACATCGCATCTTCCTGAAATAAATTCTTTTGTAATGGAATCCTTAGAACCATAATCTATTCAATAAAGAGAGGGTTTATTGAGTGGTTCTTAAAATAGTCGCGACCAAATGATATATAGTTATAGGACAACTATGTATCAAGTAAAGGTCATTGTATGTCATATGGGTTGATTGTCCTGTTTATCAAGAAGTGTGGTGACACTAGTATGACATATAGGTGAGGTATATGACATTTCACTAAACGTGACCAATCTAGAACACTCTTCTGCCAAGAAGTGTTCGCGAAGGGATATGGATATAAGTGTCCCTCTGACCTGAGATCACCATGGTAGCTTGCAAGCAACCTACTGTACTTTGGTGCCGAATTACCTGAATTTTTAATCCAGTGACAGAAGGTTTCTGGGTATAGTAAAGTACTTATGGAGCAGTGAGTGGATTAAAATGGGATTGACCCTTCCAAATAGTTTGAAATAAATGTCTCACTGTTTCAATTTAACAAAATCTGGGCCAGTCCCTGTGAGGAGTCACAGGATTTATGAAGACTGAGACACTTTATAGATGAACTGATTAAGAGTTGGCAGTTAAAACCTAAGTCATCTTGAGCATTGAGGGTCAAAGGGATGAATTATATGGTAACCATATGCCAGAGGTTCTTGATTGTTGTTCTGCAACCTTCGGCCTATCCGGATATTGGGTGTCATTACTAGATGACAACTTCGATTAGTATTGGAAGTGTTCCAGTGCTATCGGCTTAGTGTTCAAACCTATAGGGTCATACACCATAGGAAATCTACTGATTGGATGATTGAGAAACTAAATGTTAGTAAATTAATTAAAGGATTAAATTGGCAATACGATTACTGGTCAGCTCAATTTGATTGAGCTATGAACATCTTGGTCAAATCAAATAGGATTTGATTTGGACTCAAATTTAGGTAAGTCTAATGTTAACATCCTTACCCGTTTAAATTCAAATTATGAATTTGAATTTCAAACTAATTTTAATTTCATGTTTAAAGATTGAATTTTGAATTCAAAATTTTAAGTCTGAATTTAAAATGGATGTTAATAACTCTCCCTAATTACCCCTCATTCCTTAACTTCTAACCTTTTCGGTTTTTAACTGAAAATAAAGATAAAGAGTTTCTTTCTTAACTCCTTTTTGGTTTTTAACTGAAAATGAAGATGAATGGTTCTTCCTTATCTTTCAAGAAAACGATAGGTGGATGAGAAGTTTTTAAGGTGAAAGGGATTCTGGCTATAAAGCATGGGGTAAAATGTTTCCTCAGGACATATATCTTTTTGATAATTCCAAGAGCACCTTGGTGTTAAAAAGAAGAAATCTCATCGTCGAAGCCTAGAAGAGGAGCTAGCACACCGAAGAGGCTGGTCAGGACCAGAGCCCCGGTGTGGATCATTTGTAGAGGTCATACACCTTTGTGTGGCTTGTAGAAGTACTATCTACCACCGCCTTTTACTGTTACGAGAGTTGTTAAACATCCAAAGGTAAAAGATTCAATATTTACTGGTGATTAGATAAGATCTAAGGCACTAGGCCACAAACATAGATATGATCTATATACTTTTCTTTTATACCTTTATATATATTTTTATATTGATCCTGTTGTAGGCTGATATTGGATTAGATCTAATATCTTATTGCTTCCGTTGCATATTTATTTTAGAAAATTTTAAAATGCATTTCTGTTGCCTATAAAAGCTTTTCTAATATTAACTGCTAGATTCATTACTTCTGCATCAATGGTAAGGCTTGAGAAAGAAATTCCTATTATATTATGCAAATTGGAGCGAATATTTCCTTTCAGTTTTTTTTTGACTCCATGGAACACCTATCATTCATTATCATATGAAGCAAGTATAGCTGGTCCCGTGCAGTATCGTTGGATGTATCATTTTGAGAGGTAAGTATATAAATAATTGTGTGAGATATTGTTATTTTAAATAAATTTACCTTACAAGAGAGTTATATGATTACTTTACGTAATTTGACATATAGGTATCTAAAAAAGTTAAAAAATAATGTACGCAATAAGACAATGGTTGAAGGTTCGATATGCAATGCATACTTGGTTGAGAAAGTGTCAACTTTTGCCTCCATTATTTCGAGGATCACATCCATACGATGAAATAAAATGTGGGCCGTAACAATGATAGATGTGCGGATGAACGAGAAGGTATTGATGGTAGAATTTTAATTTTTAAAAGTGTTGGCCGATCATTTGAAAAACAGAAGAGAAGGGATCTGAGCGATGTTGAGTACATTGTAGCCCATAATTACATTTTGTTGAATTGTCGAGAGTCGATCCATACATCGAGTATGTATATACTAAGTCTTCTAACATTGAACTACTATTTGTGTAATTAAACAAGTTATTTGCTGACAATAGTTTTAAATTTTTATCTATATAGAATGTACTGTGCTAGCCAACGACAGATGTATCCCAATATCAATGAACTTGCCATCAAACAGAAGTTAGAAATGGAGTTTGCAAATTGGTTTAATGAATTGTTAGTGTTACGATGCATTAAATTTGGTTAATGCCGTCTATTTCATAAATTGATTGTGAATTCCTTATTCATTTGTAGGTTAATGGTCTATGGTATGCTATTGACAACATTTTCATTAGTTGTCTAGCATAATGGCCATTGAGGATGGTTAATACCTACTCTGGCTATTTTGTGAATGGTTATAAGTTTTAGATTGAAGGATTAGATTCTTCAAGATGCATGCAAAATTGGGACATGCATCAAAGGAGAAAGCATTGGAGCAAATATGATATATTATTATGGGAAGTTAGTTAAGGTAGTCGAAGTTGAATATCCTGGTTGGCCAATAAAATGTACTATCTTATTACATGTGGGGATCAGAGTTTACAATGAATATAATTTGGTTGAAGTGAACCATAAACGATGATTGCAGAAATATGAACTATTACTGCGGATATCCAAGCTTGCGCAATGACAGGCGAGACTGGTGGGCTATTTCAAAAATCATGGCACGATCGACCATCGTGCTTGCTAAAAACTCTTCAACTCAATCACCTGGTTCCTCTGCATTTCAAGAGGATAAGATGGAAATATATGCAATTGAGGATAACACATCTGCTCCTAAAACATCACTTAAAGACCTGACCGATGATATTCAAGAAATTGAGGATGTTAATGTTCCATTGGACGATGATGAATATGAATTTCTATCACATTCGGATTCAGCATCGGATGTTGAACCGATTATTGATGGCACAAATAAAACTGACTCTGCATAGAGGTTGATAATTCACTACAATGATTTTTTAATTAGACTACGTCTAAAAAATGTAGTCTTTTATATATAGACTACGTTTTTTAAACCGTAGTCTAGGTGAGTGTAGTTAAAAGTGTAACTGTAGTTAGAAGTCTCTCTTTTAGACTACGTTTTAAGATGTAGTTAAAAGTTAAAAAAAAAAAACGTAATCTTTAAATACATTTAGACTACATTTTTATCAGAAAATACAGTCTATAACTATACAAAAGACTACGTTTTTATCAGAAATTGTAGTTAAAAGTCGAAAAAAGTAGTCTTTAAATACATTTAGACTACATTTTTATCAGAAAATATAGTTAAAAGTCAATAAAACGTAGTCTTTAAATACATTTAGACTACGTTTTTATCAAAAAAATGTAGTTAAAAAATTAATAAAATGTAGTCTTTAAATACATTTAGACTACGTTTTTATCAAAAAAAATGTAGTTAAAAGTTAATAAAACGTAGCCTTTAAATACATTTAGACTACGTTTTTATCAAAAAAAATATAGTTAAAAGTCAATAAAATATTATCTTTAAATACATTTAGACTACGTTTTTATCAAAAAATATAGTTAAAAGTCAATAAAATATTATCTTTAAATATATTTATCTTTAAATACATTTAGGCTACGTTTTTATCAGAAAATGTAGTTAAAAGTCAATAAAACATAGTCTTTAAATATATTTAGACTACGTTGTTATCAGAAAATATAGTTAAAAGTCAATAAAACGTAGTCTTTAAATACATTTAGACTACGTTTTTATCAAAAAATGTAGTCTATTATATACATTTAGACTACGTTTTTATATTAAAAATGTAGTATAATATCAAATCCTGTCATACAAACATATACTTTCAATTTCAAAAAAATACTAAAAATATTGAATTGAAATATCCAATACTGTCATACAAACATATACTTTCAATTCCAAAAAATTTCAAATACATTAAATTTAAATATCCAATACTGTCATACAAACATCCATGATATTTTCAGATAATCCAAACTTCAATAAACATTTCCATAACATTTCTTCAAATGAAACCTTGCAAGTACTAGACCCATTCTTCGCACATAATGTCGATCTCTTCTTGTTTATACATTTTCTTCTCGCCAAACTGTATATATACATACATAAGTTAATCAGAAAAGAACACTAAATAACACATGATACAAAAATCTAAAACCATAAAAAGTACTACTTATATGAATCATATACGCAATAATAACATACCTTTTCACATAAGTTACTCATAAAAAGAGCACTAAATAATATATGACATAAAAATCTAAAACCATAAAAAGTATTACTTATATGAATCTACGCAATAATAACCTACCTTTTCATCGGTTGAAATGATATAATTCTCAATAATCTCCTTCATATACATGATGACGTAATAGTTACATTCAACACTTAATGGTTGCTTTGGACACTTAAAAATAAATTTAAAAGTTTTTATAAGATTCAAACAAATAAGATCTAATTTTATGAATTATTAAAAAGAATATGCAACTCAATATACCTTAATTGACTCCCAAGTAAGTATTTTTCTTGCAACTCGATCAGCTTTAGTATTGTATATTTTGAGTGCACTAATTTAACAAATATAATAATAGTGTGAGACTCAAATAATATAATCCAGGCAAATTATTATAAAATTAAAAAGAAATAAATACTTATATTAATAACATCTTTCAATTCTTTTCTCATTGAACGTCTAATAGAATCACAAAAATACATGGTCCCCATGAGGGTCAATAACTATCAAGGACCAGTGATCCCTTCATAAACATAATAATAATAATCAACAACTTAATATCAAAAGTATCAATTTTCATTAAAAAACCACTTACCTAGAGTTATAAGGAGCTAGAAATAATTGATCCAAATAGCAACGCTCTAATCTTTAGCAATCAAATCTAATTGTGCTTCAGGCGATCTAGAGTGTACAGAGATCTGTCCAAGGTCTATGAAGCTATACATGTTGAGCAGTTTTGATTTCTTGAGTTGGTTGTACAAATAGCTACACAAATCAAATTATTCAATCCCACGGTTTTTATTAGAAACTTATAACATATAATAATTGCATATGAAACGTAAAAAATATAAAAATATCTTATTATCTCATATATAGCATAATACAACTAGAAGTAATCTTATCTATTAAGCAAAAGTTATCGATATCTTTTTGAATAATATAACAAACACGTTTATGACCAAAGACACCAATGTCCAATACCATAATTATTGTATTTGTATCTTCCAAACTTTTTACAATGTGATTCTTTAAATATAACAAACTCCATGGAACCTTTCTTTGTTTTCTATCTGTAATTTTTGCGAGACAATCTATAATTTTTGCGAGACAATCTTAGCCCGTTCATAATAATGAAATTTAATTCATATATGTTATATAATAAATAGTTTATTAATATAAATTAATCACAAATTTAAAGATAAGTTAAAAAGTTTCAGATGCCTTTATTTGTTCATCAATAACTAATTATCGAGGCCATGCAATGTAAGAATCAATAAAATCTTTAACTTTTACCGGATCATCACCAATTATTATTGAAAGGAGAGCATCATCGTTAAAACAAACATCAATAGATAAACGATAATTATGAATACCCAAAGGAACTCCATGTACAATAGAGTTTGGTTTTACATTCTCAAGTACCATATCTAATTATATTATTAATAGATTCGATTATCAATTTGCATGATTTTTCATTCAAAGTAATAACATTAGAAATTATAAGTACTATGAATTTGAATAAAATGCTACAAATATAAGTAAATATTAACATACATTTTGCATGTTTCTTTGTCCAATGGCAATAAATTCTATATATTCATCATTTTATGTATCAGAATAAGCAACAATTATATTTGGATGCATTTTTTTAATTGAGCAGCAGCTACCTTTGCTTGAAACATATTGAGCACTTGCAACAATTTTTAAATTTTTCTCAACTTTGTATTTTCTTCATGAAGTTGACGTAGCTAATCAAGTAATGATTTTCTTTCCTCTACCTCTTCTCTTTATTGTTGGTTCAGTATTTTTTGTTCTTCTAACAAATGTTGTAAGAGTTCGTTTGTTTTTGTTCTTTTCGAAAGATTGAAATAGGTTTGAGAGGTAGCCATGCCTCCAACACCCCTTACTCGATCATTGTGTTTGGGATTGCCCAATGCCATTCATAGTATATATTTTTGTCCCAATTTTTGTATTGGTCCATCTTTCACCTTCATTGTATATTCATCCTTATATGTAGACAAAGTGAACCATACATTAGGAAGTTATAAAAGAATCTATAATTAGCTATTAAATGAATAATAATAGATTTACTTATAATCTTCTGTATGACTTCTTGGATGACTTCACGATCAGAATCATCACCTTTTGAATAAATAGGTTTTCATACAACACTTTGTCTAATGTCTTTATCAATGCCCATCTCTTTTTTCTATAATTATTAGACAACAAATATATTAATAAAAAGTTAGCTAATAATTACTCAACAATGTAGAACTAAATATTCAATACTTACTATCTTTTTTTTCATATTAACAAATACATGCCTAGATAAATGATGTTAATACTCATTGCTTTTTGCTCTTTCACTTTGCAACCTACTTCATTTCTGAAATTCTGGAGAACTATACCTGCTGACAAAGGCATTCAAAGCATTTTTTTTATGAATGGATAGTTCTTAGGAGGGTTGTCAAATAAGGATCGCATATCTTCCAATGAATTTAAGAATTTTGTCCTCAACTTGAACTTAAATTGTCTTCATTTTGTACAAGCAAATGACAAAATATGTTTCTTTCCTTCAACTGGTATATTATAACCTTTCTACAAAAACATAGAAATACATAAGAGCATACTAATGAAATCAAAATTCAATTAAAAACTTAAGAAAAAACTCATTTTTATTTGAATCCAAATTTGTTTTTCAGTTCTTCAGGAGCTGAAAGCCAATTTTTGAAATTAATAAGCACAGTGGTTCTGGTAATAATATCTAGATAACTTTGCATTTCCATATTAACCTCCCCTAAAGATTGTCCTCTTCTATTGTAAGCCACTTCCTTTACTTCTCCATGATATCTAGCTTTTATTACTTTAGGCATAGTTGTTGAACCCCTTTTTCTTTTGACCTTTTCTGCACTTGATGTAGGTTCTTCATTCACAGTCAGCAATCTGTACAATAAGAGTAAATTATTATTATTTTAACAAAAATTATAATATATAAAAATAAATATAAAAAAATATTAAAAACAAGCGAATATATGATTAACAAAGCTATTACCATTTCATGTTAATTATTGGCAATCCAAGTACCGTCACTATCATCCCGCACATAAGGTAGATGAGAATCATCCATAATATCAAAAGACTGTATATCAGGCAATGATCTGATAACACAATGTTCTAATACTATATTACCTAACTCATCATCATTTGAATAACCATTAAACATGTGCCTTGAGTTTGGAACTACAATCGATCAAGCTGGATCATTTCCATCTTCTACATAAAACACTTGCTTGGCATTAGTAGACAAAATAAATGAATTTGACTTATGTCCAATTTTGGTAAGATCAACTAATGTGCATCCATCTTTATCTTCTTTAACTCCACTAGAGTTCTCAACCCACTGACACTTAAAAACTACCACCTTAAATTCAATATAATCAAGTTCCCATATGTCCTAAAGAACCCCATAAAAGGATATGTTTGAAATTATCGGGTTCTTGTCCTTGAGCTAGACACTTGCATTGTTTTAGCAGTTAAGGTGACACCACTATTCTGAATACATCCGGTACTATCACATTTTTGGTGTGAAATCAAACTCCATTTATAAGATATTCATCATATCTTATCACTTGGGGTTGTGGTCCATGAGATATCCACCTCAGCGTATTGGAAATTAAGTTGTTGTATTCCTTAATCTTAGAAGCAACCTACATTCATTTTTAAGATTCAGCAACATAAATGATAGTTAAGTATAAACAAATGATGATCTTCTAAAAGATGCCAACCACATAGTCATTTACCTTTTCACGCAACCAATTTATGAAAGTTCGAATATGCTCATCCTGAAGCCACTTTTGTCTCCTTGTTTTATTTGGATTAGTTGCCTTCAATTCTTCTATGTGTTGCCTGTATGTTAGAACTTATTCAGTTATGACCACATACTTTAAAAATAAGAACATTTAATAAGACTCAAATAACATATGATGGATCTGACTTACTCTACATAGGCTGCAACTTCTATTATATTTTTCAACACATAAACATGTGCTTGCTCTAACTATTTCGCATCAGCTCTAATATATAAGAATCAGAAAGTGGTTTTCCAATACTGTGTTGACCACCACACTCATTTCTCATTGATGGGATCCCAACAGCTTTCATATTTGACAAGTACTCCGAACAATATTCTACAGCTTCTTCAGCAATATAATATTCTGCAATGCAACTTTCTGGCCTATTGCGATTGCGTATATATCCAGTGTATAAAGGGTGCTCAGCATCATCCAACAAGTCAACAAATTTCTCTGGATTACATTCAAATAGATCTTTAGCTGCTTCAACTATTTTCACAGCATTAATATCATCATTGTATTGAAGACAATATTCTTCAGCATCTAAGGTACATTTATCTTCCTTAACATTACATATGTTTTCGCCATGCCATATTCATACGTCATAACTTAAGTCATTACCATTACAAAAAAGATGATCTTTTAACCACTGTGATATCATGAACTTTCATATTCCCACATTTTATGCATGAATATTGTATGAAACTAGGGCCACCTAAATTTCTTTTAACATGATTTAAAAAAACTTCGACACCATCCTCATATCTTTTTTGTACGTCTATCAACAGAGTAACATAACTTATCTAGTCTATTTAAATTCAAAAATATTAGTAACTAGTTAATTAAATCAATAAAAATATTAATTTTATCTAACAAACTAATTAAATTTATCAAACCATATAGAAATAAAAAAATTGAAAGATGACAAGTAAATTAAAAAGATAAATAATAACTTACAGTGGTTCGGCTTCCTTTGCTTTGTCATCAATCTCTTTGGACTTACTTTTATGCTTGATGAATCCACCATCTATGTTCCTAAAATGAAAAAAATATTATATTCAGAACATATAAATTCTGTTCCAAACTCTTTCTAAAATCCCAGGATATGTCTCGTCTAAATTAGTTGGATAATTATAGCAGCAATACTCATTGAAAGTGACAATGATCTCACCATGTTTATTTATTCCAACTATTGTACATGTGGTGTTCTAGTATTATATGTGGATAATATGATTATTGCTGTGAATGATCTGGATTGCATTACATTTCTAAAATCCCAGGATAAAGAAGTGGCCATGAATCTATAACTATTAAGTAATTATGTTATTATCATGTCCTTAGAACAGAATATGAATAAGGTGTGGTTATGATTTAGGAAACAAGTATTTCCACATCCTAAACAAAAATGCATAAATCAAGTTATGAGCTCATTTTTCTATTTTTTTAATACTCAATTTAAATGGTAAGGATTAATGCATCTTAATTCAGTCTTTTTTATTTAAAAAAATTAACAATCACCTTATTGAAAAAAAAAAAATAGCTTGAATGAGTCGGACCGAGCCCAGGCCTAGCCCACCCAGGTCCCCTGTTTCGCAGCCCCTGGTTCACCCGAACCAAGGGAAGGTGCCGGAAGCCAAGGGCTGCCGCCACCTCTCCCGGGGGTGCCTGGCCGGCCATCAACGACTGGCCTAGTGCCATCAGAGGCGGCACCAGACCCTTTCTATTTTTTCCCTTTCTTTCCCTCTCTTCTTCTTCTTTCACTCCTCCTTGAGCGAGGGCACAGCCGGCCTCCTCCGACCGATCGAACCCACTGGACGCTGCACGGACACCGATGGGGGCTGCCGCCCATGGCCCGAGCCCGGTGAGCCGATAGGCACGCCGCTGGGCCCGAGCCAAACACGGGAGCCAGTTCGGCTCCTATAACACATCATCTAGTGATGGCACGGCCGGCCTCCTTCGGTCGGTTGAACCCCATCGGACGTTGCACAGACGCCGATGGGGCCTGCCCCCATGGCCTAGGCCCGGTGAGCCAACGGGCATGCCGCTAGGCCCGAGCCAAACTAGATCCGGCCGATGCAATCAGTCCTTTCACAGTCTCTCTCTCCCTCCCCATCAATCTTTAGATTAAAAAAAAGGAAAGATTACCTGCAGTTGAATTAGCCTGGTGAATCAACCTGGTGAAGAGACAGCAAACAAAACCCTAACCCTACATGGTGATGAAGTCTTTGTAAACCAAACTTTGGTGGTGGTGGTGGTAGTGGAGTCTCCTTAATCTTAATCCTACGTGGTGGTCGGTGGAGTCTCCACAAATGAAACCCTAATCCAGAACAAAACTACAGTGGAATATCGAGGGTTTCGTTAAGAAAAAAAAGAAGGTAAGCGAATTAGAAGGAAAAAGATAAATTTTTAGTTTTATATTAGACTACGTCTTAATTAAAAATGTAGTCTTTTTACATTATAAAATAATGTAAGACTACGTCTTAATTACAAACGTAGTCTTTTTATATTATAAAATAATATAATGCCACGTCTTAATTAAAAATATAATTTTTTATATTATAAATAATATAAGACTATGTCTTATTTAAAAATATAGTCTTTTATATTATCAGATAATATAAGACTACGTCTTAATTAAAAACGTATTCTTTTTGACATATTATCAGATAATATAAGACTATGTCTTAATTAAAAATACAGTCTTTTTATATTATCAGATAATATAAGACTATGTTTTTAATAAAAGATGTAGTCTTTTAATTTGTGAAAAATTATGAAAACGTAGTCTAAAATATTGGAACATTTTTATGAAAAATGTAGTCTTTTCCTAAAACCTACCGTAGTCAATTCCACTTTTTGTAGTAATGATTGCAAGATGAATTTAGCTACGCTTTATTTTACACGTACATCCATTATCTATAATTAGGTTGCATAAATCTCTATTATTTTCAGTATGAGGGGCCGAGGGAGATCCATTGCTGATAGATGGGGTGGACAGTACTACAGTGTTGACCCATCCGATCCATCAACCTCATCAGTCGGACAGTTCAGATCTACACCCCTTACACAGCCTTCATTTCCTCCACAGGGGATGTCACCTTAGCCCGGTTTATCTCATGACGTCGTTTCTTCACCAGCATAGAATCTTCATCTTCAGGCTGCAGTGTACTTGTACTTAATCTACATGGGCTGTAAGTACATAATTTTTTTATAGTTATATTAATTTTAATGCTAATTATTTATAAGCATACATTGTTTATCCTTTCTGTTTTGTTAGCAGTTTTATTGAGCAACATACAGTGTCGAGCCAGATCAGCGCTATATTTCAGAGGCACGCCGATTCAACTGGCTATGACTGGTATCATGTATCTCCGAGCACGAGAGACTTCTATTTTTCTGAGTTCAGGTAAACTATCTATTTTTTACCCTAAATTAGTCATATAAAATTTCTTATCTCTATTTTATGTATGCAACTAACCTTTTATTTTAATGCAGAAGAAGTTTATGTGGAACCCTGCCATCCATGATGCCATTAGGTCGGTATGGAATGCTCTAGCTGCACGACGATACTCTGACATGCTTCATCGTTGGAGAAGGTTTGGTCAGCATCTTTGCATATGCCAGAGGGTATATGGCACGAGTGGCAGTAGGTGTGGCAGTCAGAGGCCTAGCGCAGGAGGTCCTCCTCAGCTAGCACGAACTATCGATCTAAAAAGGGTGGTCCATGCATGGGTCTCTTTTGCCACGCCTCGGGTTTCATTTCCATTCAGGAGCGTCGATGTCGTTTGATAAGAAAATATAATTAACAAAGTTACTATTAATTTTATTTACAAATACTTACATTTGTTATTTATTTTATGTTTCTATAGATTATGCAAGAGGGCACAGACCCAGAAGAGTATCGTTTGTTTAAGGTGACACACACAAAGAAGGATAGTTCCTGAGTCGATACAAGGTCGCAGCAAATTGGAGTTAGGATTGCTTCTAAAAACTTAATGAATATTTTAATTTCTATGCTTCTTATATTGATTCTATAACCAATTTTCTCCTAGGCATGTATGGATGAGCTGCTTTTCCAGGTGTCACAGGTCGACTCTTCTAATAGGGAGACGTCCGTTGAGCGTTCAACACAGGAGTCTCGATGGGTATTCTTGAAAGCTGTTGGTGCCCAGCCATACGACCGTAGAGTGTATGGTCTGGGCACCAAAGCTTCCAGATACTTCCCTGTTTCAGACTTCTGTTCGCATTGTACTAGATCCGGCAATATTCTTGCTGAGCACATCGATGAGATGAGGTGGATTATTATGGATTAGGATCAGTAGGAGTTCGATGAGCATACCATCGAGCTTTGGCAACAGCTTACGGACCTTAGAGCCTAGCAGGTCCTGGACAGATAGACCATGTGTGAGATGCAGGAGTTGATTCAGATGATGTTCTAGGGCTCCCGATCTTTCGATACATCACTACCTCCCCACCTGATCCAACGGTGGATTCTTGATGTTATTTTTATTTTTGTTATGTATACATATTTTTTATGTATGTTTGATATAAAATTAATGAAAAACTTTTTGACTTGTTTTTATTAATTTTATGTCTATTTATAATGTCAGGGCATGCATGTCTTTTTCATTTTTATGTCTAATTTATTAATTTCATTTACAAGCAGGTTCAAATGTTAATTTTAGGTTAAAATATTAAAAAAAAAGTTTAATATTACGTTGCAAAAATGGTGTCGCTAAAAGTTAGCGACGCATTTAGAGATGTAATTTATGTGTCGCTATTTAGCAACGCAATATTTTGTCGTTAAATAACTAAGTTAGCTATGCTTGTTATTTAGCGACGCAAAAAAATTTACGTTACGTTGCAATTTAGTGATGCCTAATATGCATCATTATTTAGCGATAGCGATGCAAATTTAGGCGTCATTATTTAGCGACGTTGTAGCGATCAGTCAACAAAAATAATCATAATTGCATCGATAAATTTAGTAACGCATTTTTTGTGTCGCTAAAAATATAATTTCTTTTAGTGATATCACCAATTCAGCATTCATAAATACCAGCAATTCAAAATGATTTAAAGTGTTTTGTGTTATGGGTGAGCAATTAAGAAGTGCAAGTATGTGGCATCGATTTGGAGTCGTT
The DNA here is from genome assembly GCA_900491605.1 of Calamus simplicifolius. NCBI lineage: Eukaryota > Viridiplantae > Streptophyta > Magnoliopsida > Arecales > Arecaceae > Calamus > Calamus simplicifolius. Next base: position 1,081,918 of record UESW01004010.1, read on the forward strand.
CAGTACAGCAACGGAGACCTCGGTTGCTTGGCCCTCTTACGGCTTTAGAGTATGTAGTTTGAACAACTTCAGAGTCTGTTCTCAATCATTCAACCATCGCCATAAGTAAATATTCCGACATGAAAGCCTTGTAGTGATGGCACATATAGCATTGATTCTTTCTACAAATTTATCAATCATTGGGGTGTCATGTATTCTTTTTCTATTATTAACTAGAAAGCCTACGTTCAGAGAAGATAAAGATATTCTTTTGACTGGCCTATGCAATAAGCTATGTACAGAAGATATATATTTTGGCAAAGAAAGATTGCTATATGCATATCGGAGCCTCGGTACTACAAATTATAGTCAGCTACAGTTATTAGCTGGAGGAGCCCAACGTCCACCTGCCGAGATCAGCGACATCCATTATCTCCTTCAGTACCAGCGTCCAGATTCTCATATATTCGGCGGCTGATTGCCGCCAGGGTGGCGGGTTCTGGAGTTTGCTCGGCGAGTCCTCTCATACTGGTATTCGGATATCTCGGGTTTGACTCACCATAGATTGATGTGATCTTGTACCTTGAGTACCAAATATGTATAATATGGAGGAAGCCAAGAGTCAGTAGACTATATATTCATTGCACGTATTTTCGAGGGTGATTCTAGATCTCCTAGCCAACGTAGTTGGGGTAAATAGATTACCTTTTAATCTCTCTAAGCTAGCTTTGGCTAGCATGGAGAAAGAAGAATATGCTAGTAATTAAAAGAAAAGATGGAAGCAGCTGATCAAATTATATACATGGCACATATGGAAAGAAAGAAACTCTAGGATCTTTCTCAAAAAGATTTCATCCTCATCATCAATTTTGCATAAGATTATAGATAGTTTTAACTTCTGAACTTCTGTCCTAAGAAGTTGTTGAACTTGCATAAATTATTTTGTAATCTTCTTCCTTTGCACTCGTATTATAATCTTTTTTGTAAATATTTATGATTTTAATAAAGTTTGCTTACAGGAAATTTCCTCCCTCATGGTTTCCTTTTAAAAAAAGAAAGAAAGAAAGATTTAAAGTGTTATGTGACTTGCATCCAGATAGCAATTTGCTATAACTCTCTGTAGCATCTGGAGGCTGTTCTTTCCATCTCAAGGTAGAATGAGCCTTTTTTCTTTTTTTAATAATTACATTCTGAAAGACATGTCAACTAGGTCAGGTAATAAACCTCTATCATTAGATATCCACATGAGAAACAAGAAAGTACTGAACATACCTAATTTGAACCATAAAAACCATCTTCATGCATGCTTAGAACTGCATGAAATAATAAATAAAATTATGAAGAGAAAAGGATGACAATTAGATAAATGAGTACGTACCATATGTTCACAAATCACAGGTAAAGGAACCCTTCGTTATGAGCTGCTTTGCCCTTAAGTGCTAGATGATGGTAAAACTCTTCAAGAAGCATCTAAGTTCAAGAAACTATTTCTAAGAGCACAGAAATCACAATAAAGGAGAATAATATTTAATCAAAGCCCTAGTGACTTTTTTTTTTTTTGGTAAAAGCGGATGATTACACTAGTCTAGTGCGAGTCAACCCTAATATATTAGAAAACAGTATTTTTTTATAACAATGGGGCAGGGATCTTTCTATTTCCAAATCCAAAAACTAGAGTGATAGGCCACTGAGGCCGCCATCCAATCCGTCGCAGCATTAGCTTTTCTGTAGATATACCGGATCTAGACTGTAGAAACCTCCCGAAGGGTAGACCATATATCATGGAGTAAAGGGTTGCTAGGTATATGAGCATAGAAATCCTGCCGAACCCATCGAATGACCGTAATAGAGTCCTCCTCAATGAAGAGATAATAAGCATGTAGGACTTGAGTTACGTATGAGATATCAGTCCAAGCTGCATAAAGCTCAGCTAGAGGAACTAAGAAATCTAGAAGGCCAAATTCACTCGCCGCCAACAATGCTCCATCAATCATACGGATGATAAATGCTGAGCCAGCACATCTTCCCCGAATACTCCTATCAAAATTAATTTTGATAAACCGTAGAGGGGGCAGCTCCCAAGATATGAAAACTGTATGCCGGTACGCTGCCAAGGCAGTAGAGGAGCCCTAGTGGCCATAGTTGTCAGAATCAGAAGCAGAACCATGGAGTGTGTATTCTTTAGAAAAGGAAATAACTTTCCTCATAACCCTGCGGAGAGAAAATACATCATCAGTGAAAATAAACAGGTTACGCGATAGCCAAATCTGGTAGACTGTGCCAACCCAAATAGCACCATGCTGCCGAATTCTCCTCCAGATGTCGCTCAAAAGAGCAGTCCTTCGAGAGCCATCAGCACCCTCCCTATGGTGGTAACCCATCATCAGCCAGATCTATCTCGCTCAAGGGCAGCTAAAGATGGCATGATCAGTGGTCTCCTCCTTCTATCCACATAATGGATAAGTAGCCTGAATGGGCATTCTTCTCCCAACAAGCAATGAGCAGGTTGGGAGATAATCCCACGCATGCTTCCAAATAAAGAGCTAAATCCTGAGATGGATAGAAAGCTTTCAGATCCACGCTGCATCGATCACATGCTACGAGTGAGGCCTATAAATTCCTAGTGACTTCTTTCACCAACTGTACTGGTTGGCACCCTCAAGCAATTGATTTTATATTAAAGATTAAAAAATTCATAGAAGGGTAATTACAAAGAGAGAGAGAGAGAGAGAGAGAGAGAGAGCGATAAATGACTGATAATCATACTGTCTGATATCTTAGGATATATCAATTTATATCAGCTCACACAAGCATAGTTAATTAGAGCTGATCATATTTTAATAACAGGCCACTAAATGTCTTTGCCCATGCAGCTTGGCAGATGCGAGCTTTTGCTTTCTCACCAGTTCCAATCCGCCTTATTTTGCACGCTTATGCCGTCTTGGTTGGCACTTCCTTGTTTTGTTCATATCCTGGGCATTGCTTAATCCTTACTTCATCCATGCTAACACAACACCATCACATCATTCTCATTATCATCGCATCCATTTTATTTTCTCAAGCCCTCACTGTTCTTCAACTTTGTGAACCATATCAATTGCTGGCCTCATCTTTTGTAAAACTTCTCCCTGCAGCCATCGCAAAGCACCTAAGCCCCACCACGACATCCATCAAGCTCTCGTAGTACTCAAGTAGACCTCTCTCAAGATAAGAAACAGATGATATCATGCATGCCCATATAATTAATGGCTACAATATATATATTATACGATCAAATTATTTTGTTTTAAAGGGCACGATAAGATTTATTGCATCAAAAATTGATACATGCATGCATCATAGTGAACCAGTATCATACTGCTCAAGTGAAGCAAAAGATTCAAACCTATGAACCATATGTACAAAGCCGAATTAAATAGTTTAACATGATATTGCAAAAGAATTTGAAACAGTTTGGAATGATATGAGGCAGGTTCAGCTCGATGTTGTACAGAACTGTACTGATTATGATAAAATTCTTTATGAATTGTTTGATTTATTTGTTGGGCTTGGTGTGGTACTATCAAGGTTCAGATTGAGCTAATTTGTATTAGGCTGGGTATGATCCAAGGGTTAAGATTAAATCAAGTCACGGATGGACACGGGCTTAGAGATAATTTTAATCTCATTAGGTTAGTCCATAGGACTTTTTATTGAGTTTAGGCTAAACTCATTTGGTCATGTATTTAAATTCTGGTTTTTAGGGTTTGGATGAATAGAAACATATTTTTTTCTTCCAACTCTAATTTCTCCCTCATCACGGCTTTATGGTGGGATATAGTGGGAAAGATCTCCCAAGAAAACGCCTATGCATTACACCAATCTGATCTTTGATAACAAAAGGTAAAAGCTCAGAGTATTTCTTCAGCGAGAAGATTCCACTGCTGTTCAACTAAGCTTCAGCAATCTTTAATTTAAGATAACAATTTTCAATTAGAATACACAGTGCCTCCAATTCTAATAAGATCATCATGTGTAAATCATATTTAAGAGCATGACGGAGTCGCATGTTTCACATTAGCTATACATACATGTCACCATTCATCATCTAAATATAAATTACAAGATTAGCAGATAAATATAAGATAGCTGTCACATTCATTCTTACTTGCAAGAAGGAACTTAAAATTTTAAATGGTGACGTAGCACTAATATATAGAGATAGACAATGGCTCAAGGAACCTACCGATAAAGATGAATGGACATTGGAATTGATTGCTAGCGGCCCAATCTAAAGTTCCATGGTGTCCGGGTTGAAAGCTTCGTAACCCTCACCCAACCTTATGATTGATCGAAAAAGTCTTTATGCACCGCTCGATGCAGGTCATTTGCACTGGATGCAATGATTCGCTCACATATTAGTAATACAAAACCCATGAGCAAACCTTTTGGTACGGGCACGGATGAATCATTACGTTCGATGCGGATCATCCTATATAATGTACAAAGACTTTGATCAACCATTATGTCCTCCCACGCCCCTCTATGGAGCCCAACCCAAGACCATTGTGCTAGTGCTCGCCCAGCTTTAACCAAACCAACCGATAGCTTTTGTCAGCAAGTTGGGGAATTTAAAGGAGTTCATACCCTCAGCTGTTCCCAGTTCTTGTTAATTTTCCACGCGTGGTTGGCTCTTTTTAGCCTGAGAGGTCTGGTTCCTGTGGGAGTGATTACGAAATAGCTGGCCCGCCTGTCCAAAAAGCCCCGTGAGCTAAACAAGTCCAAATTTAGGTTGGCTTGCTGGAGCTATAAAGATTAGGTTGATTGGAAATTGGATTTGATATATATTTTTGCCAAAACACTCTTTGAGCCCTCAAATATTCATTTAAAATTTATTTTGATTTTTAAACTTTTAGTTGTTATTAGTCTTTCATATTTAAAATTTGATTTTCTATTACATATAAACATCAGTTAAAATAGATAGAGTAGTTCACTGTGTTATCTTGACGCTAACACATAAATTGGTTAATAGAATGATATGTCACCTATTTTATCACATTTATGTTAGAAATATAATATTTTTTAAATATAAAAAAAATCAAATTATAGTAAATAAAAATTTAAGGATCAAAATTAATTAAACAAAAGTTTGAGGATTAAAAATATATTTTATTTTTTTTAAAAAAAATTGCTCTCATCCAAATTGCACTCCTTATGTTGATTGGCAGGCAGGATCATTTTGTCTAAGAGCACTGGATTAATATATAATAGAAGAAAAAAAATTGGCATTGTAAATATTTGTGGGTATTATTAAATAATAATTTAGACAAAAACATCGTGATGCTTAGGTTTTCATTCATTTGTTTCGGTTTTACAATTACTATGAAGTCTTAAAGTTAGCATTATATTTTGACCCTTTATTTAATAAATTAAGGTAAGTTTGTGATTGAAAAGAGACAATAAGGTCAAAGAAAAAATACGAATGGTCGATCAACTAGACTAAGCCTATGTTTAGATGAAGAGAAAAGTAGAAGAAAAGGAAATTAGAGGAAAAAATATGAAAGAAAATGAAGTTTAGAAAAGTAGGAAGAAAGAAAAATTAGAAGAGAAAATAGAGGAAAAAAAAGATGGGCCCCACATAAAAGTTTTCTTTTTGAGAGAGAAAACTCAAAAGTACTCTTTCAATTTTTTTTTTTGATTACCTTCAAGAAAAAACTGATACATTTTTTAATCATTTATAATAAGGACATTATTATCATTATAAATTATCAACTTTTCTCTCCTCTCTATTTTCCTCCCACTCAGCCAAACAAAGGAAAGAAAATATTTTCTCTCCAATTTTTTTTCCTTCTACTTTTCTCTCCTTCTAATTTTTTTTCCTTCCACTTTTCTCTTCATCCAAACAGAGCATTAAAAAGTATAATAGTTAGAAATATTGAATCCATAATTTAGTAGCATATCAGCATTGGCCGAAAGAAGAAATAGGAAATATCTATAAAGACCGAAATATAGTTATCAAATTTATAAATTGGATGCTAAAAATAAATGAAATAAGGGATTACAATAAATTGATGAAAGTTTTTGGTAGTTTCTCCAAAACTAAACAGTACTGTTTGTTGGAGTTTTTGAGCGATTGCCTACTTACATTATGAGAACATTATAAATATAAAAGAATATGATATTAGAAGGATCCAACTGTACACTTCAAACTAATAAACTTTTATTCATTTGCACATCCAGTAGCTTATAATCTATAATCTGTACCATAGTTAGAAGAACTTATCGCCTGTAATCTAACCTTTGCATCTCACTTTTATGGTTAATTAGAAATGGAAATCGAATCAGTCCAGTTATCTGAATATACTTATTTGTATCAAATTGAGCAAATATAGATAGCTATTATTTTAACTTTAAATAACTTTAGAGATCACACAAGAGTAATATAATATTATAACTATAATTTTAATATTAGATATTTGATTCATCGAAAAAACAAAATCGTATATCTTTGTTCTTTTTCAAGAAGAATTTGAATCGGCCAAATTTGTTGTGGCATTAACTTATAAGTTGGTTGCCTTTGATTCATGTGCCCTATTAAGACCAAGTTTTATACCTTTAGATCAATGTTTTAAAAATTGAATCAAACAACAAATCAACTTGATATTTGGATGGTGGGTTAATCGGTTTGATCGGATAAATTGATTTGATCAAATAGAATGATATTATAATTAATTTTAATTTAATAATATAAAAATAATAAAATATAAAATCAATTCAAGTAAAAAATTAAAAATCTAAAAAAATTAATTCTAATTTTATTTATCAAAACTAAAGTCTAGAATCAAAGTTGAACCGATTCTTTGAAATCCGACTAGTTCAATATATTTTTTTTTAATTTTTATCGAACCATATAAAAGATAATATTAATAATAAAATGAGACCGAATTAATGATTGGTTCCGATCGGGTCAGTTCGTTTTTCCAAATTATACTTTAGATTGCTTTCCATCTTGAGTCTTGAGCTGAGCTATACCATTCAAACCATACTTCTTTTTAAGTCCTTTTGATCCTTCCTACGTTAGTAGCACATTTCCCAAATCCTTGATTAAAAAACCGTTCAAGTGTGAGACGAATCTTCATTACCAAGTGGTCCATTCTCACTTTCCATTACGTCACGATGAACGGCAACAATGAATTGACCTAATTCTTTGCAACCAATGGCATCCGTGAAGATAACTGATTAGAATTACTAGAAGCCATGGCAACAATGGCTGCCTGCCACCACCGACTAATAATTGTTTCTTTATTGCTTGTCAAACGTATCATCTCATACCCACGACGTCATCTTCGTTCGACAAACCCATTTGGTAAAACCTATCACCTTAGGCGCGTTGTTTTTTTTTTTTTTTATACAAACGAACGATTACATAAGTCTGTGTGAGTCAACTCAGATATATCAGAGAACAAAATATGTTGAAAAAGAATCGGACAGTAATCTTCATGCCTTCAAATTCATGAACCTGTATGCTGAGCCATTGAGGTAGCCATCCAATCTGCCACCGCATTGACTTCACGATATATATAACGGATCAGGACAGTCACACCAGTCACCTTAGGCGTGTTTAAGCAAAGCTGAAACATCTAATTAATTACCAGTCCTAACTCCAGGGTCACCTACCAGTTCTGCTTTACTGCTTTACTTTTTTTTTTTTTTTTTTTTGGAGCAAATATAGCTTGTTTTACTTGAAGGAGCTCGAAGTTCAAAATGCTTGCTAGAAGTAACCTTGCCACGCAACGTGCATGACCCGAGAGGCTCGTAAGTAGTGTTTTGATATCAAAAAATTATTATAAAAATAAAAATATAAATTTTTAAAAATAATTTATTTTTTATTATTTAAATTTTTGTTTGGCTTGAAATTTGATATTTTACTTTCTTTCGGTATAATTAATGCAGTGTTATTTTAAATAATATTTGGATGATATCGAAATAAACCTGTATTTTATTAAGAATAGATGAAGATTTTTTAGAAATATCAAAAATACCCTTGACAAATGATAAGAAAAAAGATTATCAATTTATTTATTAATACAATTACTTAAATAAATTATTTTTTATTAATTAATTTATTATTATGATATACTAAATGTTTACATATTATGTACATATACTAGTAACGATAGCAAGAGAAAAGTGATTATATCATTACTATTTTGCGATGGACATTGTTATGTACATATATTAGTAACGAATAGTTAAAGCTACATCTTTTCTTTATTTATATTTAATATCATGAATTTTTTTAATAGAGAGGGTAATAGTTAATTTTTTTTTTAGCAACTGCCCTTGGAATACTATAAATGAGAATAGAGCTATTTCATGGGGAGCATGGAATATGAATTCTAGAATAAGATCGTTTAACTGAAATACCAATTCTTAGGAAGCCTATCATCTTTTTTATTTCTGTTTGAAGAAATAGCATAGAATAAGATCTTATTTCAACCAGAAATAGGGCATCCAAATACTACCATAAAGTTTAATTACTGAGGCCTTTTGATTTGTTTAATATGAAGCTGGGAAGGTGATAAAAATGTTAACTACGTATTCAGCAACCAAAGTTAATTTAGTTAATAATCTAACAGCAGCAAATTGTTTATTTCTTGGATCATGTACCCAATTTAAAAGCATATATATTTTCGATTCCGTCAATGGATATACAACAACGAAGTACTTCTCTTTAAGCAAAAGCAAGGAGGAGCGGGAGGGGAATTGGTTGGAGAGAATCGCTGGTTGGTCACGAAAGCATATCCTCGAGATTATTGCTTGATCCCCTCACAAAAGATATATCTTTGCAAAGGTTAAAACTAGGGGCGGCAAATCACATCAACAATCCATCCTATTTATTAATTAGATCATAAATTTAAATTTAAATCTAATTCATATATTACATGAATTTCATAATATAATTTATTTAATTTATATAAACAGTATAACCTATATAACCTGTGTATAAAACTTTATATAATCCGTATAACCGGTGTAACATGTTTAATACAAATTTACTTATAAAATAATTATATATTAAAAATTATAATTAAAATATAATTTTTATTTTTTCATTTCAGTAAAAAAAAGATAAGCATAAAATTTTTATATAAACATATAATCATTATTATAAAATAATAATTAATTTAAAAATAATATTAATTTAGATAAATAGTCTTGCGGGTCTTATTTGGGCATGAATTGGTTCATTTAATAATTGAATCAATTATAAATCAATTTTAGCTTAGCAGATCGATCTGTGACCCAAGTTCTTTATTAATCGTGTCTAACGAATCAATCCAATTTTAATTCGAATTATTTATGCTTAGCTTGAATTGCTAACTTTGTGTCAAGTTCAAGTCGGATTCATGGATCATTCTAAAATGGTTATTTTTAATTAAAAGTAAAAAATTAATCAGAGTGTGGAAGAAGACTGAAACATTAGAACAAATAAAATATCAAATACTCTCACCATTCATCATTCATAGACACAACCAAAAATAATTATCAGAAAAACTTAGATTTTTGTCAAAAAATATTACTCATGAAACTTTTTGTCCCCATTTTTTAACCCCATTTCAAATGCACCCTTAACAATAGAGATAAATCCGATTAAGTTAGATTTAAATTGGGTTAAGTAAGAAAAATGACATAAAATATTAATTATACCTAATCCAACTTAAAAATGCGCCTGATCTATAACCATGCATAAGTTATTTCAAGCAATCCATTTGACCTTAATCTAATATATTTTGTTAAACTCAATCCGTAATAAATATATGGTAACATATTAAATTTCATATTTACTATTATTTTTTAATTTTTAAATAATTTAAACAACTATTACTATTCAAAAAAAAAAATTCAAAACTATGATATAATCATGCTTAAAATTATTTAGCTCCAAATAACACTTTACCTTAGCGGTTCAAGCTGGATCAAACTTTCAACTTATAATATCCAAGTTATTTAAAATTTGGGATAAAAAAAATGTGACCCATACCCAACTCAAACTTTTTGGCTCAAATTCAATTCAAATAGGTTCAGGTCAGTTTAGAAGTTTAGGTTAGGCCAATTTTTACTACCCCAAACTCTCTATGGTTTAAATTTTGAACTTAGGATTTGTTCAGTCATTGTCTATTATGTGGTCCATGACTCAAGCAGGGGTGCCAAAAAGAGTTCCGTTCAACTTGAGGTGGCATCTTGCTCGTGGATTTCCAAAGAATCAGAGTTCCATCTTAAAAGGTGATGTTATGGTGTCCCCATCATGTTGGGGTTCTTGGGACGCAAACGTCTAGAAATCAACCATATAATGATTGTTCCATAGATTAGCTGTTTGAGCACCCACACAGCTCCTCAAACGAAAGTAATGCTTATAGAACCTATTCTGATAATATTTTATAACGCTTAAATCTATTTTCTCATCCAATTAAGCTGTTAACGAATCAAAATTACATAATCAAATGTTAACTGATTATAACTCAACTCAACTCAACTCATCTCATCTCATCTAAGCCTCTTTTTTTTTTTTTTTTCCAACTACATAAGGTCAGCTGCATGAATTTACTTTCTATACTTTACTCTATATTCATGACTAAATCAACATAGAAGTTAATAATTAATAAATATTAAAATCATATAATTTAAATAAAAATAATTCATAGTAAATAAACTTGGGTTACAAGGATATAGTACATTTCTTTTTTAATCACTGTTTTTGAATATTATAATTTTTCTTCTTCACATTATGACGAAACTCTAACCCTCTGTTTGGATGGAGAGAAAACTAGGAAAGAAAGAAAACTATGAGAGAAAATGAAATTTATCTTGTTTGGATGGAGAGAAAAGTCGAGAGGAAAGAAAACTAGAGGAAAAATAGAGGAAAAAAGTGATGGGCCCCACATAAAAGTTTTCTCTCGGAGAGAAAACTCAAAAGTGCTTTTCATTTTTTTTTTCATTCCAATATTGACCCTTTCAAAAACAACCGATGCATTTTTTAATCATCTATAATAAAGATATTATTGTCATTGTAAATTATCAACTTTTCTCTCATCTCTATTTTTCTCCTACTCACCCAAACAGAAGGAGAGAAAATATTTTCTCTTCAATTTTCTTTTCTCCCACTTTTCTCTCCTTCCAGTTTTCTTTCCTCCTACTTTTCTCTCCATCCAAACAGAGCATAAGTAGTCCTTTTTAGGGATGGCAACAGTCCGAGAATGATCCGAAACGATCTATACCGGTCCCCATTTCCGTTAGAAAAAGCGCCCCGTTCCCTATCCCGTTAAGCATCCCGTTAAGCCGTTATAATTAACAGAGCAAAAATGGAGATACCCGGCCGAACAAACAGATACATGTTTCCTTGTTTAAATAAAAAAATAAATTTATTTTATTAAATTTATAATTTATTAAAAATTAAAAAAAATAAAATTTTGAAGGATAAGATAAATCAATCGCAATAACCAATCGTTGATATTGATACATCTAACATATTAGCTTTAACACAGTAACAAACCAGATAGGAAATGATCTATCAAATCTAATTGCATTTC